>CM021106.1:249093584-249246679 GCA_007115665.2 Sequoiadendron giganteum | reverse complement strand
GTGCGGAATACATTCCCTTAACACTAATACAATAGAGGAGAAGAGCAAAAAAAAGTTTCTAACAGCTTCTAAAACTACTATGATGAATACATGCAACATATAAAGAGATAACAGAATGATAGCTTCACAGATAACACAAGATATACATGGTAAAACCTTTTCAGGTAAAAAACCCACCACACCAAGCAAAGCCAATTGTATTACAGTAATAAACAATTACATACAATGTTTAATCTTCATTCACTGATCAGCTCATAGCAGCTCTCTTGAACTATTTCTCACTATTACAATTTTATTCTTTTTTAACATACAGTTCGAAAACCAACTTGCTTACTTGCCACCTTTCATGTTCTTGGTTGACCTATACAATGTACTCAACATACAAAGTCATACATCATGCATTCAATATCATCAACCAATCACAAACTTTAGGTTCATGAATCTTTCATCCAATCACGCAATCGATCTGCCCATGTCGATCTCCTTGCATTGAGCCACCCAAGCATTAAATTCTTTACCCAAATCGGGTCTTGTCCGCCAGCCTAATTCAGCCTACAATAACTGTTGTTACTTCTTTGGCCTTTAGCCAATGATCACCCTGACACTGAGCCATGTGTCTACATCCCATTTCTCTACTGCTTTTATCACCGAGTCCAACTCACTCAAATTTGACCCCGACCTCATCCAAGCTCTTCAAGACTCTACCGCTCCACCATCGAGCTTGTTTGACCCGTTCGCGGTATGGCGGTGAGCTCATTCGAGCTCACCCCGACCATACTCGCGCTATCGCTGCACTACCTAAGTCAACCTATGGTATAGCGGTGAGCCCATCCAAGCTCATCGACAACTTCACCAAGCCCTGTCTCACCTTCCCACCACGCTACCACGACCCTCTTGGCTTTGCCTTGTAGTATGGTGGTGAGCTCAACCGAGCTCACCTCGCTGTCTACCACTCTACCACTGCGATTGTTTGACCTGACCATGGCATAGCGATAACCTTTGAGTAGACCACTGGAGGTCTTACTGAACTACTGCGGTAGGGCAGTAACCGCCAGTTAGACCCCTGGCAGTCTTACCGTGGCCACCGTGGTGGGGCGATAACCGTCGAGACCACCGCTAGCGGTCTCACCACGGATACCATGGTGAGAGGACCCACCGCCAGTGGTATTAAGGTAACCGCTGAGCCAGGTTGCTAGTGGTCTTACCGTGCCACCGTGATAAGGCGGTAACTGCCAGGTCTGTCACCGCGGTACAACCAGAGCTAGTCATAGCCGCTATGGTAAAGCGTTAAAGGCTGAAAAGAAACATTTTTCGCTAAGTCCATAATGATTGAGGCCCAAGACTGGAAGTTGAGACACAAATTTCTCAACATACACAATATTTTTTAGATCCTCCTCAAACATCTTATTTTGTAACTTCTCACAGTAAGGATGATACCAATTATACATCCGTATATGATGTAAATAATTATGAAAAAAATGTCATCCTCAAAAGAAATAGAAAGTATTTATAAAAGAGGGTATAAAATATTTTTGGAATATGGATATAATGGTAACGGATGTGGTGTAAGAGAACAAGATATCGTATTCCCCATAGAGTTAAATATGCAAGAAACAAAAAATTGTCTTGGTTATTATCATTCAAAATCTACAAAAGCTTCACGAAGACCTTCACTTAATGTCAACACAATCACACAAGACCCTCCTAAGGTGTTGCTCAATTTAATTCACCCTAAATCTATAAGTGAAACAAGTGAAAATGTGTCCTTGGATATATTTTAAAACAATGAACCCTTGGTGTATTTTTGGGGAGTGTATGGCAATTTTCCCATTTATCATCATGATCATAGATTTCCCTATTTTTTGAATGCCAAAGAATAATTTTGGAAAGAATTTGGTTTATCAAATGTGTGGTAATGGAAAAATTATCCCTTTTACTTTTCCCTTGCTTGTTTGGGCCCTTCTTGTGAACTAGGCTTAATGGTGCCTTGATTTAGTGTTGTAATGTGTTTGACACATTCACATTAGGTCTTGGGCCCTTGTGAACTAATAAACATGAATGGTACCTTGCTAAAGTGTTGTAGAATGTTGTAACACATTTTCATACTTTTCTAAGGTTTTATTAATTAACTACACCTAATAAAAACCTCAATCATGCCTTATCTAAAGTGTTGTAAAGTTTTTTAACACAGTTTCAGACTTTCCTAGGGTTGTCATTAATAATTAGGCTTTCTTATGCTTTAATTGGCCTTAAATTGCATCTACAAGCCTCATTTAATGTATATTTTTGAGGATAATCCCGACACAAATCATCATCCAATCATAATTTAGGTGTTTCAAGTTGAATGGCCCCAGATTTAGTGATTTGGGACTCATTTTCCACCTTCGGCAAATGAGGTCCACCTAGATTTTTGGGTCTTGAACCTGGTTTCACGCATTTCAGAAGCATTTTTAAATTTGGTCCCATACATTATGCCTAATGAGACTCATTCGCCACCTTGGGTGAATGATTCTTGTGTCACCCAAAATCAAAATTAATTCAAATTCTTTATGGTATTTTATCCTCCTAGATCTAATGTCAACTTGTAGTGTTGTAATTTCAAGAATTCTTTCATAATTAAGTATAAATACAAGGTTCTTTCACTTGTTTTCACCTAAGACTTTTGTGAGAGCATCCATACTAACATAATTGATTTCACAAGAGAATTCAAGCATTTACAAGAGCATTCAAGAGTCTCCAAGGGTAGATTATTAAGCATTCTAGAGAAATTTTCAAGCATCAATCATCATGTCAAAGACTTTGTGCATCATTTTTTTTTGAGCTAACAATTGTGATGTAGGGTTTATGATTCAAGCAAGTTTTCAGTTCAAGATCTATCACCTTCAAGAAAGAGTCAAGATATGCATCCATTAGAGCCATCTCACACATGTTTGCAACACTTCATTGATAAATTTTGGTGAGTTGCAACATCACATCTTGTTCATTCATCATTATCCATTACTATTTCATTTTATTTCAAAGTTTGATTACCAAAACAGGGTTTGACAAAGGAAAACCCCTATCCACTAACAAAACAACATGTTTCCCTCTCCTTTGAGTGTGATTTGTAGGTCTAGGTTGCATATTTTCTAAGGAGAAAGATTGGAGAAAATTTGTCAATTCATTCAATGTTGTCGAAATCGTCATTAATCGTTGGATAACATTGGAGAACACCTATAGGGGTGATCCCACAATGTTGGTTTACAATTTTTGGGAGATTCTATTTTTTGTCGAAATCGCATATTTTTAGAAAATATAATTATTTAAGCCTTAAAAATTTCCATTTTAAGGATTCCAATTGAAGAGGGTTTGATGAAACTACCTTAGATCAAACCCCCTTGGATAAAACCCCTCTAGTTTTAAACCATACCTATAACGGAGTCTCCTTTACACCTATCAAAATGCTGATAAAAAAACACTTTTGATTTATGTTTTGGGGGATCAAATGAATTCATTTAGTTTTAATTTTTTTGTATGTAGTCCTTAAATTATAAGCTTCCCAAAAAGTATAATTTTAAATAAGTATAATTTTATTATTATATTTATATTTTATTTCTTGTGAATGTAGGTTTTTCACCAAAAATCAAGCTCTGTGTTCTACACATGTGAAAAAATAGAAGATTATCAATTTTTTTTTTTGAAAAATATGAGTGCACCAAATATTGAAGTCCTTGATCCAACAAAAAAAAAGAATTTTGATACATACAAAAAAAGGTTATGTGTTATACGATCTGCTTATGTCTGAATTTTAATTGGTTTGACTTTGAAACTTGATTAAGGAAAAAATATTCAATAAAACACTATGAAACCAATTGGAAGCACTAGATATCATAGTTATAAATCTAGATTTGAAAAAAATAGAATTTTATTCTTCATGGAAAAACAATTATGTGGTATACGGTGAGCATCACTCCTTAAAAATGTTGTTTACTAAAAAAAACTAGTTTTCAAAGGAGATGGAAAAAGAAGTGCAATTTGATTCCAAAAATTTGAAAAAAATATATTTAGAATCTACTGACAAAATACCACAAATCACTAGTTTTCATCATCTTCAAATTCCTCACGATTTAGTTGCTATAGGTGTCTGAAAGTGAAGATTTAGTTAGAGAAAATCAGTTCAGTGTCCAGTTTGGCCAAAAATTGTAAACCAGTATTGTGGGATCACCCATAGGTCAATTTATAGAGATTTGGATCCAGAAAGTTGAAGAAGCGGATTGAGTAGATTGAGAAGAGCATATTGAAACTTTGAAGTTTTAGAAAACCCTAATTGGACTTCTAGTGAATGAGTCCCAGTTTCAATCAAAATTCAAATTTTTGTAGACTGATGCCCATTTGGCAGATTTACGTTCTCGCACAAAAACCAAAATTTTGGATTGATTCACCTAGCTTGTCGAATGAGTCCCACTCAACATTAAAGGTAGAATTTTTAGTATTCCAGAGCTCCAATCAACCATCTTCAGATTCCCAAGTGCACACATTCGGTTATGTAACTTTCTGTTATGTTTCATTTACTTTTCTAGGCCATTTTATGAGTCATTGCATCATATTAGGGTTTAGTGTTACAATTTGCATTGAATTTTTATTTCCAAGTTCTTACTTGGTGGTGAACCCCTTATTATTTTACAATCAACCCCTAGGACAACCCTATTGCAAGATCTCTTTCTCCTTTGTATTGAGATCTCTAGGGTTACCCTTGAATGTAGTAGGTGGAAAATGGGTATGCTCTATGTCCTAAGACATATGATAGCATCTAAACCTCATTTTCCATATACCACAAGATGATACAGTAGATTTTGAAGACACACCTCAAGAAGTACCTAACATTCCATACTACAATACAATACTTGTAGGAGATATCAAGTCGATGTCTTGATGGACCCATCCAATAAAGAAAAAAGTTATCTTAATAGGAAAATTTCTAAATTTTGATGAACAACAAGAGCATACTACGTTACTACATGACTTTCCTAAACTATTTATATGGCCTTATTCAGATATTCCTGGCATAGACCCTAAGGTAGTATGCATAATATAGTGCTAGAATATGATGCTAAACTTATGAGACAAAAGATTCATAAAATGAACCCTAAGGTAGATTTGTTCGTTAAGATTGAGATTGAAAAGCTCTTACAAGCTGACTTCATCCACCCTATTGACTATTCACTGTGGATATCAAACATAGTGGTTTTTATAAAATAAGATAATCATATTCGAATGTGCACAGATTTTCACGACCTTAATAAATAATCTTTGAAAGACGATTTTCCCCTTCCAAACATAGATATGATTATTGATTCAACCACAAGACATTCTTTTCTATCATTTATGGATGGATTTTTTGGATATAATAAAATATTATTAATACTCAAGATCAATATAAAAAAAAAATTATTACACCATGGGGAATATTTTATTGGGTTGTCATGCTATTTGGATAAAAAAACACTAGAGAAACAGATCAAAGAGCTATGACATTAATATTTCATGATTTTATACATAACATTCTAAAAGATTATGTTGATGGTATCCTAGCTAAATCTATAACAAGTTTCAAGATCATTTCAAAATACTTCATCAAATCTTTGAGAAAATTCGTAAATACATGCGTTTAAATCCTAGGAAATGTATCTTGGGTGTAGATATTGGAAAACTATTAGGCTTTATAGTGTCACATAGAGGTATTGAGGTGGAAACAAAGAAAATTGATGCTATAATAAACATGCCACTTCATAAAAACATTTCTCAACTACACAACTTACAAGGAAAGATTCAAGCTATTTGCCATTTTGTGGCATCATTGGTGGGTCAAAATCTTCCCTTTACTCAATTTCTTAAGAGGGAATCCCATTTTAAATGGAATGTATATTGTCAAAAATACTTTGAGAACTTAAAACAATATTTGGCTAATCCTCCTATTTCGCAACCAACCACATCAGGACGTCCCTTTATTCTTTACACTTCTTCTTCATCTAATGCTCTTGTTGTGTTAGTGGCACAACAAGTTGTGAATGGTAAAGAATTCCTTATTTATTATGTTACTTGAATGTTAATCAAGTATGAAACATGATGCAAGACAATAGAAAAACAATATTTAGCTCTTGTGTTCAGTGCCAATAAATTAAGATATTATTTGTTGAATGTTGAGATGCATGTTACAAAATTTGATCCATTAAAACATCTTTTCTCCAAAATTGATTTATTAGGATGTTTAGCTAAATGGGTGATGTTGTTAATAGATTTTGAGCTTAAATTTGTCTCTCAAAAGGAAATTAAGGGTCAAGCATTGACTTACCATCTAGCTGAAGCTCCTTCACCATTAGACCTAATAAACCAAGACTCATTTCCCAACGATGAATATGTTTTAACATTAGAATAAAATGCAACCTTGGATTTATACTTTGATGGTTCTAAGTGTCGAACTACCTCTAGTGCTAGGGTAATATTATTACCTCCTTTAGGTAAGCCAATTCCCTTATCTTACTGTCTAAATTTTGTGTGCACAAATAACATCATGGAGTATGAAGTGAGCTTATAGTTAGTTTATGTGAGAGATTATCTCTTAATATTCAACACCTTCATATATATGGGGATTCTCAAATTAATTATAAAAAAATTTAATGGTTCATATCAAGCAAAGAAAGATAAATGATCCCAGTATCATGATTTGGAATTAACAATCTTAAAACATTTTACTTTGTATAGTATGACAATATTCCACAAAAGGATAATCAACATGCGGATGCAATGACAATTGTAGCTTCCCTTATATCCCTTGATGATTTTTCCATAGATTTTAAATTTACTATTTATAATCTCACATTGCCATCAATAAATAAGAACATAAAAGAGGATATAATATATCATGTAGATAAATCAAAAGAATGGTATTTAAACATATTTCAATATTTACATGATGGTTTTTTTCTTGATCCATCTATGAAGAAAACGTAGGCTCATATTAGAAAACTTATAGCATGATATATAATTTTGGATAATGTGTTATACCGATGGGCTTATAATGGTCTCCTTCTTCATTTCCTTAGTAAATCAGAGATCCTTGTGACCCTCAAGGAAGCTCATTTAGGTGCTTTTGGAGGACACTTTGGTGGTCGATCTTTGGTTGAAAAGTTAATTTGAATTGGATATTATTGGAAAAATATGGAACAAGATTCTTTCACCTTTGTTAATAAATATACTAAGTGTCAACAAAATAACAATTTGATTCACATGCATCCTACAACATGTATTGTGTGCAAAAGAGATGGTGTTGGGCGAGAGAGGGAGTGGAGGTTTGTGTTTGAAATCTAAGGAAGACGAAGGTGAGGATGGTGATAGGGATGACATGGATGAGGAGGGAGATGGTGTTGGGAGGATCATTTTGTGTCGCTGTCCTTTTTCCCATGTTGCTGCTTGGTCTCTTTGTATTTGGTTTGCTTCATTTTGCTGCTCAAGGTGTAGCTTCCTTTGTGGGTCCTCTCCTATGCATGTTTTGTGTTGGCTTTTCCCATGGCCTCCCTTGTTTTTATGGCTATTTTTTGGGTGGGGGTTGTTATTTGGGTTGTGGGTCTGTGTGTGTGTGTGTGTGTTTGGTGTTGGTTGTGGTGCCAAGAGCTCTTGTTGATGGGTTATTTGAGGAGATTGATGGCCTTATCTCAAACCTTGATTGGCATGTAGGGTTGGAAGTTTTTTTTTCTTGTTCTGCCTTCTCTCCTCTTTCTCTGTCTGCAAGATTTCCTGGCTCTCTTTGGCCTTTTTGGGGCTTTTTTTCCTCTATGTGGGGGCTTTCGTTGCTTAGGGATGAGGTTCTTGGTCTGCCTCTAGAGGAGTTGTTTGTGGATAGTTTTTGGCATGTTTCAAACCCTGATTGGCATGTAGGGTTGGAGGTTTTTCTTCATTGTCTTTCTAACTCTCTACTCTCTTTGCTTGGAGGCTCTCCTTGCCTTATCCTTCTTCTTTTGGGTCCCTTTGTCTCTTCTTTGGTGTTGGTGCTAGCTGTGGTGCTTGCAGTTCTTGCTGAGGGGTTGTTTGAGGAGAATGGTGGCCTTATCTAAGACCCTAACTGGCATGTAGGGTTGGAAGTGGATTTCTCTTGTTGTGCTTTCTCTCCTCTTTCTTTGTCTGTAGGTGTGTGGGTGCTTTAACTGCTTAGGGTTGAGGCTATTGATCTACCTCTAGTGGAGTTGGTTGTGGATAGTTTTTGGCACATTTCAGACACTGACTGGCATGTAGGGTTGGAGGTAGGTCTTCATTTTCTTGTCAGCTCTCTACTCTCTTTGTTTGGAGGCTTTTCTTACCTTGTCCTTCTTTCAAGGCCCTTTTTTTCTTTGTTGGTGTTGGTTGTTTTTTTGGGCAGGGGGTCGCTTCTCTTTGGTTCCTACTTTGGTGTAGTGTCGGTTTTCTTTCTTCTCTTGATGGGGAGTGTTTCTCTTGGTGTTGGTTTTTTTATATGGCTGACTGCCAGTCAATTTTCATGAGCTCTATGCTCTCCCCCTTTTGGGTCCTAAAGTTCATTTTTAAGGATGGGAGTGTGCTACTAGCTAAGGAATGCTATGTTTTTTCTTCTTTGCTCTAGTTTACTTTTTTTTTTTTCCAAAGGATGCTATGGTTGTCTTTACTATGGGTGTAAGTGCTTCCTTTCAGTTTTTTTAGCTATGGTCTTCTTTGGAGGTGGAAATTGCTCCTTCAGAGGTGGAGCCCTCTTTTATTGAGGTGGATAGGTGTGTTGTGGATCATGTGGGAAGTTCTATTTTATGTGGTTTTGGGTCTCATTTCATCCTCTCCTATAGAGGGGATCCCCTTCCTATCAAGGTGGAGGTTAGGTTGGTGTTGTGGGTTGACTGATGTTGTGTGTTTGCTAAGACTCTTTAGTGGTTTTCTCTGATTCCTAACTCTCCTATTGAGGTGGGGAGCTTGGTTTCATTGGATGGTGCTAACAAGTGTTGTGCTGCTATCTAGCTAGTTTAGGTAATACTCCATACAACCTTGTGTATGATATTGATGTTGTTATGCATTTGGAATTAGAAATTACTTCATTACAAATTCTCTCAATGGCATTATAGATGATAATTCTTATAGAGAAAAATGGCTTCATGAACAACGCATACATGCTCTCAAACACCTTCAAGCCTATTACAAAGGTATTCAATGAAAATACGATGAAGGAATTATTCACCATTCATTTAAGAAAGGTGACTTGGTGCTATATGAGAATTAACATAATGAAAATGTAGCACCAGGAGAAAAAGGAAAGTTTACTCTGAATTGGTTAGGACCTTATATCATTGATGAAGAGTATGTATTAGGAGCATACAAACTTTCCACAAAAGATGGTACACCTCTAAAAGAACCTATTAATTCTATGCATTTAAACTATAGATAATTTTGTTATCCTCCATGGGATATCTTGTGGGCTATGTGCAAGCTATGTGTTTGAAAGACCATACCTAAATCACACTCTAGGTCATGAGACTTTATGTCTCGTAATGAGTGTACCATTCAAGATCACGCTATAGGTGGGCCAAAATGCTTCATCCCTAGGTGAACATGGTATATCATTCCTCCATTTCTCATATCATATGGACAAGGCCCCCATGCAAGTGTGTGTATCACCCATCTGGTGACATAGCTAGCACTATGCTAGTGATTGAGATCCAGTAAAGAACAAGAAAATTGATGCATGTACATGTAACAACCATGTTGCAATTAAATCCAACCCTTTCCATAACATGGCATATCATGATCAGTGTAATAGCATTGATCCTCTAACACCTCCTCTATGGTCTACCCCTCGTCATGTCTCACGATCCTAATTCAGATGGGTAGTTGAAGAATACGATATACATCCTCCAATGTGATCGCCATATCTCCCATCAGAAGATAAAAGTTAGAGGTGTCAACATCCTAATGCTCCATGAGTTCCATAAGCATAACATCATGGTGTACACCCAATAGAGACCAACTACACATAGATGAATTTTCTCTAAAACTGAGAGTTGTGCGGCTTGATTGCAAAGAAGTGTGAATAAGTGACCTCCTAGGTGCTCCTGCATGTGTGGAGGGTCATGTTAGCAAAAGAAAGAATTCTTTATCAATAATGCATTCAAAGATAAATCAAAATCAAATAGAAAAGTACAAGTTATAGAACTTTGTGCCCAACTAAGGTCCCCCATGTTGGTCAAGGGCACCCATGCTAGTTAGGGGTGCCCTTAGGGCTCTAGGGTGCCCATATGGTTAGGGGTGCTCCATTATTTAAAAAAATCATTAAAATACATCAAATAGACCTGCCAACTACAAGGAAATTGAAAATATGACTTATCTCTTGTGGCATTGTACCTCAAGAGATGTGCTCCCTCAGGGCCTTGAGTCTTGGTATGTGATATAGTCATCCTTGCAAAATTTTCGCTCCTAGGGACGATGGTCTTAGCTCTCAATACTCTCAAACTGTAAAAGTGAAAATGAATATAAAAAATGTGAAAAATTTATAACTTATAGCTAAAATTAGTAGCATATTTTCTATTCTATGTTATTTTGAAATCAACATAACTTGATCTTGTGAACTTTGTTTGTTGTGTTGTCCATTGTGTTGGAATCATAATTTTTCTTTCTTTCATATTATTCTTTTTAGCATAGGGTGTTATGTTTTATGACCTTACCACAATTATTTCCATCATAAAACCTAATCAATTTGATGTGGAGAGATTGCTACCCTACTTCCACCTCCATAAAGTAAGCAGAACCAAGGGGCATACATCTACCCTCAATTTCATTTTCTTTAGAAGTATTTGGACTAATGCATTTGTTGTTATGTGTAGGGTTATTCTTCAGTTTCTTTCAATTTGGTTTTGTAGGATGTGGTTCCTAGCATTGTGGTTACATATTACTACATTGGGGGATTCATTCTCTCATTTTTTGCACATGTTATGTCCTCTACAATATCCTTTTGGGTATGTATGATATGATTTACTTTAAGTACTTTAGTTTGCATATGCAAATAGTTTCATATGGCTACTAAAGTGGGGGATAAATTTAGCATCAAAAGTTGTATTCCCTTTAAGGTTAAAGTACAATTCCACACTCTATTTGGGACTTGCTTTAGTAACCTATCCATTCATGTATTTTAGACATCCTCTAGCCCTAATTCTTCCTATCAACCTAGGAGAATGTGTCAATACTATTGCATTCAATTGTCCTTGATGTCATGTGCTTCAGTGTTTCATGCTTCAGATCAGGTGCTTGTTTGAATTGCTTGGCATTGTATGACTTTGTCAAGGCATCATCATTTCTTTTCAAACTATTCCTATTCTTTACGGTGGTCAACATTGTGCTAGTGGGTATTTTATATTCTTTATATTTTTGTTTAAAGCCACATGTTTATGTTGACTTGATGTGGTTTGTGAGTTGGTAGCATTGAAATATTCCTTGGCATATTCGATTGCCTCATTATGGTGTCAGAATTGTTAAGGTTATCCACGGATTTGAAGGCATTATTAGTATTTGATAATGATATTTTTTGTTGACCTAAACTACAACGGATTTCATATGTCATTGTTTTTACTTGTGGTAACAAGGAAACGACATTGTTGTTTTTTTCTTTCTCAACCAAACCTTATCTTCAACCGCCTCTCTTGGAAGTTTGCAGATGTGTTTTTTGTTTTCCAACATGGAATGCTGGTTGTTTATGCACATAACGGGTATACTGGTCTATTGTTTCAACTTGGTTGACTGTAGGCAAGTGGTTTCTAGTTCTACTCTGCTGCAGGAAGTTATGGCACAAAGACTTTTCGTGGTTAATTGGCTTCGTTCCTTTCATCGTGAACTAGGTAAAATAGTGATGTTTTATTTCAGTTTCTTCTCCTATTTTATCTGATCAAAGTCGTTTATAAATGAGAAGATTTTCTGGCTATAGTTATGGTAGTTTAAAATGAAAGTTAAATGCAATTTGTTATTTGGTAAAAGATCTGTTTTTGGGTTTAACTTGAGTTTAACACTCTAGGGTTCTATTTTTGATATCATTCTTATTGAATATGAAACAGAATTGTTTTTTTAAAAAATCACACAAGAAATTATTGTAAACCATGTCTGGGTAATCAGAATACTTGGAGAGTTTTATCTTTCTGTTACAAACCCTAGTTAATTGGTACGGGTTTTTTGAATGATATAACTATTTTTATCTCCAAAAATGACAGGAAGCCATATATAAAAAAAAGAGTTGTAAAATAGAAAGATAGACACTTGAAAAGAAAAGGAGAGAGGTGTTATGTTGACAGTTTTAGAAAAATGAAAATGCACATTTACCGAATCTAGTTTCTAAAATAGAGATGCAGTTTGGTTTAAAATTTGTGAAAAACAAGTTGAGTTCATACACTGTATTTGTTATCATTGCATGATTTATTTTGTACAGTGGAGATTTTAAGATTGCACACACAGTGCAGTTATAAGGTCCTTACTTTGCAAAAACTACATGTAAGAGATATTGGAAAAAGGTTTTGATACCCCTATTGAAGTTGGTGCTTCAGATTGTATCAAGGACTGAGTCGGTGCTCAGAATATTGTTGTAATCCATTTTTGAGATAAATCCTGCAAGGCAATTTGGAGTGGTTTTTCTACCCCTAGAGGGTTTTCCACTCGTCATCTTTGTGCATCTTTGTTATGTCATTTTCTTAATCTGTTCTTCTATTTTTTATATACTAAAAATGTTTTAGGTAATCAAAACGCTCTGATATGTATCCTTGCTCAATTCATTTTCCTCCAGTGTTATTTGTTCAACTATTCTTCATGGTGGAAATGTAAATCTGTTTGCTCCTGAAAACTGAAAGCATTTGTTTTGTTTGCTTGTTCACTCTATCTCATATGAACAATAATGTTATGTTATAATTTGATGATATTATCTATTTAAGTATATTATGTTTTTGCTGGTCAAGATCTGTATGTTTCTAGACAACATCGTATGTCATAGGATACTTCTTAAGGTGATGTTTTGGTTTGTCTTGTAAGAAAGTTTTACAACCCTGATTCACCCCCCCTCTCAGTGTTGTTTCACTTCCAACAAATACTTCCTTAGAAAATTTCTTATTGATTAAACATCATCAAAATGACCTTGACAAGTGATCTTATGCTGGAGAAGTCTTGATGATAGTAGACCCTAAACAACCAAATTAAGTTTTGTTGAGTGTGAAAGAGCTGGACAGGGGCACCTAATGCCCAAGTCCAGGTATTTTACCCAATAAAATTAATTTCCCATTTTTATCAATCTCTAATTTTAGAGATGTAATTTCTAATTTGAGCCTTGGCTATAAATTAATCCCAAAAATTAAAATCAAATGAGTCGACCTACACTACAATCTATTCTAAGTTCCAATATATAAATATGAATTATTATTTCAAATTAGGAAGAGGCAATTACAAGTACAACAACACTCTGACAAAATTTATAAATATTTATAGGTTTTCAAGGAGAATTTAATATTTATTCAAGTTGTCAAAATGATTGAAGTTCAATGCCAATGGAAGGACATGTTCAATGGAATCTAGGTTTTGGAGATAGCTTTAACTTCTTTCAAGCACCTAATGACTTGTTTTCAGAGTGTTCTCATCTTTATACTTTGATCTACTTGTTGTTCTAAGCAAGGTGTTTATGCATTTAGATTTTCCTAAGGGCATTTGAATTTCTCTTGGGTTGATCTCATTTATGTCATTTAGGAATCCTTCTCTAACACATTTGAGTAGGTTTTATAGTATTTTAGCTCATTACAACTTTATATGCAATTGAAGTTAAGAGCACACACATTTTATCAGTCAATAAATCAACTATTCACGAAGGTAGAAATATTAAAATAGGGTTTTGACCTAGGAAAACTCCTATATAGTAATCCCCTTTCCCCTCTTTGTTGTGATTTTCTAGGTTTAGATATGGTGACGAAAGATTGTAGAGTGCAAACTAGGAGCTACAAGCATGTGAAATCATATCTTAAATATTAGTATGCTAGTCTAGGGAATCCCACACCCTTGACTAGTCATTTCAACCTTAGATTCATATCACAAGTGCACAAAATTCTGCTCTCCTCATATATGTTCTCTATTTTTGAATTTTCAATTTCATCAAGGTAGAAAAGTGTTTTTAGATTAGTTTCTATAGTCAAATTAAATCAACTAATATACATTAAATTTAGTAAAATTTCAAAGCAATAAAAGAACCAGATCCAAGGCAAACTGGCTCTTATTTTAGGTCATTAGCCAATATCATACCCTTGTTGGTTTGGCTTCTAATGTTACTTTGAAAGAGGATTGATCTTGATGATCTACATGCTAGTTCTAGGATCCCTTTTTCAATCAAACACATTCCTTTCCCCTTTAGTAATCACATCCTTGGATGCAACCTCAAAGATGTTAGACAATATAAACTCCTCAAAAGGAGGAATTTTTTTGAAGCTACTACTCATTCCATCTAAGAAGAGGATGGAACCTTCAACATAAATGAATGACACAATTTGGGCTCATTGAAGATATTATCCTCCTCAAGATAGATTTCATTATCATAAACTAGTGGTTTATAAAGCATAGAATTAGTAACAAAAAATAAGTAAAACATGATTCCTTTATATATAATTTTAAAGTAATAGGTTTTTTAAAGAGTGTTGAAATACCCAAGTTAACAATGTCTTCCATAGGAATTATTTTGTACTCCTCAAGAGTTGGACACGTGCTCTTATATGATTGAGTATTTATTCCTTATATTCTTCCTCTTGCAAGTGGGAATACATAACAAAGACAAATTGGTTTTCCTCTTTCAACTTTTGGGTAGAGGGTTATCAATGCTCCATTTCCACTTCATATCTCTAATGTTGATAATATGCTTCTTCAACATATATCTACTCAATTTTTATCTCTCCCATGTAAAATCTCTCTCTTTTGTACAAACATAACCTATTGGAGCTCATATTTTCTACTGTGTTCCAACTCAAAATACCATCTATAACATTGCCTACAAATGTATGAGGGAAATATATTGTTTGGAAAACATGAAAAGTGTAGGGGAATTAATATTGTATATGAGGCTATTGTGCATGTAGGTATAGCAACAAGGTAGATTCAGATAAAAATCATTCATTATTGTAGACTATATATGAGCTAGGTGAATGGCGGAGCTCCAAAGAGTATAAGAATATGGATTATTCACCAAAAATCACATTTAGGAATACTTAGTATATATCCTTTACTTCAAAAATCATATTCTCAACATTTCTTAACCAAAATCTTAAAAAAAAATAGTTGTTATGATATGGGTTCCTTAAAATATTAAGTCCCAATATACAAATTTGTGAGAGCTTCAAGAATGAAGTTCCATTAGGATTTGCATATATTGTTGGGGCTGGGAAATTGGCACAAACCATATCAATAAGATGTTCATGCTATTTTCACCACTTGAGAAAATCCAAAGAAGGTTGATTCTTATCTACTCTATTCGAATATTATTCTAAACTAATATTCACATAACAAGAGATAAAAGGAGGCAAGAGTTTCAAAGATATGCATAAAAAATAAAGGTATAACGTGTTAGTATAGAGAGGAAGAAACTTTGTAAATAAAATTAGAATACACAAGAACATAAACCACAAGTAATGTAAAGTTGTAAATTCTTGTCATATTATAAAGGATGAGAAGGAGTTTTGGGGACTCCAATGGAAACATTAGATGTCCAAAGATTATACTCAATCGCAATATTCATAAATTTCAAGATAACTATATTTATGTTTTTCTTTAGTTAAAGACAAGAAGGAAGTCTAGGAACTCCAATATAAATATTAAACACTTATAAAGTACACTCGAATTCTATAAAAATTTGAAACAAAAACTTAAAAAGAAAAATACCAAAACACACCAATCTTCTTTATAAATTCTCTACTCTAAAAAGAATACATTTTCGTATTTATAATTCACATCATAAAAAGCAATCCATAAACTTTGATTCTTTTACTATCCAATAAATAAAATATCCAAAACATACCATTTTTATAAATACTTCTTATTAAATTACTTCACTTTTCATTTAAAAATAATAATATCATTTATTTTAAAAACTTCGAATCATTTCCACTTGACATGTTCGATATAATGTTAATAAAAATGAATAATTTTTTAAAATTTTAGTATTCACTAAGAGATGACTTCCCATAAAATCATGGTTCCATGCTTATAAACAGTACCTACAAGCATTAATACTATATAAACTGTCCTTTTTTATATAAAATATATTCTTTAACTGACTACTCATAAATATGAGTGAATAACAATTAATTAAAAAATATATTCTTGAATCCCATAAATTATAACAACATAATTCTAGTTCTAGTTTGTTATAGGTATTGAAAATGACAATATTGTAGACGTGCAAGTAAAGTAGGATAAGGAGCTAATCATGAAATGACGTGGAGGTTGGATACCACATAATATTTATTTCGGATATTGTCGATGATTTGTTGAAATTAAATGATTTTAATTATATTGATGAGATTAAATAGTCCAAGGGACTACCGGTTGGATTTGGTTGTTTTAATTCTTCCACGTTTAAAAAAAAGTATTCTGGTTGAACTTGTTTATTAAATTTTTCATATAAAATAATTGTAAGTATTTTACTTTTATATAATTTTTTTATATAAAATAATTGTAAGTAGTATTAGGATAAGTGATTCTTTAGAAAGTCTATTTATGTGAGTATTTCAAGATGTAATGAGTGTTAAATTTATTATTTTTTTCATGGAAGATAGGTTCTTCTCAATCACTACTCATAAAATATGGGTCAATAAAATTGATTCAAAAGACTATAGGATTATATAAATTGTGATAAAATGTCACATAATATCATTTAATTTCTTATTAATCCATTTCGTGCAAATAGTAGTCAATCCAAACAAGAATTATCACTCACTAGATCAATTACATAAGTTTGTTTTCCTTCTCCTAAAGTTTCAATAATGCTTTTTAATATTAGTATTGTTAGAATTAGCAATAATAAATATTTATGTAGTATTTGATTGATTTTTGTACAATAGAAATGATTTTAATGTCCGATTCTCAATTTTTTTTATTGAAGTTTCATTCAATTTTTTAATGGACCAACAATACATGATTATAAAGTTTAATTTTTCTACATTTATTTTTGCATAATCTTCTTTTATTTCTTTCCATAAATGTTGTTTTTTCTCTTACATCAATAGTTAACTAAACTTGATAAATGTGATAGATTTTTGGTTACATATATTGTCCATTTGATAAAGTCTACTTGACCTACTAGTGATACCTAGTACTATAATTTGATGTTTACTCGATAATAGATACTACCCTAATAAGTTTCACTCTTGATTTATGTAGATTTAAAGATTTTCCTTTAAAAAATAATATTTCTAATTATTTGTAACATCCCAAAGAAAAAAAATTAAGAGCAAGGTACATCAAATTTAATCCAAATTTTTTATTTCAAACCCTTATGAATTTACTTCTCCAAACAATGTGAAATTCCCTTAAAGATTTTGTAATATTTCACCTGAAAAAACACAATAACAACACTTAATCAACACCAAATTTTCACAACATTAAGACAAGAACTCCATCAACTTATTTAATTTAAAATGAATTATTTCTACATCAAAATAGACTACTATGAAAGTCCTTATAGTAGAAAACTCAAATCTGGAACAAGCAATGCTTATCTCACACCCTATTGACAACACACACTATCAAAAAAATACTGAAAAACTCACCAAACTTCACCACAAAAATTGATGTTCCCAACAACTAGAAATGATAAAAAAACAACCACAACAAACAAGACTCCTACAATATAAAACCAAATAACAACAAATTGAAACCATAAATTATGCCCGATCAACACCAATTGTACTCATAATCTACAACAACAAACACACAATTTGAAAAGTTGTATAGAAAGAAAATCTTGGAAATCCAATGCAATCCCCATGTGAAATTAACCTTAAGAAACAAAGTTTTTTCATCCTTTGATTCCATCAACCTATGGGTTTTCGTCCACAAAATAAGTTTGAACACAATATGCTCAAGAAGATAAAATGACATGAGATGAATGAATTCCAAAATAGAATATTTGAAAGATATATCTTTCCAAAATCTTGCGTCCTCTTTTGGGAGGGAAAATGAATTCAAAATTTCCAACTCTAACCACACTGAAACTGCCAACCAAACATAGAGGTTTGACTATTACCAAAGATGCTCTATGAAAAGGTGCCAAATGCTTCTAGAAATTTTCAATGCCCCCCTAGTTGGTGATATTAAATTTAATATTTAATTATCTTGTAGGATATGAATAATTAGGATCCTATTATTTTTTGAAGCTCTAATTCATCTAGGCCACTTCACTAACCTTCCTCATAATCCTATAGGGTCCATAGTAGTGAGGTTTGAGCTTCTCGGCTAACTTATTCTTAATGTATGTCTACCTATATGGTTGCAATCTCAAGAAAACCAAATGCCCCTCCTAAAAATCTATTTTTTCCTCTTTCGATGTGCATAAATCTTTTGTTGATTTTGTGTTTGCTGTAAATTATCCTTTAGTGCTCTTAGGACTTCTTGACACTTATCAATTAGAACACTTGTTGTAGGAAGTCCACTATCTCAGAGCAATAAATTAGTGACAAAAAATAGATCATAACCATACAAGGATCTAAATGGTGACCTACAAATGGACATGTTGATGGTTTATTTGATACATGCAATATAGGTGAGGTATATATCACCTTACATGTCCTATAAAAGGAGACTGATCATAAGATCAATCACCTTCCAAGGTCCTAGGAGTTGGATCACAACTATGATGTCTGGCTAAGTGGCCAATATGGCTCTAATATTCAAGGGGCTTGTTGGTATTTGATTCAAACTATGTGAATTTATTTTGATCTAATCCTAACTAATGAGAGTTTAAAGAAACTTCAAAAGATAAACCAAGGAATGTAAGGAAATGAAAATACATTTATTCTAATTGATCTAATTTATTCATTAATCAAAGGGATATCTAATATAAATTATAATAAACAAATATGTTATACACACATAATCCAATTTATTTTTAGTGTTAAATTCTAAGGTATTATTCAAATGCTCATAACCATTGTTCATTCATCAAGACCACAAAACAATTTATAAAGATACCATTTATCTCTTATGATAATTATAAATCAAAATAATCAAGGAAAATATCATTTACATGCAAGATATAATCCAAAATAGATAGAATTTGGTAGATCTATTATTATCCTTTTGATTCCATAGCTTCTATAATCCCAACATAACTTCATTGACGTGTAGATCTATCTTTCTCGATATTAACTCCTTATGAAAACCTAACTATGAAATAAAATGAAACAAAAACTTATGTAAAAATTTATACTACTGGACCTTCAGTGTAATTCTTCAACCTTTAAACCCTTAGAATGAAAGAGGAGTTACAATATATATGAAAATGGAGATATTATTCCCTCTAAAAACTACATGCAAGAGTAGACAATTCAAGAATTTTACAAAAGTAACTTCAATTAACTTACAAAAATTTATTTACCGAAAACCATCTCCAATTAACTTTTAATTACTTCCAGTTCCAAAACAATGCCTCCCCTTTTGGAGGACAAAGAATCAAAATGGAATAGTCCACATTTGAAAATTTCTAATCATGCTTGCTCCTATATCTACTTATACTCTTTGAATTTTGCTAATATCTAGGTGATTAATTATGTATCAAGTCTGCTAACTCGCTCTAGCTTGAACTTGGTCTTTTCAAACTATTATATGTTGCTACTATGCATATTTCTATCCTTTGGATATCATCATTAACCCATTTGAGATCTACCCTAACGTTCAAAAATTTATCCAAAATTGTTTCTTCTTCTTGTATTGAACTAATTTCACTTACTATCTTTCTATCCTAGGCGCTCTTTATAACTTGTTGAGTGTCCAACCTATGTGTATTTGGAAATAGAAGATCTAGATTGATGATGATAACTACAAAACTTTAAAAATTTGAATATTTTTCATACAACTCTTTATGCAACTTTAACATATTTAGTTTATGTTAAGCTATTAGCTCCATTTTAAAAGATATGATATTGATACTTTTATCCATAAAATTTATGCCTTCATCACCCAAAATAGCATCATTATTTAACTCCTCTACTTAAATCTTAGATAAATCCTTGAGGTGTTTTAAGTATATTATATACTTTTCATCCTCATCCCTTAGGTTGTTTGTGTACTTCTATAATTGATCTTTTAGAGAATAGATATTTTTATACTACCTATATCCATTAGCCAACAATTCTTCCATCTCTTTCTTAAACTTTCTAGTCCATTTGTCAAAAAAATGATATTTTATCTTCACGTCATTGAGGGAATCTACTTCTTTATGTGTCATCAAAATAGGAGCTTTATATGATGTAGCTTGCTTAGTGATTGGAGAGACTAATCCCCTCAAGAATACCTTCATCTACTCAATCTGAGCTTTAATCTCATCTTTACTTCATTTATCCTTGGTCATCCTAACCTTGACTGAATCAATGATGAGATCCAATGATGTGATCTGCTCCCTCCTTGTTTGTTTGCCAAAGTTGATTGTGGATAATTGATAGTCTTCTTCCTACATTTCACTGTCATCCTTATCCACCATGGGGGTGGAAATTGTTTCTATCATCTCTCCAAGCTCATTAACCTTGGTTGTATGGAGAGTCCTGGACCTTTTATTTGGTTTAGTCTTCTCTACTTCCACAACCATATCATTCCAACTAAGAGGTTGGACTGTCACCTATTGCATCTTTTCCAAATTAAATTTTAACCACGAGGGAGCTCTAGGCTAAATAGGCACTTTCTTGTCACCAGCTTCCCTCTCATCTTGGATTTTACTAGATTTTTCCTTTACCTTTAGCTCTCATTGTTGATGAAGAATCCTTATCTTTTTGCTCTTGTATTTCTATAGATTCAATCAATTCTTGTTGTTCCTCAACAGTTAGCATGTGTTCTTATTCTCTTTCTTTTGGGATTTCTGATATTTCTTGCTCATCATGAACTTGTTGATCTTCAACATTTTATTCTTTCTATTCATTTTTTTGAGTATCCATAGGATTAACTTCAAGTACCTTTTCCTCAACTATGGGAGAACCTTTAGGTGAATCAATTTTTATATCTACCTAATCACTCTTTTGACCTTCTTCTTCATTTTGGTGTATGACCTCTTGTTGTTGTTCAAGTTTTGAGGGTGTGGGAGAAGTTCTAGATCTATCAAATTCATCACCTCAATGATTAGTGGTTCTACTCTATTTCTCAAGGGCTTGTTATAGAGTATCCTCAGTGGGGAGAACTTATGCAATAGGCATTACACATTCTAAGATCAGAAATCAAGTTAGAAGCTCAAATCCTAAATAAAAACCACAAAATTGTTAGATTCAAGCTAGAGATCCTAATCTATCAATGAAGAATAAAATGACATGAGAAATAACGTAAATGAAAAAAAAGCAATATACCTTCTCACATCATAATTGGATCACCTTCATTGCTCTTCTCCATCTCACTTTCTCAAGTTTGGAATGTATCTCTAAGATTTCAAAGTGCACAAATACGTTTTGCTCAAAGCGATAATGATGACAAAATTTTGAAGAATGTGATTGAATTGTGAAGGAATGAAGACTGAATTTATAGATTATTCAGGTGCAATCAATGGCTAAGATTGAATGGACGATCAACAACCAAGATCGAATGAGAGGATTTTCATAGGAAAGTTGCTCATTTTGAAGATGGAAAAATGGAAGAGATAAGTGGAGAGGGAAAATAGAAGTGGAGAAAAAATAGAAATTAGTAAGAGTTAAGTGGAGAAAATCATGGAAAAGGAAGAGTTAAGTGGAGAGAATCGAGGGAGATGGAAGAGTTAAGTGGAGAGTGAAATAGAGCAAGTGAAGAAAAAAATATGTAATGTAATTTAAATAAATAAATAAAATTTATTTATTTTCACCCACATATGTGAATAATTAATTAAATAAAATTATTTAATTAATTATAGAAGAATTAAGTGATTAAGGTTAAATAAATAAATAAATTTAATTATAGGCAAAGTTAGGCTAGGGATTAAATAATTGAGAATAATTATTTAATCAAAGTAGTATGAATTAATTAAACAATTAAATTTTTTAAAAATTAATTGCTAGAAGAAAGTTAGGATAATTAATAAGGATGAAGAATAAAATTAGGGCTAGATGAATATTAGTAAGAAAATGTCATCGTAGTCTCAAGATAATTTTGATTGTCTACATTTTACCCCTCTTTGAGATAATGTGATTTTTAGCATCTCAAATTAAAATAAAGATTTTTTTTTTATTTGGTCTTACCCCAACATGCTCTGGCGACAACAGGCTAATATGATGCCCCCTCGAGAAATTGGGAAAAAAGTTTGGAAATTGAGCCAAATTTACCGACAACCTAGAAGAAAATGCTAGTAAGAAGTGAAGAATGGCTAGTTTGATTGATATGAAATGTGGATAAACTTGATTGATCAGAGAGAATGAATAGCATGAGATTGAATGGAGTTGATCAAGATTTGATATGGAGTGGTAGATTATATTTTGAGCTTTCATTAGTGCACAAGTATAATAATAGATCATTTTTATTTTGTAAATGGATGATGTACACCAAGGTATGGAAAGACCAAGGTGTGAAATGTTATCCCTTTGTGTGGATAGACACATTGTAGACAAGAAATGTCATGACTCATACTAGTGACAATAGAACCTTGTCAGAATATGTGAGAGAGAGTAACCACAAAGCATGTTGATCCTAATGCAAGAAAGCATTAGATGATGTCTGAATTGCATAGGATGTTTTGATTATGCCAACTATAACCTAATCACACATAAAGAACTTAGTTTCCCTAGCACTATTATCAAGAAAAAACACAAAAATAAATAAAAATAAAAATTCATGATCTATCCTTGCTCATCTAATCACTTGCAGATATCCTCAAGTATCATAGGGACATGATACAAGAGAAATCAGATAAAATAAAAGACTCGCTGGACCAAATGAGTCAACAAACATTTAAATCTTCTTGCCAAAGATGAATGCTTGGATAGGGTTTCAAAGGATGGTGTTTGGTTTCAGAAATGGTACATCTCATAGAAGACATCTAGTCTAGCTTTGATGACACAACAACTTGTATAAGAAAAATTATAGATGTTAAGGATAGATGATGTTGATAGATAATGATTAAGAAATTGATCGGTTAGGATACAAGGCTAGTTTGATAGTTCATCTTTTGTTTCATGAATTGTTAAAATCTATGTTTGCAAGATATTTTATTTGTGTCTAATCAAAGTGTGAGTCTCAACAAGGGAATTTATTATGGAAGGTGGGTTGTGATTGGTATAAATATTATTATAAATTATGGATAAATCATTATGGAAGGTGCATTGCAATGATCAATCATGATGGTGAGATGGTTGTTAATATAATATATCCTCTTGATATTGCATCAAGGATCCCATCTGAAAAACCTAGGTTGAGGATTACCCCCAGTCAGGCATGGGACCAATTATTGAAAATAGAATTAGGTGCAATAACTTTATTATGGATGAGAATGGAAAGAAAATGACACTAAACATCAACCAATCTCAAGCCATGAGAGGTGTGATAAGCTTTATTATGGGTGCATGGGGCTTAGGGGATATTTTTTATTAAGGAGCATATGCTTTGATTATGATGGATGGAGTGAAAAAACAGATAGAACGATGGTAGATGGAAGAGAAATAAACTACTACACATGGCATCTATTTTCCAGGTTTTCACCATGGTACTTACCTAAAGCACCATCGAAGTGATTTTCACTAGAGGGCGAATTGTTTCACTTTACTTTTTTTTTTCTTTTCTTTTTCTTGAATTTGTTGATATCACACAAGATGCCTATTTGCCATGTTTTCATCAAGGTGATGATTAGTTTGTTCTCTTTTAGTATTTTAATTTTTCTTTTTTTTAGTATTTTTGGATTTTTTTGAGTTTTTGAATTTATCATTTATTTATTTATTTTCAATTTTTTGACATTTGCACCCTGATGATGATGTGATCATGGTGGACGCTCTTTAATAGTTGGATAACCATGCTTGATGGAAGGATATGGATGGAATGATATGGGTGATGGAGGATGCTTTAAGCAAAAAATGGAGGGAGCTAAGGAATGATTCCTAATGTGTGTAAAACATAGGCCATCATGATTCAAATGAAAATGAGTTTGGGAAACCATTGGATTAAAGCACGTGAATGGGTCACCATCAAAGGTCCATTGAGAGACGTAACCAAGAGGCATGATTGGAGATCAATGTTTGCTTGCTTTCACTTTTGAATTTTATTTTTGATTTGTCTAATATCTTTTGATTTTGACTTTGACTAAAGACTTTTCATTTATTTTATTTCTTTCTTTGGAGTTTGGATCTCCACTTCAGAAAGACTTCTTGATTTTTGAATTTTGATTGATAGCCTTATTATTTTGGGATGATACTTGTTGATACAAGTCTAGAGGATGGATGAAAGTGGATGCATTGGAGGTGTTGGATGAAATGATAAGGATATGAGATTTATGGAAGAGATTCATGATGAACTCAATGGATTCTTCAAGGCTATCCTTTTCAACACTATTAGTGTAAAAGGAGGCTTGCACACCCTCACAGAGATGATAAGAAGGATTAGTAGAGGTAGTATTAGGAGATGCGTAAACTAACATAGTATGGTTCAAATGGAAGGATAGTAGCTCATGAGATGGAGTTGAAAGAAGAGGATCATGAGAGGGAAGGGGATGATCTTGGATGTTCTCAATATGATCATGATCAAAGAGTGGAATGCCATATATATCATGATATAAAATAGGATTATCATGGATATGAAATGATTGGGATAAAGTGGATATGACAAGGACCAAATAATATTTAGGATCCCAAAAATTTTCCATCCAGGCTTGGTCATCAGTATGTTTGATCTCACAAATATCTAGGTCTGAATTAGCATCATCCTCAGGAGTCTCGACATACTAAAAAATGATAACATTTGTAATGCCCCGCCCGCAACCCTAGAGGAAGTTTCAATTCACAATAAAAGCGTACTAATTTTTTTTTTATTAAAGTGAATTAAAAATACATGTTCATCTACAATTGACAACATCCCCTAAGGCTACATAACCGAGATCACTTAAATCCCCATTAACCTACAACATCAAAAATTCATTGCATTAAACAACTCAAGTAATAAACATTCGTTCAACAAAAATAAATAACAAGATAAGAAGATAACATCCATAACATATATCCATTACATGAATAACTGATTACAACACTCATTTCCAAAATGATTCATAGATACATAAGTGTTACAATTACATAAATCCACCTCATAAATACAAGAGGGGTAAAACCAACTTATTACATTTTGAAATACAACAGTGCTAGAAACGAACACAAGAACCGCGAGCTGTCCAACTAGATGTCTCGCCTCCACGTACTAAAGATCAAGGGGGACCCAATAGTTTATGGTGCATGTTCCACCCAACCAAGTGGTACCCGAAGGCCCACCCCCCATGCTAGGAGATAATAACAATGCAATATGAACAAATAATCAACTACCTTTAACCAAAGGCAGACTCATACTGACACATACTGACTCAACCAAACACATGCACAATATAAGTCTAACACTATCATGGTCACATTGCTTCCAGACATAAACCTGATCAAGTATGATAAAGAATCCATACACAAAACACACAACTCAATGTTATCCTAGATAGAGTGTCATCACATAGTTAGACATGAGATCTCCTCTGGGCATTCTTCATAGGCTCCAGATATCCTGGTGACCTCAACCGAACCTCGGCCATCATGCTCACTCATGCGGAATCAAATACCTCTCATAAGGACAAGATAGATGACTATGCCATTCCAAGTCTTCTCACTCATCCCAAGTCTAAAGGAGACCTTGTGTCTATGAGTGAGGTTAAGTTATCTTGATTAATGTGAAGTGCATCCTAATCATCTAAGTACATTACTTTAATTGTCACTTGATTAAATCACTTCTGAAGGTTACCCGATTTACCTCTTTGGGCTCCGACCCCTAACAAAAGCCACTCTTCTAATGGATAACACACTACACATAGACTAGACTCCAAGGGTAACTCAAGTTCTACTGAATCAAACAACTCAATCTCTCCTATTCTAGGAGGCAACAATTTAGGTAACTCACTCCAACACTTGGAGGACACAAAACACATACAACACTACCCAAGGAAGAAATGAACGGTTGGCTTAACAAAGAATCATCCCATAACCTCTGGAAGACTTACAATTTAGAAACACAAATAACCCTTCTTCCCCAATCACGAACATAAGGAAACATGCAATATTTGGATATATTAAATCCATTTCCCTAACAAATAATTTTCAATAAAAAAAACCAATTACCTCAATCAGGTAAATAATAAACTAAAATAATTACCCTTAATTTTACAAAGAAAGGATAAATTTTAATTTAACAAACAAGATATTCAATTTCATTTAAATCATATTACATACATGCAAGAAAGCCTCTTTCAGTTTCCCCACTAACTCATCTAAATTCTGCAATTTTTCCAAATTAAACAATGTACATAACCACTTGAACATGCTCACTTTTAAATATAAATAATTAAACTAAATTTTTTAATTATTTATTTAAAATTTCATAAGTATACCCCAACTCCTATTTAGCGAATCAAGTTTATAAATTTTTAAGATAAGACATAATATATAAACATAACAATTTATTTATACACTCAACATATATATACAATATATACAAATATATATCAAATTATAAATTTATCTCATATATAATTATATATATAATATATATGGCCTATATATAAGATAAAAAAATAAATAATAACTAAATAAATAAATAAATAAAACAAATATCCGAACCCATCCAAGGATAGGTGCATAGGATGGCTCTGTCGCGTGCCAGCATATGGACCGCTGACTGTAAAATATGTACAGCCGATTGCAGGGTTTGGGGAGGTCGCACTCCCCATGGGATAGTTCGTCCCCCCAAGCGGTGGGCGCACTGCCCCATGGGCCGCGCGTCCTTCCCAAGGGGAAGGTGGGCGGTGGGGTCATGACCACCGTCCACTAAAACAACTTTGTTTATTATTTATTATTTTTATTTTTTATTTTAAAGAAAACACATAAACCAAAATTTCGCCATTGATGGCCTGTGTAATAAATTCGCATGGAATATCCAAAATATAACAAATTTTTTTTGCCGATGGTGACCTTTTCCCAAAAATAAAATAAAATTAATAATCCACATAACAAAACTTATCTATATATTTATATATTATATGTATGCATATTTACAAAAATATAATACATATAATAATAAATGTATAAATATTTACACAGAATTTCTAACTGGTAAAATTGGGCAGAATAAATAAAAATAACGAGTTAAAGGAAAATGAATAAAATTTTCCAAAATCTTACCTAAATTCAAAGAGATTTAAAACTGAATTATTTTAAAACCATTCCTTTAATTTTCAAACAATAGAAAAGTAGGAAAATTAAAATGGATCTTGATTTTTCCATTGAAAGTTTTCTACATAGGATTGTTTTCAAAACCAGATCTAATTGTTTTCTAAAGGAATTAAAATTTCTTCAACAATCTACATTTGATGCACAATCTAAGATTTAAATTTAACAATAATTCTACAATTTCCCCAATTACAAAATTAAATCCTACAGTATATTTATACAATCTTCCCCAAATTTCAGATTAATTTAAATCTAATTTTCATTAACAAATCCAGATTCCCAATGAACTGAAAAACAAATTCTTTAAACAATATAATTTTTTTTTAAACATAACAAGAACAAAAATCATAGAACAAAACCTGGATTTTGAAGCTATAAGAAAAAAAGAATTTTTGATGCAAAACCTCCTCCAAGGATCTCATGAATTCTCTTCTACCATGCAATGAATCCAATCCAAAAGCTCAACCAATTGTAAACAGACTTTCCTCAAACCAATTCTACAATCAAAAAAATTCTCAAACCCTTCTTTGTGCAATTTTCCCCAAAAAATCTTCTCTGCCTTCAAGAAAGTTTTCCCTTCGCAAAATCTTCTTCTTGAATGAATGAATTTTCAATCAACTCTTCTTCTTAATTAAACATGCACTTGAGTCATAAATCAAAAATATCTTAAACAACCTAAATCTAATTGCATGCAAAATTGAATATTAAATATTAATTTAATTTTCCATTTTTGAAAACCCACTTTCAAATTAAAATGCAATTTCAAATATCTTTCAATTTTTTGCTTCTATTTAATTTAATTCAATAAAACTTAATTAATTAATTTTAATTATTAAATAACTAAATTCAACCCTTTTGAGATTAAATTAAATTAATTAAATAAATTAAATTAAATAAATTAAGTTAAATTAAATTAAATTTTATTATTAACTTTAAATATAACATCTAAGCATAATTTTAATTTAATATAAAATAATCACCGCTTTTAACCAATGCAATCATTCTAATAATTGATTAAATAATCACACACTTTTCAAAATCAAATAACATTAAAATAAGGTAAACTATGACTCAACAAATGAAACTGATGACACACTAAGGCTAGGGCGTAGACTTGACACATGTTACCTAGCTACTATCTCCCATTCAACTTAACCGTTGGATTGAAATGCTCAAACCTATGAAATCAGGAGGAGTCGATGTCATGTACCTGCAACCTAAAACCAAGTAAACAACATCATACAGTATATCCAAGATATAATATATAACGTGAAGAAGAAATCACGGATTCGTAGGGCGCTCGCAAGTGAGTGATGCGAACCCATCTCCTTCACCAATACACTCATCAAAGACTAACATTAACATCCTACTCCATAATCTCATAATAATTCTCATGTTATAACCACTAACATCATTAAACCATTAAATCATGTGAAATAATAATGAAATAAACACATCACACAATAATAGTTGTCACTCAATAGTAGCGATCAAAACATCATAACAAAATTTATCCAGTATCAAAGTAGCTGCAGTTAACAAAGCATAAAACAATCTGAACAAGAAGTAAAATGGAGGGGTATTACATTGTCGCCCCCAAAGACCAGGCTTACTCCTGGAAGCCTGCAAACAAGTAGGGATATAACTCCCTCATCCTAACTACATCCTCCCAGATGGATGAAGCATTATCCCTGGGATCCCACTAAACTCTGACCTGATCAATATCTCACCCTTAAAGAGTGAGTATTATGCGCTTCGTTACGACCATGAGCTCCAAAGCTAGCTGCCCGTCCTCTACCTGTAAAGAATTCCAATCAAGGACATGAGTAACATCTGGATGATATGGCCGAAGAACTGAAACATGGAAAATGTCATGAATACGTGCTAGACTGGGTGGCAAAGCACGTCGGTAAGCAACTGGACCAATCTTTTTGAGTATCTCGAAAGGTCCGAAAAAGCGAGGTGCCAACTTAGAACCCTTTCCATATTGGATTGGACTCTTTCATGGATGCACCTGCAAGAATACTCTATCATCGACAGAAAACTGATGATCCACTCTATGCGCATCCGCATACTTCTTTTGCCTATCCTGTGCTGCTACTAGGTGCTCTCTAATCTAATCCACCTTCTGCTCCATGTCCTGCAACATTTTTGGACCCAATAACACTTTTTCCTCAAGTCGATCCCAACTCAGAGGAGTACGACAAGGATGGTGATACAAGGCCTTAAAATGTGCCATGCCAATGGAACTCTAAAAACTATTGTTATATGCAAACTCTACAAGATAGAGATAATCCTCCCATCATGTCTACTGGTCCATAACATACATGCATAACATGTCTTCGAGGATTTGATTAACCCTCTCAGTCCGTCCATCTGTCTCTGGGTGATATGCTGAACTGAAATTCAACTGTGTCCCCATCGCATGATGTAATGATGTCCAAAGAGCTGAAGTAAACACTGGATCCTTGTCAGAAATATTACGACGTGGAATACCGTGCAACCTCACAATATCCTCCATGAACACTCTAGCAACATATGATGCATTATAGGAAGTGCGCATAGGTGAGAAGTGTGCTACCTTCGTCAACCTATCGACTGTCACCATAATAGCATCATATCATCTCGAGGAGTTGGGTAAACCAACAATGAAGTCCAACGAGATAACATCCCATTTCCACTCAAGTACAAGGTGTGGCTGTAGAAGTCCCGCTGGATGTTGGTGTTCAGCCTTCACCTGCTGACACTCCAAACATATCACTACAAAGTCTGCAAGATCCCATTTCATCATTGGCTAGAAATAAAACTGGCGCAAATCTGTGTGCATCTTCTTCAACCCAAGAGGGCTGAATATGGTGCACAATGTGCCTCGGTCAAAACCAAAGTGTGAAGGTCACCTGCTAAAGGAACGTAAATACACTCTGAATGCCTCAACAAACCATCTGCCTCAAGTGAATAACCTATGAACCTTCCCTCTAGAGGACTACCTGCCTCAATCTTTGCTCTCACATCCTGATACCAACTGTCCGCTGGAAGAGTAGCAAGAATCCGACTCCGTAAATCTACCATAAGAGTCAACTCGGATATCACATGCCTACGTCTACTGAGTGCATCAACTATGATGTTCTCTTTTCCCTGAATATACTTCACCTCGAAGTCATACTCACAGAGAAAATCCATCCAACGCCTCTGTCTAGCATTAAGGTTCGGTTGAGTAAAAATGTACTGAAGGCTCCTGTGATCACTATGTAGCTCAAATTTGTGCCCAAGAAGAAAGTGTCTGCATCTGGTCAATGCATGGACTACTGCTGCTAACTCAAGATCATGTGTGGGATAATTAGGTTCATGATCCTTAAGCTTCCGCGACTCATAAGCTATAACTCGACCCTCCTGCATTAGGACTACTCCTAAGCCCTCTAAGGATCCATTTGTACAAACTACAAAATCTCCTATGGGGTCAGGTATTGCTAAAATCGGTGCACTAGTCAGCTTGTCCTTAAGAACCTAAAAAGCTAACTCACACTACTCTGACCATCCAAACCTCTTCCCTTTCCTCTGAAGAGAAGTGATAGGATGTCCTATCCTAGAAAAGCTTTGAACAAACCTCCTATAATATCTTGCAAGCCCCATAAAAATACAGATCTCTGCCACATTCGTGGGCATAGGCCAATCAAGAATAGCTTGGATCTTTGAAGGATCCAAAGATATACCTTCCCCTGAGATCACATGACCAAGATACTTGATCTCAATCTTGAAGAATTCGCATTTCGACAAGTTGGCATATAGCTGGCTATCTCGAAGACACTGCAATACCTATCATAAATGCTCCTCATGTTCCTCTACTGTCCTAGAATATATCAATATATCATCTAGGAACACAAGAACAAACCTATCTAGATGAGTGTGAAATACTCTATTCATCAGACTCATGAACACAGATGGCGCATTCGTCAACTCGAATGGTACCACAGTAAACTTGTAGTGACCATACCACATTCAAAATGTCATCTTATGGATATCTAAGTCAAAAATACGGAGCTGATGGTATCTTGACTTAAGGTCTATCTACGAAAATATGGTAGCACCCTTGACTTGGTCAAACAAGTCATCAATTCTAGGAAGTGGATAACGATTCTTGATTGTTACTTTGTTCAACTGTCAGTAATCAATGCACAATCAAAGTGAACTGTCCTTCTTCACGAAGATGACAAGTGCTCCCCAAGGAGAAACACTAGGATGAATGAATACCTTCTCTAACAACTCCTCCAACTACAAGCGAAGCTCTTTTAGCTCCTGAGTAGTCATGCGATAAGGAGCTCATGAAATAGGCTCCGATCTAGGTACTAAGTCAATCTTAAAATCTATATCTCTCCTCGGTGGCATCCCTGGAATGTCATCTGGAAAAACATCTGTAAACTCCTAGAGAATGGGATGACCATCAAGAGATACCTTCTCCTCTCCATCTCCTAAACCCAAGTCCTTAATTGTAACTACAAACAACTAACATCCACGGCAAACACATCTCCTCAACTGCATAGCTGAGATAATCCTCAAAGATATCTGTCTCTGAACTCCTGTAATATCCACCTCACCACCAGATGCATTAATGCACCGAATCAACTTATGTCGACAATCAATAACTACACGGTGAGCCTCTAATCAATCCATACCTAAGAAAATATCATAGGATCCCAATGGTATAACTCGAAGATCCAAGGTAGTAAGGAGTGGTCCAATCTCCAACCTACAATCAGGTACTACAGAATGCGATGCGAATTTTGCACTAGATGCTAACTCAACCTGCCACCTATCGGCTTGCCTTATGGCCCCCAGTCTGCAATGTGACACTATGGATGAAGAAATGAAGGATTTGGATGCTCCTGAATCAAATAAAATAGTAACAGGCTTACCAAATAACATACCATAAGTTTCAACCACGGTACCCAGGTGCTCTGCCTGACGGTTATCAACCATTGCAAACACATGATGGCCTCTGCCAGCATCTCCCACTATCAGATCTGATGTCATTGGTCTTTGTTTGAATCCTGATGTGCCCTTATTGGGACACATCCTAGCAATATGGCCCTGCTGACCAAAAGACAAGCAACCTGTGCCTCTACCATAACCTCTGCCTCTTGTAGGTGCACTAGACTGTTATGCATTGCCACCAAAAGTAGACTGAACACTCTGAGTGGGTTGCTCAGAGTTGAAATGATTCATGCACCTCCAGTTCCTATCACCCTGTCTCTACTAGACACCTTTCTATTTCCCCTGAAATGACTGTTACTGACTACCCTATGCTGATCCCTGTTGTGTCTTAGGAGGCACAACCCCCTGAGTCTATCCCCCTCGAGCACTAGTCCCAGCTCCTGAACCACTGCCAATAAGAACATCAGTATGACCTCCCAGTGCCATAGTCAAGTTCTCCTCCACTAGGTGTGCCTTCTCCACAGCTATCTACATAGAATTGGGCTCAAAAACCCGCACACCACCACTGATACAAGCATTTAAGCCCTCGATGAAATGCTACACAAGCATCCCCTCATCATCCCCTATTCTTGCAAACTATTTAAGTTCGTAGAATTGCCTCTCGTACTGATCTACCGTCATGGCTAACTGTCGTATGGCATGGAAATCATCACCTCTACGCTGACGCCAATGATCAAAGAGAAAGCGGGCTCTGAATCGCTTAAGAAAGATCTCCCAAGACATCGAACTCATGTCAATATGGAGCTTCTGCTCCTCAAGTCTCCACCAAGTGGCTATGAATCCTTGAAGGTGTATAATAGGGCACCACCCTTTAGTATTACTATCAAAAGGGTGCATGGAAAACCATCGGTCCAAACCTATCAACCAAGTTTTGGCCTCTAAACCGGTACCTAATTTGTTAAATTGAGGTGGCCTAGACCGTATCAAATCTCTCATATAGGATGATGCTACCATCTCCATCTGTACTGTAGCTATCCTCACCATAGGGTTAACCTCAGGTACCACCTGTCTTGGACCCAATAATGCCAAAGCCTCCTCAAAGCCTCTACGTGCAACTTCGACCCTAGGAGGATCTAGCTATCCACCAATGCCTCCTGGATCGTTCTATGAGGCTTGATGTTCCTCCTGCTCTGGTATAGGTATGAAACGAGGTTGCGATTCATGTTGACTCTCCTCTCATTCACCTACCCGGCCATGTCCTCATCCTCTCCCTCGTTTGCGTCTAGGAGGCATACTCTTGCACAAACACAAAAGGATTTTAGATAAGGTACTCTTGAAAACCTACGCAACTAAGCTTAATGGGTACATCATAATCCTAGAGCACCCAGTGTTTAAATCTAGGCTCTAATACCATGTGTAATGCCTTGCTCACAACCCTAGAGGAAGTTTTAATTCACAATAAAAGCATACTAATTTTTTTTTTATTAAAGTGAATTAAACATACATGTTCATCTACAATTGACAACATCCCCTAAGGCTACGTAACCAAGATCACTTAAATCCCCATTAACCTACAACATTAAAAATTCATTGCATTAAACAACTCAAGTAATAAACATTCATTTAACAAAAATAAATAACAAGATAAGAAGATAACATCCATAACATATATCCATTACATGAACAACTGATTACAACACTCATTTCCAGAATGAGTCATAGATACATAAGTGTTACAATTACATAAATCCACCTCATAAATACAAGAGGGGTAAAACCAACTTATTACATTTTGAAATACAATAGTGCTAGAAACGAAAACAATATCCGCGAGCTGTCCAACTAGATGTCTCGCCTCCACGTACTGAAGATCAAGGGGGACCCAACAGTTTATGGTGCATGTTCCACCCAACCAAGTGATACCCGAAGGACCACTCCCCATGCTAGGAGATAGTAACAACGCAACATGGACAAAGAATCAACTACCTCTAACCAAAGGCAGACTCATACTGACACATACTGACTCAACCAAACACATGCACAATATAAGTCTAACACTATCATGGTCACATTGCTTCTAGACATAAACCTGATCAAGTATGATAAAGAATCCATACACAAAACACACAACTCAACGTTATCCTAGACAGAGTGTCATCACATAGTTAGACATGAGATCTCCTTTGGGAATTCTTCATACGCTCTGGATATCTTGGTGACCTCAACCGAACCCTGACCATCATGCTCACTCATGCAGAATAAAATACCTCTCGTAAGGACAAGATAGATGACTATTCCATTTCAAGCCTTCTCACTAATCCCAAGTCCAAACGAGCCCTTGCGTCTATGAGTGAGGTTAAGTTATCTTGATTAATGTGAAGTGCATCCTAATCATCTAAGTACATTACTTTAATTGTCACTTGATTAAATCACTTTTGAAGGTTACCCGGTTTAACTCTTTGGGGTCCAGCCCCTAACAAAAGCCACTCTTCTAATGGATAACACGCTACACATAAACTAAACTCCAAGGGTAACTCAAGTGCTACTGAATCAAACAACTCAATCTCTCCTATTCTAGGAGGAAACAATTTAGGTAACTCACTCCAACACTTGGAGGACACAAAACACATACAACACTACCCAAGGAAGAAACAAACGGTTGACTTAACAAAGAATCATCGCATAACCTCTGGAAGACTTACAATTTAAAAACACAAATAACCCTTCTTCCCCAATCATGAACATAAGGACAAATAAAAACAACAAGCAATGACAAGGAAACATGCAATATTTGGATATATTAAATCCATTTCCCTAACAAATAATTTTCCGTAAAAAAAACCAATTACCTGAATTAGGTAAATAATAAACTAAAATAATTACCCTTACTTTTAAAAAGAAAGGATAAATTTTAATTTAACAAACAAGATATTCAATTTCATTTAAATCATATTACGTACATGCAAGAAAGCCTCTTTCAGTTTCCCCACTAACTCATCTGAATTCTGCAATTTTTCGAAATTAAACAATGTACATAACCACTTGAACATGCTCACTTTTAAATATAAATGATTAAACTAAATTTGTTAATTATTTATTTAAAAGTTCATAAGTATACCCCAACTCCTATTTAGTGAATCAAGTTTATAATTTTTTAAGAAAAGACAGAATAAATAAACATAACAATTTATTTATACACTCAACATATATATACAATATATACAAATATATATCAAATTATAAATTTATCTCATATATAATTATATATATAATATATATGGCCTATATATAAGATAAATAAATTAAGAAATTAAAAAAATTAAAAAAAACAAATATTTGAACCCATCCAAGGAGAGGCAGACAAGAAGGCTCTGTCACATGCCAGCATATGGACCACCGACTGTACAATATGTACAACCGGCTGCAAGGTTTGGGGAGGCCGCACTCCCCATGGGGCAGTGCATCCCCCCAAGCGGTGGGCGCACTACCCCATGGGCCGTGCGTCCTTCCCAAGGGGAAGGTGGGTAGTGGGGTCATGACCACCTTCCACTAAAACAACTTTGTTTATTATTATTTTTTTATTTTTATTTTTTTAAAGAAAACACAGAAACTGAAATTTCACCATTGATGGCCTATATAATAAATTTGCATGGAATATCCAAAATATAACAAAAAAAATTGGTCGACGGCGACCTTTTCCCAAAAATAAAATAAAATCAATAATCCACATAACAAAACTTATATATATTTATATATTATATGTATGCATATTTACAAAATATATAATACATATAATAATAAATATATATATATATTTAAACAAAATTTCTGACTGGTAAAATTGGGCAGAATAAATAAAAATAACCAGTTACAGGAAAATGAATAAAATTTTCCAAAATCTTACCTAAATTCAGAGAGATTTAAAACTGAATCATTTTAAAACCATTCCTTTAATTTTCAAACAATAGAAAAGTAGGAAAATTAAAACAGACCTTGATTTTTCCATTGAAAGTTTTCTACATAGGATTGTTTTCAAAACCAGATCTAATTGTTTTCTAAAGGAATTAAAATTTCTTCAACAATCTACATTTGATGCACAATCTAAGATTTAAATTTAACAATAATTCTACAATTTCCCCAATTACAAAATTAAATCCTACAGTATATTTATACAATCTTCCCCAAATTTCAGATTAATTTAAATCTAATTTCCATTAACAAATCCAAATTCCCAATGAATTCAACAACAAATTCTTTAAACAATATAATTTTTTTTTAAAACATAACAAGAACAAAAATCATAGAACAAAACCTAAATTTTGAAGCTATAAGAAAAAAATAATTTCTGATGCAAAGCCTCCTCCAAGGATCTCATGAATTCTCTTCTACGGTGCAATGAATCCAATCCAAAAGCTCAACCAATTGTAAACTGACTTTCCTCAAATCAATTCTACAATCAAAAATTTCTTCAAACCCTTCTCTGTGCAATTTTCCCCAAAAATTCTTCTCTGCCTTCAAGAAAGTTTTTCCTTCCCAAAATCTTCTTCTTGAATGAATGAATTTTCAATCAACTCTTCTTCTTAATTAAACATGCACTTGAGTCATAAATCAAAAATATCTTAAACAACCTAAATCTAATTGCATGCAAAATTGAATATTAAATATTAATTTAATTTTCCATTTTCAAAAACTCACTTTCAATTTAAAATGCAATTTCAAATATCTTTCAATTTTTTGCTTCTATTTAATTTAATTCAATAAAACTTAATTAATTAATTTTAATTATTTAATAACTAAATTCAACCCTTTTGAGATTAAATTTAATTAATTAAATAAATTTAATTTATTTAAATTAATTTTTATTATTAACTTTAAATATAACATCTAAGCATAATTTTAATTTAATATAAAATAATCACCACTTTTAACCGATGCAATCATTTTAAAAATTGATTAAATAATCACACACTTTTCAGAATCAAATAACATTAAAATAAGGTAAACTATGACTCAACAAACGAAACTGACGACACACTAGGGCTAGGGTGTAGACTTGACACATGTTACCTAGCTACTATCTCCGGTTCAACTTAACCATTGGATCAACACGCTCAAACCTGTGAAACCAGGTGGAGTCGATGTCATGTACCTGCAACTTGAAACCAAGTAAACAACATCATACAGTATATCCAACATATAATATACAGCATGAAGAAGAAATCACGGATTCGCAGGGCGCTCGCAAGTGAGTGATGCGAACCCGTCTGCTTCACCAATACACTCATCAAAGACTGACATTAACATCCTACTCCATAATCTCATAATAATTCTCATGTTATAACTACTAACATCATTAAACCATTAAAGCATGTGAAATAATAATCAGATAAACACATCACACAATAATAGTTGTCGCTCAATAGTAGCGATCAAAACATCATAACAAAATGTATCCAGTATCAAAGTAGCTGCAACTAACAAAGCATAAAATAAATTGAACAAGAAGCAAAACGAAGGGGTATTGTAACATCTTTACTCGAAATAAATTTATTAATAGGAGCATCCAAGTTCAATGGTGGATATCCAAGCCCTCTATTTTTAGGTAGACATTTAGGTTGAATAGATTGTATAATTCCCTAGTTTTGGGCTCCTAAACCACTATGATCATAATGACCTTTTTGTTTCATAATGGAGAACCTTTACCATATTTTTCAACTGGAAATTAAACATGTTTAGAATCTTCTTTGCCTTGATATATCCAGGTAGAGATATCCTCATCAATAGATTCCTTGTCTAGTTCTCCCCACTTATTGAAAGTATTAGGAGTTTGATATTAAATGATGGTCTTAGAGTCCTTTTGGATAGGATGTGGTTTGCCATAAAATTGAGGAGAAACAACTAGCTTCCAATGTAAAAATGACTCTACCATATTGTACTCATTGCATCCTTTGTCTTGGACTTGGACCTTGCTCTCGAAAAAGGAATTGGATAAAAGGGAAGATTTGGAAAACAATGTGGGACCAATGTAGCAAGAAGAAATGGAGGATGAGGATTCCCCATTGATGGGTACTTGACATTCAAAATTTCCTTTCAAATTACTATAGTAGTGGAAAGGATTAGGATCTCCTACTATAGTGATCTCAACTCCATTGTAAGGGAATTTCAAGCATTGATGGTAGGTGGACGGAACATCCTTATGGCATGAATCCATGGATGACCAAGGAGAATATTGTATGGAAGGTCTAGATCCAAGACTTTCCACAATGCATTTTCTATAGCCGAACCAAATTTTATAGGAAGGGTGATAACACCCTTAGAAGAATGATTTGCATCATCATAAGCTCTTATGGCAATATTTTATGATGTATCAATGCATGCCTCAGAGAATCCCAATATTGTGACCAATTTCAAAGTATAGATATTTAGGCCCACTCCGACATCTACCAAAACTCATCTAATTTTTTGTTTATTAATGAAGACTTTGAGATGGAGGGCATCATTATGTTGAGGTTTATTTGAAGGGGCATCATGCTCTGTAAATGTAACATAATGGGTAGTAGAAAGATACCCTACCATGACCTAAAATTGGTTAACATTTAGATCTATGGGAATGGAAGAATCTTGCAATGCTTTATCTAGGATAGCCTTATGTGCAAGGGATATATTTAGTAGCTCAAGGATGGATATCTGGGCAGGTGTTTTTCCTAGGTGATTGAAAATGTTATATTGATTAGGTAGTTAGGATCTAGAAGTGTCTCCTTGTAGAATCACTTTGGATCTATGAGTAGTAATTGCACACTTAGGACCCTTTCCCTTTATAGTAGTGGTTGAGACATTATTATCTTCCTACTAGATATGGTTAACTATGTATTCATAGGATACATTAGCATAGATGGAATTACCCTTGGTATTAGACCTTGAACTAGAGGCTTTCCCTTGACCATGATTTTACAAAGGGTCCTTGAATATAGTGTGATCTATGTTAGAGGATCTAATGGGGTTATCAATCACTATATCTCCTCACTCTATAAGATCTTGAGTGATGTTCTTAATTCTAAAGCACACAATTTTTTTATGTCCCTTGGTCCTCTGATATTTTCAAAATTCATGGTCATTCCACCAGGTTGGTTTGAAAGGTAGTGGGTCATAATGTCTTACTTCTAGAAGTTGAATGGCATTGGATTGTAGAATCTTCTTCAAGAATGATTCAATTGGTTCCCCTAGTGATGTGTATTGTCATCTTGGAGCCATGTTAGTTCTAGGGGGTCCATGTGATGAGTTGTTTTGAAATATGTTGGTTGGTTTTGGAGGAGTTTGTGATGGGCTATTATTTGATGCTTGCATCCTAGATGTGGAAGGTCATCTGAGAATAAGAATAAGATGAGTTTTTTTTTTCCATTTTTGCATCCACAACACCATCGTTTGTCACATTTTTATTTTGTCCCCAAAATTTGGATTTGTCATTTGATGTGCTTGGGTTATTGTTGGTTTCTTTGAAAAATTTCATGTCCTTTTGCGATAAGGGCTTTCTTGATAGTGATACCCTTCTCAAAAACCTCATCAAATATGTTGGAACAATGGACTCGAAGGTGAAACATCAGTTCTGAATTCAATTTGTCCACAAAATTTTTCACTAATTACTTTTCAAGTATGTGGAAAGGACATTTTATTTCAATATTTCTCCATCTTTGTAAGAATGTAGTAAAAGACTCTCCATCCTTTTGTTTAGTGTTACAAAATCTCACTATGGTTATCTCATGATCAATATTATAGGAGAAATGTATGATAATTTTTTTATCTAATTTGTTCCATGTCCTTATGCTTGGAGGAAAATGTACGAACCATTCCATAGCTTGTCCTTTGAGATTGCATGGGAAAAGGCGCATCAAGTATGCTTACTCATGTTGGAGGTCTAGACAAGGTGCAATATTTTTTTTTTATGTGGTCTATTAGATTTCCTTTCCCCTTATGTTTTCAAAATTTAGGTATCTCAAGATTTGGAGGGAAAGGTGGCATATATAAACTACTATCAAAGGGATAAGGACATATGTCCTCCATTGTATAAGTTTTTCTAGATCCAAAAACTTGTATATTGGCCATTTGTTGTTGCAATGTTTATAATTATTGGGCTAATATTTCTATTGGTGATAGTTGCACTGAAGTGGTATTTGTTTGAGCATTGTAGTTAAATTTTTATGTGGGACCCATGGCTAGGTTTTTATTTTGATGATTTGGTTTTTGATGGATTGGTGGGTTGTTTTGGTTAGACATGTTTCAATATTGATGTTGTTCCATGGGTTATGTGGATGTTGGGTTTTATTTTGATGTGATTGTGTGGGTAGATTTTTTATTGGGTGTGTGATACCAAGATACGCACATGCTTATGGAAGAGGTACATTGTTGTTGTGAGGAATTGTGGTTCAAATTTTAATTTATCTTGGTAGGTGTATGAGTGTGAGTTGGTGGTATGCGAGTGTTTAGATTTTGGCTACTTGTTGTGACATCTTTTGGAAGGGAATTATTGGAGGATGTAATGTTGTTTACATTCATGCATTGTGAAGGATTGGTTATATTTGTTTGTAGCATAGATTGTGAGATATATGATGGTTTATTTTGACTTATGATAGTTGGTGGCATAAATGTCGCATTGATTATTTTTACTGTTGTTTGAGGATGTGGTGACATGTTATAAAGTGGATTAATAAATTATTGTTCAAATGTAGGGGTGTAGGTATAGTTATCCTCGTCACATTATGGGATGTCCTACTAGATGGAATTCATGTGTTTATTTGTTGTGAGGTAGGAGTTTTTGATGGGGGTACTATGTCAATGGAACCTACATCTTGTCATATCACATCTGGTATTGGTTCCATTATGGTATAAATTTCAAAACACACAGGAATATTAGTCCCCTTTTGTACAGGTTTTAAAATATATCTAGTGGGATCTTCATCCATGGCCACCTCCATTATGTCCAAACACTTATGATCTTGTGAGGCCTCGTCAAGGTCTTCTTGGGTAAAACTTGGTTGAACATGAGTTGGAGTAAGCTCATCATTAACATGAGGTAAGGTAGGTCCTAGCTCAAGTATGGGTTGTGAACTTGAGGATGTCTCAAATTTCATTATACTATTGGTCTCAACAATAGGGTCTATTGTAGGATCCATTTGTTTTTTCTTACTTTGTGACCATGTTTCAACCATGTAAGATCTGGTTTGTTAAAATATTTTGTTTTTTGAATTTTTTATAATTTTCTATTTTTTGAATTTTATGGGTTTATGAAAGCATACACTTATGCTAAATGATGTGAGATGATGTGATGTGATTTTTTTGGATTTTTTATTTTCAAAAGAATTATGCAAATGATTATGATTTGATGTTATATTTATGGGTTTTTTTAATTTAGGATGATAATTATAAATGATAGATGATGAATGATTTTGGGTTTATTTGATTTTTAACCTTGTGAGATAGTGATAGACCAAATTAGTTGAAGGGAATGCCCAGATCTTTGAAGGATAAAATTTATTATGGTAGTTAATAGGAGTTAAGCCTAAAATAGACTTATGAGTTTAGGGTCAACTATTGATGGGTTGATGAAAGGATAAGAGATCAAAACATCCAAATGATAACTATGGTTGAATCAAAATCTAACTAGGATAAGATTGTGGGATATGATTGATGAATGATGAATGATGATATGTTGTGAATGATGATAGACCAAAGTGATCATAATAAAATTATAAAACCTCAAAAGATGATGGGGGGATAAGAGCCACACCTAAACTAGACTAATGAGTTCAGGTTCAACTATTGATAAGATGATAAAAATATATGAGATTCAAGAAAATCAAGGGATAACTAAGGTCTAGTCAAGATTGGTTGGTTTACTAGTTTGAAAGGAAAGGGTGGATGGTTATGACATTGGATGGAAAAATTTAATCTAGTAGTACAATAAAGGTAGGCAAAGGACAATGTGGAAATTTTAATGCTAAACTAGAGGATTTTGATAGGTCTTAGGTCTCTAGGTCAATTAGGTCTGAAATATAGATTCCAATGGATAAACCCTACTTTGTATCAATCCAAACTATGGTTGATTTTCTATGAATCAAGTGTTAAAAGTGGTTATTTGTGTGGGGTTTTCAATGATAGAATACACCCATAAAACACTTAGAAAAAAAATGGATTTTTGACTCTTGACTTTGGGAAATAAGGCTTAAGGCCAAAAAGGCCAGTGGTGTCATTGGTTTATCACAAATTGAAGGCACTTGAAAGAAAATAACAACTTAATTATTGAAATGGGTTTTCATACTTAGAGTAGGCCTACTGTATAAAAGTGCTAATATACCAAGATCAATGTGAAACACTTCTCTTTCAAGATCGGATAGCTAGAGGTCTAGTGCCATAGGACAATACAACAATAGGCCCACCTTTTATGTCTCCCCGAGAGGCTAAGTAAGCCAACCCAATAATTTTTGTCTCTACTCAAGGATTTTCATGGTGAGTAGCTTCAAACATGATACTATACTCTGAACTATACTAAGCAATGACTTAAGGCTCCTAGGCTTCTAAAAAAAGGTTTCTAGTGGGGTACTACCATGAATAGATGACTCATTTATAACAGCCTAATAATTGGGAGGCCCACTCCCACTCTCATCACCAAAGTAAGTCTTGATGGACCAAGGGTCTCATGGCTTAGGTTTGAAAGATGTTATCCACTCCTTAGGGTACAAATTTCACTCTCTCCCCTTTATATACCCCATCGAGAAATATGGTTGAGGTCAAACCCTAGGTGATGAAATACCTAGGCAAGCCTCTTACTGAATTTTTTTCTTTCTATTATATGTTTCTCATACACCTAAGATCACACAAGTGAATGAGGGGAGAGGGTACACACAATTGCCTTAAATTACACAAATGCAAGTGAATAAAACATAGAAAATAGTTGTTCTTTTTAACCCTAAATAAATTAAATGTTATCTAACTATGTAAAACGACACACAAGTTTGGAAAAGGAATTCTTTGACCAATGAAATTGCACCAAACAAACTAGTAGTTTAAAAAAAATGCCTTTTTCAACATCTTGTAACAAACAAAGTTAGTAGATTCTAACAATATCTCCTCTAAAAAATCACCAAATAGCTACAAAAATAGATCAGTAACAAAAAAACAACAACCTAAGAAAATTAGAACACACAGAATAGCCTGGGATTACACTGATGCAAGTGCACAAAACATAGAAAATAGTTCTTTTTAGCTACAAATAAATCAAATGTTATCTAACTAGAAAATCAAAGACACACGTTTGGAAAAAGGAATTCTTTGACCAACGAACTTGCACAAAACAAATTAGTAGTTTTAAAACAATGGTGTTGTCAACATACTATAATAAACAAAGTTAGTAGCTTCTAACAAGATATCCTCCAAACAATCACCAAATAGCTACAAACATAGATCAGTAATAGAAAAGAAACTACCTAAGAAAAACAAAAAGCACACAAGAACTGAAAATTAAAAAAAAAATTACCTTTATATTTTTTACTAGTCAATGCATCATTACAGAGAAGAAGCATCAACTTCTATCAGACAAACATGCCACGAAAAAATCAGAAGAATCATGTCAAAGGCAAAAGCATCACAACATATAGATGCACGTTTGATGAAAGCGTCGAATACCCAAAAAAGTTGGTTTACACCCACAAATGTGGCACATTGCACATAAGCATTGAGTTATCTCAAAAAAACACATTGAATACACAAAAGTGTCAATTTGTCTCAAGAAAACACATCACACAACCTTGAAAAATCAGAAACTACATAATTCGTTACAAAATATTCTGGTTAAAGGACATGTTCACATTGGATTCACCATTTGTAAGAGAAAAAATCCGGTTAAAACAACCACAAAACTGTTAGATTCAAGCTAGAGATCCTAATCTATCAATGAAGAACAAAATGACATGAGAAATAATGTAAATGAAAAAAAGAAATATACCTTCTCACATCATGATTGAATCATCTTAATTTCTCTTCTCCATATCATTTTCTCAAGTTTGGAATGTAGCTCTTAGATTTATAAGTATAAAAATATTTTTTTCTCAAGACGATAATGATGGAAAGGTTTTGAAGAATGTGGTCGAATTGTGAAGGAATGAAGACTAAATTTATAGATGATTTAGGTGCAATCAATGGAAAGGATTGAGTAGAAAATTGAAATATGAGATTGAATGAGAGGATTTGTATAGGAAAGTTGCTCATTTTGAAAATGGAAAAATGGAAGAGATAAGTGGAGAGGGAAAATAGAATAAGTGGAGAGGAAAAATAGAATAAGTGGAGAGAATTAGGGGAGATGAAAGAGTTAAGTGGAGTGAAATAGAGAAAGTGAAGAAATAAATATGGAAAGGGTAAGTGCACAAACTAATTATACAATTAAGATGCCACTTTTGTTTTCTTACCCAAATTGAATATTTGGCAACCTGGAAAGAGGAGACAAAAATATGGGGGAGGAAGGGAGATATATATATATATATATATATATATATAGAGAGAGAGAGAGACAGAGAGTAGGATGGAGTGATGTATGGAGAGGTAGGTAGAGAGAGGGAGAGGGGAGATAGAGGTAGAGAGGTAGGTAGAGATATGGAGAGGGGAGATGGGTGGAGAGATGTTGACGAAGAGAGAGGGGTGAGAGAGATCAATAGACAGAGAGAGGTAGGTAGAGAGGAGGGGGATATAGAGATAAGTAGAGAGGGAAGGAGAGGGGGGGGATAGGTAGCTAGGGAGGAAGGGAGAGAGGTGATATAGAGAGAAAAATATGAGAGGGAGGGAGAGGTGGGATAGATAGATTAGAGAGAGATAGGGAGGGAGGGAGGGAGAGAGAAAGAGAGAGGGAGGGATAGGTAGGTAGATAGAAGTAGAGAGGGAAGGAGATATGGAGGGAGAGGTAGGGATGGACATAGAGAGGTGAGAGAGAGGAAGGGGGAGATAGAGAGAAGTAGAGAGGGATGGAGAGGTAGGGATGGAGAGAGAGATGACATATATATATATATGAAACATAGAAAAATAGAGGTTGGGGTTCAAACACATAGGGTTTTGTGCTAAAACTTGGAATATTTTACCAAACTTACTATAAATAGAAAGGGGAAAACGGGGTGAATGAAATTACCTATTCTTCTATTTCATTCAATAAATGAGATCCCTCAATTTAAAATTCACTTTCAACCCTTAGGCGAGTGAATTCTTTGAGGAATCTTGCAATTTCCCTTTTTGAGTTAGGATGGGGGTCTAGGTCAAGCAACACTTTTGGGAGAAAGATTAAAATTCACAAACCCGACATACATCTTAGGCCAATTGTTGACACTTCTCATTCCCCCACCTACAAATTGGCCACTTACCTTGCCAAGTTGATCTCACCCCTTTTTGGAAACTCTGACTCTTTCATTAAGGACTCCAACCATTTCATAAATTTCATTCATGATAAAAAGGTTGAAGATAATGAGATACTCATAAATTTCGATGTAGTATCCTTATTCACCAAAGTCCATTTAAGTGACTCAATCGATTTGGTCAAGCACAAAACTAGCAATGAAATTGCTTCTCTTGTTGACCTTTTCCTTTGTTCCACATTCTTTACTTTCCAAAATATAGTGTATGAACAAATGGATGGAGTTGCCACGGGTTCCCCATTGTCCCCTGTAATTGCCAACCTCTACATGGAATATTTTGAGGACCTAGCCCTAAATTCCTTCACCCTTAAACTTAATTGGTGGAAACAATACATGGACAAAACTAACATTTTTTGGCCTCATTTTCATGATCAACTTGATAATTTTCACTCCCACTTAAACAACTTGCTTGATTGCATCCAATTTACCAAAGAGATTGAATCCAATAATCAACTTCCTTTTCTTGAAATCCTCATCATGAGAAAAGAGGATGGCTCCTTGGCCCATCGTGTGTTTAGTAAATCCACCCATACTGACCTCTACTTGCATGCCTCCTCCCAACACCATCCCACTCATAAAGCAAGTGTCCTTAACACCCTTGCAATCTGAGCCTTTCACATATGTGATAAGGACCACATTGAGCAAGAGCTTTCCCACCTCTACCAAGTCTTCAATATTAATGAATATAACAATAAACAAATCCTTAGATCCTTCAACCTATCCAAAACCTGAGCCAATCCCATACCCAAACCCATTTTACTCAAGCCCTCTTTGTTTGCCACCCTCCCTTATGTTGAAGGCCTCACTAATTTTTTTTCCAAAATCTTCAATAAAAAAGGTATTTTGTGTGCCTTCAAGCCTATCTCCACCACCAAAAAGCTCATCCCATCAGCTAAAGACCCCTTACCTCCACTTCTTAAACCTGGACTTTAAAAAATTAATTACTCCTATGTCCTCCCATAGATTGGAAAAACTAGTCGATCTATTAGCACTAGAATCAAGGAACATATTGCTGATATCATACATGACTGGATCTCCAAGTTTGCCCTAGCTGAGCACTCCCACAAAAAAAAGCACCAAATTTTCCTTGAAAACACCCAAGTGATGGTCAGAGAAGAGAATAAATTCAAAGGAAAACTCCTAGAGGCCATCACCATCAAACACCATGCCTCCAATCTCAATTGAGATGAAGGTTGGCACTTAAGCCCAACTTCAAAACCCCTTCTTAACTCTCTTCATATTAGCCCCCTCTCTAAAATTTTCTCTCTCCCATTCTCTTGCCCCCCCTTTTTCCTCTTTCCCTCCTGTCTCCCTCTTTTTTGGGAACCTTTTTCTCCCACCACCTCTCCCTCCCCTCTAGTTTTCTTCCTTATCTATAGGTTTCCCCATATTTTCACCTATCTCTTGTCTTTCTTCTCTCGTCCCTCCTGGAACCCCCTTTCCTTGTCTCCTTTCCTACCCTTTCTTCCCTCTGTGTGCTTCTCCTTCCCCCTCCTTTTCTTCTTTTTATCTTCCGACCCCTCCGATCTCTTGTTCCTTAGCTTTGTGTTTCCTCCTTTCCTTTTATTTTCCTCCATGTTCTTTGTTCTTTTCATCTTTTAACTCCTAAAACGTCCATATTTGTAGGCTTTTTTGTTTTTGTCTAGTTATGGGTTTGGTTGTTGGTATTTATATACTTTTGTATATTTTTTTTTGCATTTGTTCTTACACTAAATTGTGTATATATACATATATATGTATAAGTATATGTGTATGTATACATGTCTATATTTACTCCATCTCTATTTTCTTTATACTTAGTTATTTTTATTTTTATCCTTTTGTTTTCCTTTATTATTTTCTTTGTATAGTTGTATATTTATTTCTATGGTTTTGCATCCATTCTTTCGCCTTTGTGTATTTTGAAGTATAATATTTTTATTTTCTTATATAATCATTTCTTTTACATTATTTACTTTTATACTTATATTTATTTTATTTTTTTATTTATAATTATTTAATTGGTTATTATAGACACCTAAATTTGATCACTTCCATATGGTCATAATCCCATCATTTATTCATCTAATCCATCTATATTAATTAAATGACACGTTTAATTAATATTATCCCCTTTCCCTAAGGTTCCCAAAAGTATCTTTACCATTTCCCCCCTAAATTAAATAAATCGATCAATTTATTCAATTATCCTTTTCAATTTTTAAATTCATTCTTTCTCTCTCATTGTCCCATACTCCATAACCTTTTCACTAATCTGGGTTAATCTAATTAATATTTCATTAAGATGTCCATATTTAGCCACTTGCCTCTACTCATTAATTTGCCTAATCACCTATTTGCACAATCGTAATCCTAATCACTTACCTTTTCTAGCATGTCCTTAAGTCAACCTTTCATGGTACTTACCTTTTTTGGATTGACCTCTTCCCCATGTGAATTAAAAATTCACACTTATTCCCCCCATGCATTTGTCTTCCCCATGACCTCTCAAAGGTCACATCAAGTACATAGACAAAGACCTCCTTTTGGAAGACCTTTTATTATCCATGGATTTCTTCTAAGCTTGTGAAATTTTAATTCACTTTTATTCTTCCTAGGCCTTCCCCATTCCCCATGTTGACAAATGATGAGTTTATAAAATTAATCACTTGTCACTTTTAACCCCATATGGGGCCAAGGAATAACTTTTTGGTGAAATCCTCTCCCATCCCAAGGTACTTGCAAGTACCTTGGGACCACATCACCTTTTCCATGTCACCTTCTACCCTTTCCATCTCATCATGTCCTTGGCCACTTCATCTACCACATGGCGAGATGTGAGGGTTTGTGAGTCCTCAACTCACCATAGCCCTCCATCTTGGCCATGGTGGATCAATATTGACCATTGAATCCTTTAGAGAACTCAACTTCTTCTATCAATAGCCCTCTTTCTCATTAACAAGGCTAGTGACTTATGACCTTATGATTTTCATGCATTCATGCTCTCGATCCATTAGAGCATTTTAGCCATTCAATGCAACATCCTAACACTTGCATTTGCATTTTTCATAGCCATTATTGCACTCATCCACCACCATAATTGCAAGATTATCATCCAAGGTGCACACATTATCAACCATCAAAGGGCCAACCAAAGATCAACTCAGTACACGGTAAAATCTATTGTTTTCTTCATCTTTATTTTGTATGAGTTAACATAGCCCTATCTTGAGGCGTTAGGTGTCATTTACTTCTCTTGCATTCTGTTTTGTTTTTCACTTTTAGACTAGGAGATTTCACCTGATCACAATTATTATCCATTCTTTCCTTGTTATTTTCTAAGCTATTCCTGCTCAATTTCTCTCTATTTCATTATAATTTTAGTTTATTAGTTTATTATTTATTTTTAATTTTTTAATTTGTTCTTAATCTTTACTTTATTTTTATTTATCTTCTAAGCTAATCTCTCATTCCTTCTCTCTATTTTATTTCAATTTTTATTTTCCATTATTTTCTCTCTTAGTTTTATATCTTTAATTTACTATTCTTGTTTAATATTTTTCTTTTATTACTTCTTGTTCTCATTTATTTTATGCTTTGGTTTTGATTTTTTCACTTCCATTTTTTCAATGCATTATTGAATGGAATTTTTAGTCTTTTTTGCATGTCTCCCTCAATTAATTTTATTTTATTTACTCCTCAACCTCTTTATATTTATTTGGGTTTGCTTGGGTCTTTCATTTCTAATTGATTTTAATCATTATTCTACCTTTCTCCTCCTATGTTTAGTTTTATTTCTTTTTATTTTCTCTTATCTTATTTTCCCCCTCTTCTTGGTCATTAATTTTTAACCTCCTTTTCTCTTTGGTAAATTATTTTATTATTTTATTTCTTTTCACTCCTCTTTCCCTCTTCTTCTCCTCCTTTTTAAGGTCTTTTTTGCAATCCTTTTCTACACTTTCCTCTTCTTGATGATGGATCACTGAGTGTGATCCGAAACGTCAATCAAAAAACATACGCAGTGAAATCCAAAAAAAATCTCTACTACATTCATGGACTATGAAAACCCATACCAAATAAGATTAGAAATAGTAAATCAACTCCAAAATGCAGTCTATAACTTGGATTTAGTAGATTAAGCATAAAAATGAAGGAACCTACAAAGTTTATAGCAGATTTGGAAGGGATAAATGTTGTGTACCTCTCAAAAAATGATGTTTTCAATAGCTGTATGAGGACTCATTCGCCCTATGGTGAATGGGTCTTGGGTAGGGATCTCCAAAATCTATTTCTAGGTTCTCTACTCTTGTGTCTGCATTTCCAAATTCTTGATTTTTATAGTTAGATTATCAAAAATAAATCTGACATTTGAGTTTTCGTGAGATGACAACAAAGGTGACAACTTTGAAAATTTTACAATTTTGCAACTTTGAGATCTTCAACTTTTCTTCAACCTACAAATCTGCAACACACAAAGAGAGGGGAACAATGTTTTTGGTGAGTGGGGGTTTGTCTTGGTCAAACCTTGTTTTGGTAATTAAACCTTGAAATGAAATAAAATAGCATGAAAGGGATGATGAATATGTAGACACATAAAAATAACCTAGGTCCACAAGATTTATTTTTATATATTTTTTCTCAACATAATTAAAGTATTTAATTTTGTCCCATGGTACCAATTCAACTATTAATTAAATAATTCTTAATTATTTAATTAATTCCTATCTTTTATTCCTCCTGATTACTCAAATAAATAAATTATATTTATTTATTTAAATATATTTATTTATTTAAATATGTCACTAATTTTCCATGTCCTTCTATAATTAAATAATTCCCTAAATTTATTTAATTATTATTCACTTTCCATTTCCTCTATAATTAAATAATTTGTTTTAATTATTTAATTGTCCTTTTTGCCTTTTCCTCCAAATTTAAATAAAATCATTTATTTAAATCCCACTTTCCATTCTCCCACAAAGTAAATAATTAAAAAATCATTATTTGTTGTCATGGACTTATCTTTTTTGAATTAAATCAATTATTAATTCAAAAATTCAGCTTTCTCTCATAAATCAAATCATTTTAAATTATTATTTGATTTTTCTACAATCTCTCTTGATTTGATTTTCTTAAAAATCAAATATTTTCATTTCAAATTTTAACCCAATTCTGCCCTAACTCTAATTGCTAATTGTCACATTCAATCTCAACCTTCTATCTTAGGGCATCGATCAATTATTAATCCTGACCATTCATCCAAAACATTGATTTCTATAAAAAGGCAATGTTAGCCTCATTCAAAAAAGACTTCATGATTGTGAATTTTTTAGTACACTTACAATTGAGTAGTCGAATCCTTCAATATTTTTCTTAGTATTTTAATAGGTCATAGTTGCTCCCAAAAATCTAAGGGAAAACATTATTTACAACAAAAAGGAGAGGGGCAATGGAGATGAATCATGGAATGCATGAAATTTTTGGGTGAGATTATTCATTGGTTTATGCTTTTATGTTCTATTGTGCTTCATTGTTCGCTAGGGTTTGGTTTATTTATTCTTTATATTACTAACCTGAATTTTTCCTTAGTTACATTTGGTGAAACTGACATGAACCACAGATTTTGTAGATTCCATATGGATTTTTTCATCTGTGCAGGTTGTAGGTATGGATTCAAGTTCGTGTGTTGCAACTAGTTGTCTTTCACCACATCCACATTTCGGGTTCGTCATAATCACCAAAATCCTGAGCTAGATTTGTTTCGGTGAGCTTCAGTCATAGTTCCTGAGCCACATTTGATCATTTATGTGAGCCATGTCTGTAGATTCCATGATGCAACTACCTATTTAGATTTTTTGTTTAATTTTTGAAATTAGTTTCCATTTGTTGGGTCTTTCTAGTTCAGTAGGCTAGGGTTTTTTGGTTACTGATATTCTATTGGTAGCGTATGGTAAGATGGGGAGTATTATCTAATATTTTACCTCATTTTTTGAAGACTTAAATTCAAAATTACTGATGAAATCTTATGCAGGATGTTCATTGAAGACTTGATTTTGAAACTAATTGTCTGTATTGCTTAGAACACATTTCGTTTGGTGCTTTTGCACGCTTATGTTTAGATTAGATCCCAATTTAATAACAACAATATCCTCTCCCCTTGCACACTTGTGTGATCCTGGGTGCAAGAGAAATTTTTATTAACTTTAGAGGCCCTACCTTGGTGGGAAAAAGTATTCACCCCAAGGTAACAAACCAAGAGGTAGTGAGCTAAAGCTAAGTTCTTTTAAACCACTATATAAATGTGTGATTGCAAGGAAAGTTTTTAAATCAACGGGAAGTGGTGCATGATAGCTCTCCCCAAGTATCTTAATGATGTGAAAATCCCTTGTTCTAACGGTTGGGAGACCTCTTGATGGAGTTTATCACTACACCCCCTAAATCAGAATCCCTTACTAAACACCTCTTGTTTTTAGAAAGCTTAGCCCTTCGATCGTTGCTTGGTATAGTGTAGGGTATAGTATCATGCCCAAAGATACTCACTACTGACTCCCTTGAGTAGAGATAGAAAATTCCTCTTTGGGGAATTTGAAGTTGGTGAGCTTGAGAAGTGAGTGCACTATAAGGGGGAGCCTATGCCACCAAACTTTTAAGTTATCTGCTCTCGAGAAGGAGAAGTGTTCAACATTGATTTGGGGTATTTCAGTGAGCTATACCAAGTATACAAACCTTTTGTACTAGGATTTGTGCTTGTTTTCAAAATATTGGTATCAAACTACCCAAGACAAGAAAAATTATTTGCCAAAGTGTTTTATGAACATAATGAACAAATAAACACTTTAATAATCTGGAAACTTACAATTAGATTGATTTTTTTTTAAACTTGACAAAATTGCAGAAAACCAAATTTCGTTCACTATGGACCATAATTGAAAACTCTGTAAACTGCAATTGCCTAATAAAAACTATAACTGTCATATAGAAAGTCATAATTGACTATTCTAAATTACAACTATCACACAAAAAGCCATAATTGGTTATCCTGAACTGCAACTATCATTCTAGAAAAACCACATTCGACTATGTTAAATCACAACTACTTGAAACTCAAAAAAATAAATTTTACTGTCACAATCTGAAATCAAAATTTAGGATCTGCCTCTACTTATCTTTTTAGAGTGATTTTTGAACAAAAACCAAAAATATTTGCTCAAACTTTCCACCATTACAACTTTTAGTTGGTCATTTAGTCTTGACAAATAGACATACCATTTGCAAACTATAGTTACATCTTAGGGTTCATAATCACCTTCATCTTAGGTGAACTTTTAAGGACATTAGCTTTTATAAAATTTTAGAATAGGCCAACTTTTCATACATTGTATAAACCATTTCTTCAAGAAAGATTGTCATTGGACCAAGTCATTTGTCACACTTTTTAGTGTTTGTCATTTTGGTTGAGTATTTTCCCAACTCACAAGTCTAGTTTGGGAAGATCACTTTGTCTTGGTCATTTTACTTGGTTCCACAAAGGTCCTTTGACAAATCAAAATTGAAGCATTGGTTAAACTTTGTATTTTTTAGTAAACCTTTCTTAAAATATCCTAAAGTTGATAACCTTTAGAGCTTACACCTTGCATTTAGAACATTTCCATAGTATACTTAGACATTTCCATAGCATAGTAAAAACTCTCTCATTTTAGAAATTTCTCTTAGAAATAATTATCTCCTTGCATTAAACATTTCTTTGCATCCTTATAGACATCATTGACACCTCACTTTAGAAATTTAGCATCTTCTTTGGACATTATTGTCACATTGCATCCCTTATTCCAAAAGACAAAAAAAATAGTTGCATTGCTTTTAGGCATACCCTATACAAAAATCCAAAAAACATAGACTTAGTTCATTTTCATATCATTTGTATTTCCCCTTTTGAGGAAATCTTACATGGTAGAGACTAGATCACAAAAGAGAAGAGACATGGACCTCTTTGGAAAAGGAGAGGATCTCTATAACCATACTAGTGACATGAACTTAAATGAAAATTCACATACAACTCACAACAATATGAACATGGGATTTACCTCTCACAATCCTTTCCATGACATAAACATTGGATGTCTATGACATGAAAATCCTTTTGATGAATTCATTCAAAGAGACGAAAATGGCAATGTGTTTATAGAAGACATAGAGGTTGCTGCCCAAAATCTAGAAGTAGCCTCTTTTGTAGACGAACTACTCATGCTAGACCCACAATGCTATTTGGAAAAACTCTTGCATGAAGGAGTTAAATTACCACATGGATTCAATGTCAACACCTTGAGGGAAACATCACCTAATCATAACACATAAACTAGTCAACCTCCCTCGGTCGAAATCACAACATAATTCCACCACTAATTATATTGCTATGACAACACAAATTGAAACCAACACACTCAATGCAACACCAACTTTTGGGGCACCAAGCATATCACAAACCACAACACAACCAATGACACAATCCATGTCACAACCTTTTGGTTCTACAACTAATCCATTTAATACGATAAACATATCTTCAAATATATTTGGAGCCTCAAATGCCACAAACACCACATCATCAACTCCATTTGGAAAATCTAGGGCCATGAACACCACATTATCTAATATTTTTGGTGCAAATAAAAGGAATAGAGCTCATATTCATGGCACCAACACAAACAGTAGTGGCCCTCATCGACAAAACACAAGTGTTCCATATGGTCATATCTACCAATTTGGACAAGGAAGTCAAGTATCACAACACATGAGCATGCAACAAACAAGTCACAAACCACTTGGTCATCAAAAACTAAATGGGCATACATCCCTCAAATAGAATTCAATACTACTGGATCACATATCCCAACATACATTGCCCATGTTCATACACATGCTCAACACCAATAGGTTCCAACTCAAAATGTGTAATCACAACCAATGAGAATGCAAGGGGAAACTATTAACCATAGGAATGATGCCACTAACAATCCAATAGTGGATTCATTGACTACCCAACTACCTGCATTACAAAAAAAAGTGGAGAATGTGCAACTATCGAACAAAAAGACTTATTCATCCTTTGACTTGCATCCATACCCATTTGATACAAGTTTGTAGATGCCACACCATTTCCTCCAGGGTATGTTGTCCCTAATTTTTCTAAGTACAAAGGAAAGAAAAATCCTATCGAACACATAAGAGAATTTAAAATCGCTTATGAAGATGTGGCCTATGAACACACTTATTTGATGATACTTTTTCCTAGTAGTCTCACAAGCCCTACACTTGATTGGTTTACACTATTTCCTAAAGGGATACGAACATGGGATGAAATTTCCAAAAAAATTGTGGAAATTCCTATAACATTGACATGGATGTCATAATCACCACACTATGTAAAACAACATAAGAGGAAGTGGGTGAAATACTTATTCCTTTCTTTCAAATATGGTGAGGCTTGGAAAGTCGATGTCTAGTTGAAATTATTGAAAAAGAGAAGGTGCACATGTTTGTCCAAAACCTCATTGGACCTTTAAAATATAACTTGCAATTCCATTGTTGTAATACCTTCACAAACCTTGTTGAAAAAGGTGTTCAACTTGAAAATCCCCTCATTGCACAAGGAGAACTTAAGTACCCTAGCAAGAATACAAACATGAATCCAACCAATGATAGGAACATGTATTGGGCCAAAAACAAAAATGTTACCAACAATGGGGTTGTCAAAACTAAAGCAGTGAATAAGACTGGTCCTATGATCATACTAAGAGGATCTCAAACACAAGGAAATAACCCACCTATCCCAACACCTACTGCAAATATCGTCCAAAATAACCAAAACGTAGGTCAACAAAGAAAATCTAGACAGTTCCCAAAATGACGCACATACACCCCTTTGGGAGAATCTATTGAATTTGTTCTCAAGAAGCTTGTTCAATCAAACATCATAAAACTGCAAGAACTTAAATCATATGACCCAGGATAGTTTAAGCCATCATGGTGGGATGACAGTTCCTTCTATTATTATCATAGAACAAAAGGACATAAAACAACATCCTGCAGACAATTGAGAAACATCATACAAGATCTTATTGAGAATGGCAACATTGAAATTAACGATCAACAATATTCTTCTAATACTGACCATACCATTCATAAGAATCCATTGCAAGATCATGGTTTGAGAATCCCATCCTCTTCAGGTCAAAAGACTAATAATTAGGCTAACTACACTCATGCTACCTTTGATTACTTGGGTGGGCCTATAATCAATCACCTTCAATTTTTTGATGAATATGTCAACACCATCATTATCAAAAATGCCCCTAAATATAATGTTATCACTCATCGAACCAAAATCACAATACTTGGCCCTTCTACTAAGCCACCATAGCCTAAAGGACAATTTAACCTTTTTGATCAATTGGGCAAAACACCTGCACAGATTTCCATACTTGAGTTGTTGCACATTTCTCCTCCATATAAAACTATTCTTGACAAGGCTTTACAATAAAATTTAGTCCCTAACGAGATTGATGTCAACTGCTTTGAGGCTATGGTGGGATATTTATCCAATTCCCATCAGGTCACTCTCTCAAATCGAGATTACTCAATGCCCAAGCTATACCACAATGATGCCTTACACATTGAAGCTTTCATTCACAATCACAAGGTTAGATGAGTCCTAGTAGATGGTGGAGCAAGATTGATCATATGTTCCTTAAAGTTGTTAAAGGCATTTGGTTTCTTTGAGGAATGTGTAGATGCCACTAAAAGCATTGTAATCAAAGCTTATGATTATGAGGAGCATTCTTCTAAAGGAATTATCATGCTCCCTATTTGGGTCGGGCTAACAATCATAGACACCATGTGTCAGGTCACAGATCTTGAATTAACTTACAATGTCCTCTTGGGTCGACCTTGGATTCACGCATTGAAGGTCATATCACCAATGTCTGGAGTTCCCCTGTAGCGTCACTGAGACTATCATAAAGGGTGATCTTGACCCCTTTCAATACTACAACAACCTCAAAGGAATTATTGAATGACAAGTGCCCATCAATCGAGAGGCTTCACCTTCCACTTCATCTACCACTTCATCCCACTACATTGATCCTTCTAACCTCATCAAATCATCCACTCCATTCACTGCACCATCAAACCCTAAGGTCCAAGTCCATGATATGGGATGTGGAGAATACCAGATGAATAATTTACTGACTATTAAAAATAATATTCCTTTCGAGAAGGTTCAGATTTCTAACAATGCCATCAAGATAGTTGTTGAAGGAACAAAAGAAGATGGTTGTGTTGGGATTGAAACCTTTTGGGATCCTGATACTGCATCCACATTTTCCCTATATGCTTCTACTCAATCCTCCCATGCTCATAATAACCCAATTCTTGATCATGATCCCATTGGAGATACCCCATCATCATCTTTCCATACTTCCTGTATTGGGTTAGGGTATGTCCCCCTACTATTGCCTCTACCAATTCATCTTTCCAAGTTGCTAAGGATGTGGAAGTCTTTGTTGACATGAATAGTACTAAAACGGCTATTCCCAAATACAACATTGTAGACATCATGCCTTGTGCATCACTCACACATGTCTCGTTCCATCACATTCATCCTGGTTAGTCCTAGACCTAACTAGGGCCAACACCTTTAACACCTGACTGCAGTGGACCTCGCACATGGTCTAGTTATATTTTCAAAAATCCTTAAAAATCATAAAATGTCTTGAAAAAAACCAAAAAAAAAAACATCACAAAAAGACAAAAAAATTGTAAAAATTCAAATATTCCAAAAATTCAAAACATCATAAAACCTCCAAAATCCAAAAATTGAAACATATCAAAACCCAAAAACATCCAAATAACCCTCAAAAATCCCCAAAAAAGAGTCAAAATCAGTCAAAGTCGAGTCATAGTTAGAATGGTCAAACTATGCGGTCTCTATGCATTTTCTACGTAGTTAAGGTCATCACTTGATGTACCCCTGTGACCACCCAATTCATCCCTTTAAGTCTAATGAAAAATTCACTCGGGTCTTTTCAAGTCGTTCATGTTAGTCAGTCCATGCCATTTGTTGAACTATGTTGCCTCTGCGGCTAAATGTAGGCAAGGCCATCTGTCGATGTTCCCCTAAGGAATTAGGTTAGTCCTTTTAGGTTGTCAAAATAAAATCATGACTAAGTCCTTTGTCACTAAAAAAAATTCATGTCATGTTGAACTATGAGGTCTCTACGCATTGCTACATAGGCAGGGCCATTTGTAGATGAGCCCCCGAGGTCCCCTAGGTCTAGTCCCTTAGGGTTTTTTGGGTCAATCATTATTTCTTCAAAAACATCCTAAATCAAATAATTCTTAAGAAACTTTTGGCAACCAGTCAACACACATTTCAATCAAATTGACACTTCAAATGGGGCACACAATCAATTGGGTCATCTAGCCAAACTTGGTCAAAATATCATAATAATATCAAACTATCAACCCTTGATCATCTTTCAGATATTTCTTTCTAAGGAATGATCCTTGTCATTTCTTTTTCCTCCAGGATATGTCTTTCCTTAGCATCGACACTTTCAACTAGCATTTTGGGGCATCTTCTCAACATTGGGAATCAATGCTCCCAACATCGACACTATTCAGGATGTGTCCTTCCTAAATTTGACTCCTCGACATTTATCACACATTAGCCTACCTAACACAAAACTAGGCTTCGTCAACATTGTCAGTTTGGCATTAAAAATCTTGGCATAACAACACTCTTGGAAAACACTTTGGAAAAAAACTGTCTTTAAATCTTGTCATATTTTATCATTTGCTTTTTTGTCATGATGCTAGCCACCTCAAGGATGTCTTGTATAGGATATCTCTCTCTATACCTACCTCTCCCTCCATCACTCCCTACCACTCTCTCTATTTCTCTCTACCTCACCTCTCTCTCACCTCCCTTTCTCTCCCTCCATACTCTCTCCCTCTCTCCTTCCCTATCTACTCTCTATCTCCAGATCCCTCTCTCTACCTACCTCTACATCCATCACAACCTACCACTCTCTCTCTACACCTCTCTATCTCACCTTTCTCTCCCTCCCTACCTCTCCCTCCCTCCAACATTCCCTCTCTACTTATCTCTATCTCTCCTCTCTCTACCTCTTCCCCCCTCTCTACTTATATTTATCTCATCTCTCCCTCTACCTACCTCTCCTTCCACCACTCTCTATTTCTCTCTATCTCACCTCTCTCTCCCTCACTTCATATCCCTCCCTCTCTACCTACCTATCCATCCATCATAGCCTACCACTCTCTATCTCACCTCCCACTCTCTCCATACATACCTCTCCATCCATCACTCCCTACCACTCTCTCTACACCTCTCTATCTCACTTCTCTCCCCCCCTCCCTCATTCCCTCTCTAATCTCTCTACCTCTCCTTCCCTCTATAATTATCTATATCTCTCCTCTCCCTCTCTATATCTACCTTTCCCTCAATCTCTCGAGACTCTCCCTCTATCTCTCCCTCCATCTCTCTCTCTCTCTCTCTCTCCATATCTCTCTCTCTCACTATATGTCTCCATCCCTACCTTTTCCCCTATCTACTCTCTATCTATCCTCTCCCTCCCTCTACCTCTCTCTATCGCTCTCTCTCCCTCCTCCCTCACCCTCTTTCTCTTTCACTCTTTGTAACTCTCTCCTTCTCTATATATCACCATTCTCTCTATACTTATCTTTATCTCACCTTTCCCTCTTTACCTCTCCCTTCCTCCCCTCTCTCACCCACCCTCCCTCCTTCCCTCTGCTCTATCTGTATCTCTCTCTACTTCTCTATATCTTACCTATTCCTCTCTACCCACATATCCCTCCATCACTCCTTACCACACTCTCTCTATTTATCTCTATCTCACCTCTCTCTCACCTCCCTTTTTCTCCCTCCATTTGTCCTTCCTTATCTACACTTTATCTCTCATATCTCTCTACCTCTCCTTCCCTCTCTACTTATCTTTATCTCCCATTTCTCTCCCAAGCTCTCTCTCTCTCTCTCTCCCTAATCCCTCCCCCCCTCTTTCTCTCTCCCCTTATGAGGGTTGAGGGTGTAAGGCTTAGTGTTTAAGGTATATGGTTGAGGTTATATGGTTAAGTGTATAGGGTATATGGATTAGGGTCTAGGATATTAGGTATAAAGCTGAGGGTATAGGGTATAGGGATGAGGGATGAGGGTTTAGGGTTTAAGGTATAGGGTTGAGGGTTGAGGGATAGTGTTTAGGGTTGACGGTATAAGGTTAAGTGTATAGGGTATATGGATTAGGGTTTAGGATATTGGGTACATGGTTGAGGGTATCAGGTTAAGGATATTAGGTTTAGGGTTGATGGTTTATGTATAAGTTTGAGGGTTGAGGGTTGAGGTATAATGTTCAAGGTTGAGAGTATAAGGTTAAGTGTATAGGATATAGGGATTGGGGTTTAGGATATTAGGTTTAGGGTTGATGGTTTATGTATAAGTTTGAGGGTTGAGGGTTGAGGTATAGGGTTTAGGGTGTAGGGTTTAGGGTATATGGTATAGGATTAAGGCTTGAGAGTGTAGGGTTTTTTTTTTAAGTATAGGGTTGAGAGATAATGTTTAGGGTTTAGGGTATAAGGTTGAGGGTATAGGGTATAGGGGATATTGTTCAAGGTTAAGGGTGTAGGGTTTAGGGTTTAAGGTATAGAGTTGAGGGATATTGTTCAAGGTTAAGGGTATAAGGATAAGTGTATAGTGTATAGGGATTAGGGTTTAGAATATTGGGTATAGGGTTGAGGGTATTGGGTTTAGGATTGAGGGTTTAGGGTTAAGGTTTAGCATACAAGGTTGAATGTAGGGTTTAGGGTTTAAGTATAGGGTTGAGGGATGTTGTTCAGGGTTTACGTTATAAGGTTGAGGGTATAGGGTATAGGGATGAGGGTTGAAGGAGTAGGGTTTAGGGTTTAAGGTATAGGGTTGAGGGTATAGGGTAAATTATATAGGGTATATGGATTATTGTTTAGGATATTGGGTATAGGGTTGATGGTATTGGGTTTATGGTTGAGGATTTAGGGTTTAGGGTTCAAGGTTTAGGGTGCAAGGCTTAATGTAGGGTTTAGGGTTTAATTATAGGGTTAAGGGTTGAGGGATAATGTTTAGGGTTTAGGGTATAAGGATGAGGGTTGACGATGTAGGGTTTAGGGTTTAAGGTATATTAGGGTGCTGGCAAGGAGTTGAGTCCACTTTTTGGTCAAAAAGTGGAAGTGTTTTCTCTGATTTTCAGAATTTGACACTTTGACCTTAAAATTTGAAGCACCTAGAGATGGAATCTTCGAAAAATCCACTGATCATAAAATGTAGTACTCAGAGTCTAGTTTCCAAATATGTAATTTATTTAATTACCCAGATTGTACAAATTGAGTTTCAATAGGCATTTCTACAAACCATTGTTTAAAAGTCACTTTTTTTTACCATACCATGCACATGTACAACATCCATATTTTGACCTAAATTATTGTATTTTTCTAAATCCTTTTGGGAAAATATTTTTGACTCACTAAAGCTTGTTTATAATATTTTTTTGTTAATTTTTTATTAGGCATATTTGTCGTTTTGAAAAATCATCGTGTACGACACACATAAGATGACCTAAATTTATCATTTTTTGATTTTTTTCTTTTAAATTGAAAATAATTGTCTAAAGTTTGTTCTCGTGTAATCCATTCATAAAAATGTTATGTTGATAAAAAGTTATTAAAATATTAAAAACCACTGATACTTCAATTTTATGGACCTATTTAAATAGAAATTAAATGAAAAATAAAAAAATTAATTCAATTGTAAAAAAAATTCCATATTTGGAATCTACACTGTCTAATCTATAATGGGTTTTAATTTCATCGAAAAACTCTACAAAAAATTTGTCAGCCATATGTCCAAACTTGAATTTTTTCCCTAACATTGTTAAAACCTTCAACTTGCAAGTCAAACCAAGTTGAAGGCCTAGGTTCAGACTCCCAATGCTTTTATCGAACCAAAATATGAGGGAAAAACCGGACCACAAGCCAATTATTTTTTCAAATTTAACAAAATGGGATCCCATTCCCAATATTCAATTCGATGACCATTGGCAAGGGAACAAGATCCCATTTATAAAATGGGATCTCGTTCCCTTGCCAACGGTCCCGACAATAAATATTGAGAACGGGATCCCGCTTGTAGAATGAGATCATGTATGTTTAAAAACAGGATCCCGTTTCTTTTAAACTTTATTATTTGTGTTTACTATCAAATTTTACTGTGAAGTCTGCAACTTCTCATGTATGGCCGAGAACAATAAAATTGGTCTATTTTACATCAAGCAATTTTTTTTATAGGTGGTTACTTGTTTTTTTGATGAATTTTTTCAAAGGAGAGATCCTATTTTTTCAAAGAGGGAACAAAATATCTTCAACTTGCAATATGAATTGATTTTTTCAAAGGAGGCATGAAGAAAGTTAGTTTTAAAGTGGAATTGTTCTAGTTTTCTACTTGTTTTGAGGAACACAAAAGGAAGGATTTAGTCCTTATAGCTCTTGAACTTTGAATTTGAATTGAATTTTTTGAACAATTTCACTATTTACATTCATTTGTGCTTGAAAATTTTATAATCATGGGAGATAAAGCTCATAATAAGAGGAGGAAGACATTGACTCCTGAAGAAATTGAAGCAAAGAAAGAGAAGGAGAGACAAAGACAAAGAGAAAGAAGAGTGATAATTAAATCAATGAATGATGGGGGAGCATCCAATTCCACAACTACTAAAGATGAAAACATAGAGGAGACCATGGTTGTTGATGAAGCGAATTTGCAAGAAGTCAACTTGGAGAAGAATATGATTATACAAGCAAGTCCTACTATGTCTTCAAATCCCTCTTTCAATGCTATGGAGAATGTTTCAATATGCACAAATCCAGGTACGTCTTCAAATCCACATGTTAGTGAAATGGTAAATTCATATGTAGAAATTTTACAAGATGCTAGACTTAACAATGTAGACATTGATAATATTCAGAGAGATGAAACTTTTATAGAATTTGTTGAAAATGAAAATGAGAATGATCCTTTCGTTGAAAATGAAATTGAAAATAATCCTTTTATTGAAAATGAAAACAAAAACCGTTTTGTTGATGTAAATGAAAATGAAAACTGTTTTGTTGATGAAAATGAAGATGAAATTGTAAATCATTTTGAAGTTGAAAATGAAAATGAAGATGAAGATGAAGATGGAAATCTAGAATGTGATGTTGAATTTAATGAAAATACTTTTTTAAAAATTGAAAGTGGTGTTTTTGATAATCTTTCTGGTCAAATTTCTTGGAGGCAAATAAGAACACATGCAAATAAAATATACAACGAATCTTTTTATCGTAAAAAAATTGCAATTCAATGTCAACTAATGATGCAATTGATGAGAATGCAAAAAATGAGGAAAATAATGAAAAGGTTGGGCATTTTTGTTAAACCAAAAAGAAAAGATCGATCATTAAAACATGCTATGTGTACTGTTGCTAGTGCCATTCAATCTATTGGAGAAAATAGTCGATCTAAAGATAAAAATGCAGCAAAAAGAGCTATAACAACTGCTATAGTTAATAAAGCAACTTTGAATAAAAGAATGGTAAGAAATATTAGTGAAGTTTTAAAAAATACCTCCTAAAACATTGCTAAGAGCGGCAAAAAGAAGAGAAATTATAGAAAATGATCCTATCAACCAATGTTGGAGTTTCAGTGGTCAACTCCCGAGGTTTGATATGAAATTGAATGTTAAAATTAAATCTTTGATTGAAAAATATTGGCATGATAATACTAGGGTTTCATCTAATGCTAGAGATATTTTAAAATTAAGGGTGGGGTCCAAAGTTTTCGGTCCTCATCCAAAACACCTATTAGATACAACACACTGAATTTTATAAAAAAAATTGTGGTGATTTAGTGTTACTCGGTAATATTAAGATAAGTCAAAGGTCTTTTGAAAAATGTAAACCGTGGTATGTTAAAATTAATAAGTAATGAATATCTTGTTGTTGTAAAACTCATGTTCAATTTCGTTATTTTTATGATGTTTTTTGGTATATACTTTGTACCTTGCATACTAACATGATTATACAAGAATGCGGTATTAATATGCCACCTGAAGAAATAAGGGAGTTTATTTCAAGTTTGTTTTGTGAAAGATCTAATGGTAAATTTTTTTATTTAAGTTCTTGTATTTCTAGACAATGCATTGACTGTGGAAATATTTCATTCTTAGGAATTTGTATGCATGAAAGTGTTGATAATGATTTTGGACAACAATTACTAGAAGTTAAAAGATTTAAGAATGTTCACTATTCTTTACAAGATGGAAAAATAGGAAAGCATTGTGATTTAGTTATAGAAAAAGTTAGTGTGCATGCATTCATGAGTGAATTTAAGAATAAGATAGTACCAAAATATATCATGCACTCTCAACATCCTTGATGGCTTGATGGAAAATTTTGCGCATGTAGAAACACATTTCCAATTGGTACTATACTTTCGATGGTTGATTTTGTGGAAAATTATACTCTAGCTCAACAAGAGGAAATTCAATCACAGTATTATAATTCAGTGCAAGTAGCTATGTTTGTCCATATTGTTTATAGACATGCATATGATAGCACTGAGGATGATAGAAAAGTTCTGAGGGAGTATCGTTTTTATTTGAGTGACAACCAATTACACTCATAAGAGTTTGTTCAATATTGTTTCAGTATATTTTACAGAAATTTAAGAGAAAGAGGAATCCATATGAAAGAACACCTCATATGGTCAGATAATTGTACGGGGCAGTTCAAGAATGCTCGAATGTTCTATTGGTTAAGTAGGATTCACAAAGAGCTTAATGTCCAACATATATGGAGTTTTTCTGAAGCTGGCCATGGTAAAGGAGAAAATGATGGAGTTGGTGTGTGTGTCAAAAGAATTCTTGCTAGAGAACAATTAAAATTCAAAGATGCAGTAAAATTTAAAGATGGATGTGGGATTTTCGATTGGTGTAATAAAATATTATCTATACCTGGTTCGAGTGAGTACTCTAGAGTTCATCAATTATTTTGGTTGGTTGAAGAAGATAACATTGTACCTAGAGTTGACTGTGAGATAATCAATGGATCTACTAAATGGCATTCATTTAGGAGTTCGACAACAAGCACATGGATTATCTGGACAAGGGAGCTTGCATGTTTTTTCTAGTTTTGTATCTCAGGAGATTGGGAAGCATGTGAAAATATAGAATGGATTGATTAGTGGGAGCAAAGATCCTTGACACTTGCACAAGCACATGATCAATATGAAAGAACTATTGAATAAAATGATCAAGTGTTTGCATCTGAAGACCATGACCGTGTTTCAGACCTTGTACAAGAAGGTAATTTAATTCAATTTATTTCACTTTATTAAATTATTTTGTAATATTAAATTTGTTATATTGATATGCGCAAGTTATTAAATCAATTTTTGTTTGCAGGACATGTGTATGTTGTTGTTGCACCTGAGGGGAATGAAGAGAAACAAAAAAATTGGTTGGCTCGTTGTGTGGAGAGTAAAGATAATTTAATATCACCTCGAGAAGATGATGATGGATATCATTATCCAACAGGTACCATGATCCCCTTAAGACATCCCCTTAAGCAAATTTTGATAACAATTTTTTTGATCCCCTTAAGAAATTTTTTAGAACAATTTTTTCATCCCATTAAGAAAATTTTGAGAACTTATATGATGATTGTTTTCATGTTTTCCAATAGGATCGGTTGTGGTTGTTGGAACTTGGCTACGAAAATACCTAGCAAGGAAGAATGGTCTACCTGCATTCGAAGATTATGAACCGCATAAAAAAATTATACATTATTCACATTTGGTGGTGGCAACAAATATAAAACTAGATCGGTATCGTGGAAGACTTGCAAATAAAGTGTTATGAAAAATTTCTATGGAAGAGCATGAGACAATCATAGATGCATTACAAAAAAGAGAGGATACAGATGGTACAATGGAATAAGTAAATACAAGTAAATATAGTTTATTTTATATTGTCCTTTTAAATTGAGGTAATTATTAGTGAAAATATATTTAAATACATGTTTTGATTACATATTGATATTGCTTGTGCATTAATAGTATTGTGACCCCTTAAGACATTGTATTATGACCCCCTAAGATGTTCTATTATGAACCCTTGAGACATCCCCTTAAGATGTTCTATTATGAACCCTTAAGACATCCCCTTAATATTTTGTATTATGACCCCTTAAGATGTTCTATTATGAACCCTTAAGACATCCCCTTAAGACTTTGTATTATGACCCCTTAAGACGTTCTATTATGAACTTTTAAGACATCCCCTTAAGACCTTGTATTACGACCCCTTAAGACATTCTATTATGAACCCTTAAGACGTTTTATTATGAACCCTTAAGACATCCCCTTAAGACTTTCTATTATGACCCCTTAAGACATCCCCTTAAGACGTCATATTATGACCCCTTCAGACATCCCCTTAAGACGTTCTATTATAAACCCGTAAGAAATCCCCTTAAGACATTGTATTATGACCCCTTAAGATGTCTCCTTAAGACGTCATATTATGATCCCTTAAGATGTCCCCTTATTTGTTATCAATGTACCTGTTTGTTTTGACAAATTATAAATTAGTATTGGATGCCATTATTTGTTTTGACAACTTATAAATTAGTATTAGATTCCATTATAAATTAGTGTTGAATTTTATTATTTATAAATTTATTAATGCTTTTGTTCTCTAATCTTGTATGGTTTTGTTTATTTTCTTAAAATTTTATCCTTTTTGATATATAAACAAATTTATTTTGTTTATAAATTATGATTTATTGACTAATTATTGATTGATGTGAATTGAATAAGTTCATTGACTAATTATAGCTAATTATTGAATGTACATATCATGTATGAGATCACTAAATTTGTAAAGTATAATTATTAAAATGTCCTATTAATTTCAACTTTAATTTCATATTTATATTTAATTTCACATTAATGTCCTATATTGATATCCTGACTATGAACATAAAATGCATGTAAATGTATATGTGTAAATTAAAATTTCAAACAATAATAAAATCCATAATTTATTTAAATGTATTAAGTGCATGAAACCAATATATTAAGCGCATGAAAAAATGTCCATCAGAGTACAACCCAAGAACTAAAGTCCAACTAAGTACTCAATAACCATGAAATATAAAGTCCAACAGAGTACATGAGAAACCAGAAATATAGTCCACAAAATAAACAAATATAACCCACAAAATCATTTTTCTAGGTCATGTATTGTCTATAATCAAGAGACCTCTTCACGCCATGCAGACTATGCAGATGACTTGAAACACTTTGTACAAGAGTAAGATGAAATCATATGTAAGTCAATGAAAAAATATTTAATGAAAATTTAATTTATAATTCATCGTATTAAAATTAAATTACCGCCATATCTAGGTTTTGATGCTCTACTACACCTGAAGCAACCTCTACATTCTTTGAATCAATCTAGGCATAAACGAGACAAAGAAAGTTGAAATTAGATGCACAAGTCTACAATTAAAAATGATTTAATTGAAATTAATTTATAATTTATCATATTTTAATTGTACCATATCCATAGGTTGTGCACCCTCTTCTGCAGGGCATGTTTGTACATTCTCAACTACTAGATGTGTCACATGCTATAAAAGAAAAATAATTTAAAACATGTATTAGCTCAAATTATATATATATATATATATATATTCAATTTGAAATTCAAAATTAAAGTTATATATTCACTATATATAATTTATAATTGAATTTAAATATAATAAAAAATTTAAATTACCATTTGATCTGGAGCCTGCTCCGCATGCCCTCCAAGAGGTGTAACTATGTCTAGATCAGGGCTGAAAGTCACACTAACAAATTCCTACAAGATCAAAATTAAAGCATGTAACATACTTGAATTAGGTTAATATATATATATATATATATTCAAGTTTACATATTTTGTGTAGAAATTTATTTAAACAACCTAAAAATCAAAGGCCTCACGAGTAACTGCAACATCTAATGTTTGCATGATGCCCATTCTCATTGTGGTATCAACCTAGACATACATGTAGACATGTAACACAAGCTTATAATATTTATAAGTGTACATGCACATTTCATATATAGTGAATTAAAAATTCATAATTGTAACTATACTAATGTAAGTTAAAAATTTTAAAAAATAAATACATACCTGCCCCTGGTCGACGATGACCGATAGTGGAGGAGTGTTCGACAACCCCTTGGGTGGAATCAACGTGGAAGCCGATTGACTCGCCTAAACCAGCATAAATATTTCAAACATATATGTTATTCAATTATAAATTTAAAACTTGAAAGTTAAAAATTATTTCATTTATAATTTAAAAAATTGAAATCAAAATACCCCATAAGGGTTTCCAATTAGGACTGGTGTCGATGTATGTACTTGTGGAACGGATGATTTCCCCATCGTTACTATCATATGTACACCAAATAGTTTGATTGTTAAAATGCATTGTAAAATAAATACTTTGATATATACATTCATCAAAATTCTTATAAAATGAACGTGTATATGCATATTTATACCTGTGTAGCAGTGTCCTAAGGATGTTCACCTCTTGTAAGAAACTCTACAAATGAACCAATGTGACCAAATGAACCACTAGAATCTCCACGTCCACCCAAACTAGGTGTGGCCTGATTAGGTCCATAACATACTTGATGGCAACTAGTACATACATGTGGGATGGGCCTCGACACTCCTGGAGTGGTACTCAAATGAGATCCATAAAACACTCCTCCATCATCATCGTCTTTGTGCTCCTCTCTTGCTATCATAGAAGCAAAATGAGCAAGGTCTCCTATGAGTGTACTAAGGGAACCTAACGTCAAGACCATAGATCAATGATTCATAGGTGCAAGAATGGGAGGACCAGGAGCAACAACAAGGGGTTGCGCATGCATAGGGAATTGGGGATCAACCCTTGCCCCTAACCTCTATTGTGGCATGCTACCACCAACACCCTGAAATGATTTAAAATCAAAATAATTGGGCTTTTGCCCCATAACCAACTCTACATACAATTTACTCAAAAAATACAATGGGCACTCCCAATTAGCATGTGGGGGACTATCAAAAACCATATACCATCGATCCCAAAAATGTGCACTCATCTATGGATGTATGCACCACCTCATGGATATTCTAGATTTGTTTGCAAGAATGGGCAGTCGAGTAACAGGGTCAAGAAAGTAGGGGGCTAGGTGGGCTTCGTTATTTTAAGGTCTAGTATTTGTTTATAAGAGAGACCGTCGGCATAAAATTGTCTCATTTGTTCTATGTCTTGTCTATGCCTATCTAAATCAGAATCAATGGTCATGATGGAATCCACAACGTTTTGCATTGCAGATGCAAAATGTCTAACATGTGGTGGAATCAATTATTGACTCTACATAGCATTGATTTGATTTTGTATATTTGCAACTTGATCATTTATGTGTGCTCGTAAGTGAGCCTCATTAGATGCAACAGGTTGTGGAGGTGGCATATTAGGTGGAGGGGGAGGTGGAGGTGGATTGATGATATCATCAATGTTAAAATCATCCATGATATGAGATATAAGTGTGCACTTGCATTAAATTATACTAAATTAACATACAAACTTAAAAAATTACAAGAAATAGTTAAATTTGAAACACACATGCAAATTTGTTTAAATATGATGTGCATACATATATTAAGATCATATAAAATTGAAACACACTCCTACATTGATTGAAATTTATCAAGTAAACTATGTACATACGTTTAAAAATAAAAATACCATGCATTTAACATACATACATTTAACATGTACATGTACATTTAAAATAAAAAATACCATGCGTAATTTGCATGTACATATACATCATTAAAGTAAACTATGTACACACATAAAAATTTCAAAATATAAGAACTATGTGCAATTTTAATACATGTACATAGTAAAAAATAAACTTGAAACATTCACAAAAATCTCATTTTATGTCTAACGCATGTATATATATTACAATTTTCCATCATGATTAGACTAGATAGTCATAAAATATATACTATTATAAATTCCTCATTATAAGTTCATAAATTCCACCAAATTCATAAATTCAAGTCACTAAAAATATCCATCTAGAACCAAAATCATAAATTCACGTCACACAAATTATTCATTGTTCACCAAATTCATCACTCAAAATATCCATCGTTCACCAAATTCATAAATTCATAGTTACTATTTAATATCATTGTCTTAGTTTAAAAACTATTGTTTGGTCTCTACTACATGTCTTCATTTATTTGTGTTTTCCTTTTCAGAATCAGAAGTTCTCCTCTCCTCAAGCCATTTTCGATGTTCATCTAAGATCCTATCCATAGCCCTGTCAACATCAACAATGGTTTGCATCCTAGATGCAATCATCCTCATAGGTGGTGTGACAAATTCTTCATTTTCAATAATGTTGATTTGATCTTGGATGGTTCTAACATTGGAATTGATTTGTTTTTGCAAACGAGCACCATCAATTTTAGGTGGTGGAGGTGGGGGGTTATGAGGTGGAGTGGGTGTAGGTGGAGGTGAAGGTGGTGGAGATGGATGGTGCGGAGGTGGATTGTGAATATTATTGAATCGATCCATATGATCTCTAGAAGATATGAGTGAACCTGCATTAGATTTGTAATTTCAAAATGTAAGATACATGTTTAGGATTTATACCCTTAAACCATTCAATATAAATGACCTAATTCAATACATATGATAAAATAAGTAAGCCTCATTTATGTCTAAGGCATGTTACTTGAATGAAAATACAATTATCTATTAATATAAGACAATTTATGAATGTTATAGGGTTTATGGTTTAGAGTTTAACATAGATCCCCTTAAGCCATCCTATCACCCTAAACCGTAAACATTTTCTTTTGGAATAGTTGATTGAGATAGGTCTTGTTTCAAATATCATTCATATTATAATCTTGCACAATCTTGTTATTGTTAAATTTGGCTGCCTTGGGCAACCTCACCAAATTTTAAGAACTTTTTGATCCCATTAAGAAATGTTATATTAGGACCCCTTAAGACATCGATTTACTATTTAGGGTGATAGGATGACTTAAGGGGATCTATGTCTAGTTAGGTCCTAGGACAAAATAACATGGCTTAAGGGAATCAAATTTGGTGGAGTTGCCCAAGCCAACCAAATTTGATTTTAAGGTCCTAAGACAAAATGAATGCTTTAGCACAAAGAACATTTTATTGTGGAACAGTTGATTGATATAGGTCTTGTTTCAAATTATATCATTCATATTATAATCTTGCACAATCTTGTTATTGTTAAATTTAGTTGTCTTGGGAAACTTCACCAAATTTAAAGAACTTCTTTGATCCCATTAAGAAATGTAATATTAGGACCCCTTAAGACATTGATTTGATATTTAGGGTGATAGGATGGCTTAAGGGGATCTATGTCTAGTGATGTCCTAGGAAAAAATAACTTGGCTTAAGGGAATCAAATTTGGTGGAGTTGCCTAAGGCAACCAAGATTGATTTTAAGGTCCTAAGACAAAATGAATGCTTTAGTGAAGAACATTTTCTTGTGGAACAATTGATTGATATAGGTCTTGTTTTAAATATAATTCATATTATAATCTTGCACAAAATTGTTATTCTTAAATTTGGTTGCCTTGGGCAACTTCACCAAATTTTAAGAACTTCTTTGATCCAATTAAGAAATGTCATATTAGGACCCCTTAAGACATTGATTTACGGTTTAGGGTGATAGGATGTCTTAAGGAGATCTATGTCTAGTGACGTCCTAGGAAAAAATGACATGGCTCAAGTGAATAAAATTTGGTGAAAAAATGATGTCTTTATCCTGTTTAGGGTTTAGAGTTTTGATTTTAAGGTTTACTGTAATACGATGGCTTAAGGGGATCTTTGTAGTAAGGTTCTACGACAAAATGACATGTCTTAAAGGAATCAAATTTGGTGGAGTTTCCTAAGGTGACCAAATTTGATTATAAGGTCCTAAGACAAAATGGATGCTTTAGTGTTGAGGGTTTAGAGTTCAGGGCTTAGGGCTTAGGGTTTAGCGAACTTAGGGTGAAGTTTGGGTGGCCCTTGGAATAATGGACTTGCAAGTTAGTCCCTAGCTTATGAATATTTTTTAATTTTATGAATAGATTGACTATTTCCGTAATAGAAACACATAATTATGCGTGATTAAGATTGAGTTTGATGTATATTTTAATTGGATTATTTTTTAATTGAATATAAGATTATTTTATTTAATATTTTTTTCATTAATATTAAACTCACTTAAATGAATTTTATGATATAAAACATGTATAATATAAAATTAGTTAATGTTGAATTGAAAGTATTTTATTTTAGATTGTTTGTAATTAAAAGAACCTAAAAGAACTTAGAAAACAAAAATATTTAGATTATTTAGTGTCTAGGTAACAAGTGCAAAAATTTAAATCCTAGACCAATCCTCTAAGTACATATATATGGTAAATCTTAAACCATGGATTTAATCATTAAAATTTTAAAATTAAAATTCAAAATTTTCCATCCCTTACACATTTAATAATACATTATGAGCCAACTAAACTTTCTTAGTATTCAAAGTCATTCAATTACCTTTATTTTATCGTTTAATTACACTTGATCATTATTCACAAATCATTTAAATTTTTGAAAGTACTATGCTAGGAACACTTCAATAGGAGGACCTAAATTTTATCTAATTATGCGTCACCATTTCCAAGTTTGAATACTATTCTCCTCAATCATTCCCATAAGATCATGAACTTGATCTTATCATGAGGGCTAGCCTATAAGAACATGACAATTGAGATCCAACACTCACCCCTAGGTGTTTTTAAATGCCACTACTTAATAAATTAAATCTTCATTTCTAATAGAACTAATTTCTATGTGTCAAGTAACCCTCTCATTTAATTTCACAAAAAATCAATATTATGCATAAGCCCTAATTTAATTTACATTTCATCAAAATACCACATTTCTTCTTAAGTAGTTCAACTTCAATTCAAGAACCCTAGATCCCTAGATGAAGCGAGATTTTGAATTTAATCCTCACTAAAGGTTTTGAATAGACCCTATATGAAGCTAGATTTTGAATTTAGCGTGTGTTTTTATTTTTGTTTTATTTTTATTTCATCTTTTTAATAGATTGATTATTTGACCTAAAATTAATTATCAAAATTCATATAAAAGATAGTTCTAAATGAAAATTCATATAGCAATAATGTACTCATTTCACAAAAAATAGAAAGTTTTTCTAGTCTAATTATAATTTAACACTGAAACTAAAATTTAACATATCATTTTATCCATACAAGGCAAATCAAATTTAAAACATTTAAGCAATTTGCAAAAGAATTTTCTTGAGCTCGAATATTACAGTTTTCAAAATCAAAATGATTTGTTTGATTTCAATTTAAGGTTTTAGCAATTTTTATTGTTTCAATTTAATTTTTTCAATTTCGAAGCACTTAGGATTTTTAATACAATTTTTTAGTTTAAATTAAAATTAGAGTTTTGAAATTCTTTTTTTTGGCTTTGATTTGAATTCGAGATTTCAAAAAGTTTAATTAGGGTTTCTAAATGAAAATTTTCAATTTATTTCAATTTCTAGGGTTTTGAAATGCAATTTTTTTGTTTCGTTTCAATTAGGGTTTTGAAATTAATTTTTTTTTGTTTCATCAAATAATTCAAGTTTCAAAAGTTAAATTTTGTTTCTAAAATACAATTCAAGTTTTATTTTTTTGTTTCTATTGAAAATCTTCACAATTTGACATATTTTTTTAATCTATTTGTACTTTTCATTTTTCAAAAATAACATGAAATAAAATGCTTAAAATGTAAATAAAAATTCAAATAAACATGCTAAAAACAGTAAATTTATTAACAATTTCAATTTGAAATGAAAAAATGCAAAAAACAGAGGAAGAGTAGGGGTACCTGGAGGTCTTCTGGGGGTCATTGTCGCTCTCAAACCGGGAGCCCGTGCACGCAGGTAAAAATAATTAGTGTTATGAAATGGGATCCCGATTTTTGTTTTTTACAAACCGGGATTCTGTTTCCTCTCCATCGGTTCGGGACCCTCTAGTAAATGAGATCCCATTTTTAAAAAGTAGGATCCCGTTTGTGTTTCAGGCTCGAGATCCCAAACCGAAATGGGATCTTGATTTTTAAAAATTGGGATCCCATTCTTAAAAATTGAGATCCCGTTTTTGCTTAGCCGATTTTGTTTTTTCGGCTAAGGCAAAAAATTCCACGTTTCGCACACCTAACTTTGTGCATTTACCCTATAGGATTGAGGGTTGAGGGATAGTGTTCAAGAAATTCAAGGGTATAAGGTTAAGTGCATAAGGTGTAGGGATTATGGTTTAAGATATTGGTTATAGGGTTGAGGGTAGTAGGTTTATAGCTTAGGGTGTAGGGTACAAGGTTGAATGTAGGGTTTAGGGTTTGAGTATAGGGTTGAGGGATAATTTTTAAGGTTTAGGGTTGAGGGTATAGGTTATAGGGATTAGGGATGAGGGTTTATAGTTGAGGGTCTAAGGCATAAGGTTAAGGGTTGAGGAATACTGTTTAGGGTTGAGGGCATAGGGATTAAGGTTTAGGATATTCAATATAGGGTTGAGGGTTTATGTTACAAGGTTGAATGTATGGTTGAGGATTTAAGTATAGGGTTGAGGGTATAACGTTAAAGTGTATAGGGTATAGGGATTAAGGTTTAGGATATTGGGTATATGATTTACAATTTAGTGTTTAGGGTATAAGGTATAGGGTTAAGGGTTGAGAGTGTAGGGTTTAGGGTTTAATTATATGGTTAAGGGATAATGTTTAGGGTTGAGGGTATAAGGTTAATGGTATAGGTTATAGGGTGAAATTGGAAACCTAACTATAGAATTATCTCTCTCCCTCTCCCTCTCTCTCTCTCCCACTCTCTCAGGTCTCTCCCTCCCACCCCCTCCCCCTCTCTCAAGTATTTCCCTCCCACCCTAACTAGAGAATACCCTCTCTCTCTCACATCTCTCCCTCACACCCCCTCATCCTCTCTCAGGTCTCTCTCTCTAAACCCTAAAACCTAAACCCTAATCCCTAATCCCTATAAAATTAGACTTAAACCTTAAACCCTCAACCCTCAACCCTATACCTAATATCCTAAAACCTAATCCCTATACCCTATAAAATTAACCTTATACCTTAAACCATAAACCCTACACCCTCAACCCTCATCCCTATACCCTATACACTTAACCCTCATCTCTATTCCTCCCTCCCTCCCTCTCTCTCTCTCCCCTTCCCTCTTTCCCTCTCTAATGCCTATACCTAATACAATTAGTCTTATACCCTCAACCCTTAATCCTATACTTAAACGTCAACCCTACATTAAACCTTGTAACCTAAACACTCAAACTTATTCCCAATACCCTCAACCCTATACCAAATATCCTAAACCCTAATCCCTATACCATATACCCAATATCCTAAACCTTAATGCCTATACCATATATACTTAACTCTATACCCTCAACCCTCAACCCTCAACACTATCACTCAAACCTCAAACCTATACCTTAAACCCTAAATCCTACACCTTCAACCATCATCCCTATACCCTATACGATTAAACTTATGCCCTAAACCTTGAACAGTATACCTTAACCCTATACTTAAACCCTAAACCCTACACTCTCAACCCTTATCCCTATACCTTATACCTAGACTCTACACCCTAAATCCTATACCTAATATCCTAAACCCTAATCCCTATACCCTATAAAATTTAACCTTATACCATCAACCCTCAACCCTCAACCCTATACTTAAACCCTCAACCCTACATTTAACCTTGTAACCTAAACCCTCAACCCTAAATTTAACCTTGTAACCTAAACCCTCAACCATATACTAAATATCCTAAACCCTATACACTTAACCCTATACCCTCAACCCTAAACACTATCCCTCAATCCTATATCTTAGACACTCAACCCTAAACCCTCATCCCTCATCCCTATAACCTACACCCTCAGCCATATACACTAAACATTAAACATTATCCCTCAACCCTACTCAAACCATAAACCCTACATTCAACCTTGTACCCTACACCCTAATCCTTAAACCTATTACCCTCAACCCTATAACCAATATCCTAAATCCTAATCCCTATGCCTTATGCACTTCAACTTATACCCTTGAAACCATGAACACTATCCCTCAACCCTCAATCCTATATCGTAAACCCTAAATCATACACCCTTGAAACCCTCATTCCTATACCCTATACCTAAAGCTTATACCCTAAACCCTAAAAATGATCCCTTAACCCTTAACCCTATAATTAAACCCTAAACCTTGAACCCAAAAACCCCAAACCCTATACCCTATACCCAATACCATCAACCTTATACCTAATATCCTAAACCCTAATCCCTATACCCTATATACTTAACCCTATACCCTCAACCCTGAACACTATACCTCAACCCTCAACCCTATACCTTAAACCCTAAATCCTACACCTTCAAACCTCATCCCTATACCCTATACCCTCAAACTTATAACCTAAACCCTAAACATCATCCCTCAACCCTATACTTAAACCCTAAACCCTAAACCCTAAACCCTAAACCCTAAACCCTCAATCCTAAACCCAATACCCTCAATCCTATACCCAATATTCTAAACCCTAATCTCCATACCCTATACACTTAGCCCTATACCCTCAATCTTGAACACTATCCCTCAACCCTCAACCCTATACCTTAAATCCTAAACCCTACACCCTACACCCTCATCCCTATACCCTATAACCTCAACCTTATAACCTAGAACCTAAACATTATCCCTCAACCCTACACTCTCAAGCCTTAACCTTAAACCTTATACCCTAAACCCTACACCCTAAACCCTATAAATAATATCATAAACCCTAATCCCTATACCCTATACACTTAACCTTATACCCTCAACCTTGAACATTATACCTCAACCCTCCACCTTAAACCTAATATCCTCAACCCAATAACCTCAACCATATACCCAATATCATAAACCCTAATCCATATACCTTATACACTTAACATTATACCCTCAACCCTAAAAACTATCCCTCAACCCTCAACCCTCAACCCTATACCTTACACCATCATCCCTCATCCCTATACCCTATACCCTCAACTTTATACCTAATATCCTAAACCATAATCCCTATACCCTATACACTTAACCCTATAACCTCCACCCTATACCTTAAATGCTAAAAATTACACCCTCAACCCTCATAGAGGGAGAGAGAAAGAGGGGGAGGGAGTGATTGGAGAGAGAGAGAGAAAGAGGTTGGGAGGGAAAGGGGAGATAAAGATAAGTAGAGAGGGAAGGAGATGTAGAGAGACATGAGAGAGAAAGAGGTTGGGAGGGAAATGGGAGATAAAGATAAGTAGAGAGGGAATGATATGGAGGGAGAGCTATATAGGGAGAGAGAGGGAGGTGAGAGAGAGGTGAGATAGAGAGAAATAGAGAGAGTATGGTAGGGAGTGATGGAAGGATATGCAGGTAGAGAGGGATAGGTGAGATAGAGAGAAGTAGAGAGAGATAGAGAGAGAGGGAAGGAAGGAGGGTGGGTGAGATAGGGGAGGAAGGGAGAGGTAAAGAGGGGTAGGTGAGATAAATATAAGTAGAGAGAGAATTGTGATATAAAGAGAAGAAGAGAGTTATAGAGAGGGAAAGAGAGAATGGTGAGATAAAGAGGAGAGAGTGAGAGAGAAAGAGCACGAGGGAGGAGGGAGAGAGAGTGAGAGGGAGAGTTAGAGGGAGGGAGAGGAGAGATAGAGAGTATATAGGGGAAAAGGTAGGGAGGGAGACATCTAGAGAGAGAGAGAGGGCGAGGGGAGATAAAGATAATTAGAGAGGGAAGGAGAGGTAGAGAGAGAAGTAGATAGGGAATGAGGGAGGGAGAGAAGTGAGATAGAGAGGTGTATAGAGAGTGGGAGTGATGTATGGGGAGGTAGGTAGAGAAGTGAGATAAAGAGGTGTATAGAGAGTGGGAGTGATGTATGGAGAGGTAGGTAGAGAGGGATTATGGAGATAGAGAGTAGAGAGGGAAGAGGAGGGAGAGGTATGGATGGAGAGAGTGGGATGTGAGATAGAGAGTAATAAAGAGAGAGTGGTAGGTTGTGATGGATGGAGAGTTAGGTAGAGAGGGAGAGGGGAGATATAGATAAGTATAGAGGGAGGGAGAGAGAGAGAGAGAGGTGAGATAGATAGAAATAGAGAGTGGTGGAAGGATAGGTAGGTAGAGAGAGGGAGAGAGGAGATAAAGATAAGTAGAGCAAGAAGGAGTGGTAGAGAGAGGAGAGATATCTAAAGAGGTAGATAGGGAATGAGGGTGGGAGGGAGAGAAATGTGAGATAGAGAGGTGTATAGAGAGAGTGGTAGGGTGTGATGGATGCAGAGGTAGAGAGGTATTCAAAGATAGAGAGTAGATAGGGAAGAATAGAGGGAGAGAGTATGTAGGAAGAGAGAGGGAGGTGAGAGAGAGGTGAGGTAGAGAGAAATAGAGAGAGTGGTAGGGAGTGATGGAGGGAGAGGTAGGTAGAGAGAGAGAGAGGGAAGGATGGAGGGAGGGAGATAGAGATAAGTAGAGAGGGAAGAGGGAGGGAGCGAGAGAGAAGTGAGATAGAGAAAATTAGAGGACAAAGGAGAGTGAGAGAGTTCTTGAGATCAAGGGAGAGAGAGTCAGATAAAGGGATGGAGATAGTGAGAGAGAGGTCTAGAGTGTAAGGGATTAAAATTGAGTGAGATAGAGAGACAAATAATACAACTTGTTGAGTACTAAAATTTGACATGTTGATTACTGAAATTTGACTAAGTCTGAAATTTATGAGATCTTCCAAAAACTAGAATTTTCATTATAACTCCTAGAGATCCGCAACCACTCTCAAACATCCTAAAACTATATACATGGAATATAACTTAATGTATAAGAAATTATATGTCCATATGTAAAGGTCAACTTAAATGTTTATTTCATGTATATAGTTTCCTTGAAAGATAAGAAGAAAGAGACGAGAAAAAGAGAAGAACAAAATTTCAATGTAGACCAAAATGCGAGCACATTATAATGTGCTCACGTTTTGGTTTTTTTTTTTCAAAAAAATGCACATTTTTTGAACTCAAAATGTGCACATTTTTTGAAATTTAAACCATAATGCGAGCACGTTATAACATGCTCGTGTTTTCGTTATTTCAGCATGAAAAAGTAAATTGGCCACTTTTTGGCCCCCCATCTTTTTGCACTTACCCATAATAAAAAACTTACCAATTATAGATGTTATCTAGTATACTTGGCCTTATGATGGATTCAATACTTAATTGATTGTGATAAGGAGTTGATCTCAAATCAAATTTGGATGATTGAATAGATAAAGTTTTAGAAATAATATTTTTAGAATTATCAATCCATTCAATGCTAGCAACATCAAATAACTATATGGTGTGCCAAACAATATTCTTGTATATTTTCAATCTTAGACCCTTTACTATATAGATTTTATTTACATGTAGGTCATCTCTAAATATTTTAGAATTCTCAAGCATTTGATTCTTTGTTTGTAGGAAATGTTCATTCCTAACATGAGAGCTTGATACTCTACAAGATTATTAGTGCATTAAAAGGTTAACTTAAATGCATACTCAAAAAATTTACTATTAGGTTAAGTTAGGGGAAAGATCACACTTAAACTATATTTTGAACATGTGCCATTGAATAAATGGTCCATAAATCATTCATATCATTAGTAGGATTAGAAAAAAGATCCAATACTTCAATTTTTTTTTTCATCACACTATCCAATGGAGTGGTTAGGAGCATTATCAACATATAGTACTTCATTGGTGGGCTTGTAGTAATATTCAATAATGTGCAAAATACTCTTTTCCTAGTGTAGCATTACTTCTTCTCCATGTAATAAAATAGTATCATATGATAGATCCATTTGTATACTACCTCCCATTTAGCTTGCCTACTTTTTGGATAATAGCATAGCCCATTTGGCTAGACAATCAACTATAGTTATGTCCATTACGAATAATTTATTTGGGTTGCATTATTTGGGTATGCAACCGATTGGACTTCTACATCATTCACAAATAGTATGATCAAGAATAAGGTAGGAATATTGATTAAATTTGAGTTTGAAACCAACAAAATAATCATCCTAGAAGCAACACCTTAAATCATTTAGATATAAAAAGTGGATCAAATTTTAAACCAAGAATCCTCTACTGCCAAAGAAATTGGTGAAAAATAATGGATTAAAAATTTCAAGAAGGGAGATTATTCCCAAAAATGATTAGTCATTTAACTAAGAAAAACTTGAAATTCATGGAACTCTAGAAAGTGATAAACCCTTTTGGTTGCCCTTTGAAGTGTGTACAATTTAGGAAACTCTGGAGATAGATATATTCATGGATGCATAAGAGGATGAAGGTATTGAAACAAGTGGGCCTACACCAATACAAAAAATAATAAATTCTTTAACATTCCCTCATGAGTATAATATAAATAATGCTATTTAGGAGAGGAATCCCAATATTTTCACAAATCCTAAAGAGGAATTTTTAGGAACAATAGGTTATATCCCACTAATGCTAGCAAGGGATATGTCCTCAAGTGAGTCGTATACATTTTTGAAATTATTGAGTGACTCTTATAATCCTCTAATAGTAATTATTGAGTTTTACACTCCATGGAAACCACTAATGGAAAAGTGCCTATGAGTGTTGAGGATCATAGGCATACATTCTCAATTGATAATGGAAAATAATAACCTTGAGTCTCTTTGCAAGGCCTTTTTAAGTGAAAATCCAACTAAGGTCAACCATTTCCCACTACTTTAGTGCAATCCAATGACATGAGGGAACCTCCACAAGCCCTAGTTTAGACCATCAAAAGATTTATCAATGAAGACAAAGTAGACATAAGAGAGTTCAAAATAAAAATATTTTTCTCATCACTATTAGAATTGAGAACCTAACCATTCTATAATTGCCTAAAAAGCATGTACACAACTCAAAATATTTATGCCTAGAGCCCAATTGTAAGTCACACATAAGTATTGTTTCTCGATGGGAACTAAGGGAGCCATGAACCCCTATCAAGTTATCTAGTTCTCATGTGTATCCCAAGTTGCAATCATGAACCTCTCATAATGTTGGAAAACAAATTATGGATCACATCATAGATTAGAGCTAGGTCCTTAATAAAACCAGTCCATTCCCTCGTGCCTTATTTTATTGAGAATAATAGTTTATAAAGATATGTAAAATATGTTAGAGTGTGGAAAGAAAGGTCAATTAGACTATAATTAAATCTAATAACATAAAAAATAAAGATAATATAAACCCTTTACATACAATATCCATTTGTAATATGTGAATTAAAAGTTTTATAATTATGAATATTATTAAAGAAATAATGGTGAAATGAAAAAGTGCAAAGCCTAAAAAAGTTGGTTTTAAGAGATGTTAGGTAACAAATAGTGGATGTTGAATCTTGCCTAGCTTTGCATGGAGTGAGGAAACGCCTCGAAAATATCATAGCAATGGATTTGAAAATTGGACGGGAGGCTCCACTCTTATTAGTGTGTGGGGCAGATTCAATAGATTCTACGAAGTTATGAGTCAAGAGATTTCAGAAACGTACAAGGAATTGACATCTTGCATTGATATAAGTGGTTGTTAATGGTTGACCCCCAAAGGCAGGGAACTCCTTTCATGTAAAAATGTTTGGTAGAAGATTATCTCGTCATGTAGATTGTGTATATCTTGTAAAGATTCTTCAAGTGTCTATTAAGCAATTTAAAGTGATTTTGAAGTGGTTTTTTTTTTCAATGTTTTTTATTTATTTGGATTAGTGTATTTGGACAAGGTTTATTTGTTGGTGTAGTAGTTGTGATTACATATTAGTATTAAAATAAATTAATATTATATTATAGTAATATTTATTTTATATATTAATTAAAATATTATTAATTATGTGATATATGGGATCATTAAATGAATACTTTAAAACTTATCTTAATCTAAAAACCAACAAATATGTATAATATTAAATGTTATATCATATATTTTGTTTTATATAATATAATATAATTATCTATCATATGTGTATCAAGTTTAAAATAAAGTTGTACTAATATTTAAGGTTATGTAAAAAATATATATCATTTACATATAATATTTAAAATAAAATATATAAACATTAGATCTTATATGCACATGTAGATACAAAGTACTATGATTTAATATTTAGTTTATACCTATCAACATATGAATTTGAACACATCAATCTTTGTTAATACAATCTAAAACTATTTGTGTACTTATCATATGACATAAATAAAAAGTGATTTCATGCACAATGTATTAATACTAATAATCAAATATTGATATCAACCATATCTAAATGTTAGCCTTCTATTCCAACATGTGAATCTAATTTTCTCATAGTTGGCTCATTTATGATTTTTTTAACTCTCATCTACCATTGTACTTGTAGCTTAGACAACATGTAAGCCTTGCCATTAATTTAGAGGAAACCAATATACATTATTTAAACAATAACTAAATAAAATAATTAAACATTGAAATGAAGTACACAAAAAAAAAATCAACCAACCAAAACAGAATACACATGGTTCAATACATGGCAACTTAAAGACAACTAGTAAAAAGAAAGTCCAAAGATCAAAAAGACTAGAAAATTTAATATTCAAAATATGGATAAGTGTAGAAAGATGGGGGGACCAAAATGTGGGTTATAAGTGACATTTACATATGGAGATTTAATTTATTATACTTTAAGTTATACTTAATGTATACAGTTTTAAGATGTTTGAGAATGGTTTCAGATTTCTAAGAGTTATAATGCAAATTCTAGACTTCATAAGATCTCAAAAAAACTCATACTTATTCAATTTTTGGTAATCAACAAGCTCCTATCATCTTGAAATTGTCTAAAGGTAACTTTGTAACTATTCAAAAGCATCATCAAACCTCCCCTTAGATATCTCTCTCTATTTCTTCATCTCCCTCCCTCTCTCTACCTCCTTTCCTCTCTATTTCACTCTATCTCACCCCCCTCTCTCTTTCTCCATATCCCCCTATATATCTCCCTCTCCTATCTCCCTCCCCCCCTCTCTACTTATCTCTATGTCACCTCTTGATCTATCCCCTAGATATATCTCTATATCTTTCTTTCTCTCCTCTCCCTCTCTCCCTATCCCTCTAGATATCTCTCTACATCTCTCCTCTCTCTATATATCTTCCTTATCTCCCTAGATATCTCTCTACATATCTCCCTCTTTATTTATCTACCTATCACTCTCTCCCTCCCCCATCTCTCTATATATTCCTTATCCCTCTAGATATATCTCTCTATCTCTTCCTCTCTCTTTCTATACCTATCTATCACTCCCTCCCTCCCCCTCTCTCTCTTTCTTCCTTATCCCTCTAGATATCTCTCTACATCTCTCCCTCTCTCTCTCTCTATTTCTGTCTATCTCATCTCTCTCTCTCTATCCCTATATATATCTCACTATATCTCTCCCCTTGCCTCTTTAATTCTCTCCATATCACCTCTTTCTCTCTCCCTATATATTTATATATCTCACAACATTTCTCCCTCTCCTCTATATTTCTCTCTATCTTCCTTATCCTTGTAGATATCTCTCTCTCTCTCTATCCTTCTTCCCCCTCCCTCCCTTTGTTTCTCTCTCTCCCTCCCTCCTTCCTTCTCTACTCCTCTCTGTCTCCTCTCTCTCTCTCTCTACAGATAGATATGGAGATAGAGAGGGAGAGATAAAGGGACAATTAGAGGAGATCGAGGGATAGAGAGATAAGGAAGATATAAATATATAAAGAGGGAGTGAATGAGAGAAAGAGATGGAGAGTGAAATATAAAGATAGAGATATTGAGAGATGTAGGGGTAAAGAGAGACAAAGAGAAAAGGAGATAGATATAAAGAGAGGGATAGATAAAAGGAGAAATATGGAGAAATAGAGAGGAAAATAATGATATAGATATAAAGGTCTAATGAGAGAGAGGAGTGGGATAGATATAGATATCTCTAGAGGGATAGGGAGAGATAGAGGTGACATAGAGAGAAGTAAAGGGGTAAGGAGAGATAGAGGTGATATAGAGATAAGTAGAGAGGGAAAGGGGGAGAGAGAGGGAATGAGTTAGAGAGGGAGAGTGGGAAGAGAAAGAGAGAGATCCTTTTCTACTTCTTGGAAACATGCTCACATTATTACATGCTATGGGAATTCCCAACCCTTAGGGTTGAATTTTCCTTGGGCATCCAATCCAAAGGGTTGGACTTACATGTCAACAACCATAGATGTGTTTTTGGTAAATTCTAAAAAACTACAAAATGTCAAGCATGTTTTCCATTGGGCTTGCATTTCTATCAATGTCAAGTTCAAAAAATAGCATAGTAATGTTGAGCTCCCTCTTAGCTTTCTATCCATGTAATATTTTTATGTTTCAAATGTTTTATGATTTTGATCTTTAATTTCTTTTTTTAGTGTCTTCATTTTTATCAAAAACCTATGTATGATATTGTTGGTGTAAGGCCTCACTAATGTCCAATCAACTTGGTGTTAGACACACAATTTAGAGGAAGGGTTCCTAATTGAACAATCCACTAAACCCTTGCAAAGACTCCATTAAATTATCAACCAATGCTTCGTAAGCTTTTGATGATGTTGACAATTTATGTGCATTCACAAACTCTACATGGCCTATATCATCAAGTATAGGTGGTTTACACATGTGCGAGAAAAGAGTAAAGGATAGAAAAAGAAAATAAAGCATAAAATGTGAAACATGGGAAATAACTTAATCTGCTATTGATGCTACAAGTACCTTTGGCTTAACACTATAACTATTAATTGCTAAACTTAAACTCTATGATTTCACTAGCACTTCTTATTCTTATTTCTAACTACTTGACTCGCTCCCAAGGATGGCTCAATGGTGCATTACAAAACTTAAATCATGAGACTAAATATCATTGACATGCATGTAATTAAGAATCTATTAAAATGAATGCAATAATGTAAAAATATAAATTAACAATAGAAATTAAGATGGGTGAACGATACCTTGAGTGGCCCTTGCTTAAGTTGTTGTACTCATAGGAGAAACTAAATATGTGCCACTTGATTCAACTAACCATAATAGTAAACTGGAACATCTTTATTGCATATAACTAAACTCTACAATCTGACAAGAATCTTCATAGATTTCTCATTCATGACACATAACAAAAAACTAACAAAGATATTGTCTATGAAGCAAAACTATAACTATCAAAACATATCTCCCAACTAGATCTACTCCTCAACCATTGATCCAACTATATAGGTTTTGGAGGAGGTTTATTTGCATATGGACTAAAAAAATAAAATTAAATAAAGATATCCACTCTCCTTCAAAATAGAGAAAGACAAAGTCTTTGCAATTAAAACTATAACTTAAAAGGATAGAAAAAGACAAATAGGTTTGTAACTCTGATTTAACAATATGACAGAGATGTGATTTGTGCAAATAGTCATGTCAGTTTATTGATTATTACTTGAACTTCTTCTCTCCTCCATCATCTTATTGAATTCTCTGATGACTCATAATTGATCACTCCAGTGATCGCTTCCATCTTTTTTGCAACTATCACATCTCCAGTGTCCTTGGAATCTCTCTTGCAATCAACCTGGAATCCTTTGGTTGTAGGTTGAGTTCTCCAGTTGCAATGCTTCTGGCTACAAGGAGTTAGTTTCATCTAAAGAATACATGCCATTAACAACCATGAATTAAACATATATTCACACTATATAAGGAGTTAGTTTCATCAAAGTTTGGTTTAGATGGAATTAAAGATATAAAAGGTATATATATAAGTTCAGGAATATATATGAAATAAGAAACTTAAAGTGTTGGAAGGATATGAACTAAAGAAGAGAAAACTAGCTATTAATCAGGCTCATCATTCCCCCCAACTAAGCAATTTCTTGTCCTCAAGCAACATTTAGGACCAAAGGTTGTACTAAAGAGTTGTTTCCTTGATATCTATCACCACATCAACTCCCTTAACTTGTCTCAAATAGTAGCCTTTTTGACATGAAATATTTAAAAACCTCAAATCCTCTATTGTTTGTATTTCATCTTGGTTCCTCCCTATCCAATGTGGCACTGGGTAGAGAGGTATGTGGATGTGTTGCACAGGTAGCTATCGTTGCACCAAAAGATCAACCTATTAATGCCCAATACAACCACTGGATTTATACAAGATCAAGATCCACAAGAGGTTGCTAAACCATATCATGAAGCCCAAGCATTGCACTAGACTACGCCTACCACAAGAAGAGGAGACCAAGGGTCACACCTTGCAACAATCCCCCAATGCAAGCGCATGGTTCGAACCTGTGACCTCAACTCTAATACCAATTGTTGCACAGACGGTTGCCGTTGCACCAAAATATTGACCTATTAATGCCCGATACAACCGCTAGATTTATATAAGAACAAGATCCATAGGAGGCGGTTAAACTATGTCATGAAGCCCAAGTACCACATTGGACTATGCCTACAATAGGAAGAGGAGACCAAGGGTCACACCTTGCAACAAGATGAAATTTCAATGGAAACCATTTAAGTCTATTATCCCTGGCAATATCTATATACTTGTGAGACCTTCTAATAATATCTATAAAATTATAGAGGGAGTGAGGTTCCTTTTTCCTTAATTCAAGGGTTAATTTATCCCATCTCTTTCTCATAAACTGGAAGGTGTGATCAATAGGCCTTGTAACTAGTTGCTTCATCTTAATGTAGTCTCATTCCCTGACACTCATTATTTTCCTTTTTACACCTTTATAGTTCAAGAGCTCTAACTACTCATCAATAACTGCATTAGGATATTTGGATTCTTTCCTCAGCTACAAAGCAATAGATTTATCCTTTTTAGTATATTCCTGCAAGATCTCACCCCTTTGCTACTCATTTGTGATATAAGAGGCTAGTGCTTTAATCTGTAAGTCCCCCACAAACATTAGAGGATTCCATTATGTTTTATATGAGAGCACAATATTATGCAAGTAAAACTTACATAGTTGGTCTTGAATATCCAGTACATAGAGTCAAAGAAAGTTTCTAAAAATATATTTTTTCTATTCATTAACATTGGAAAATCACTAATTAGCTAACTAAACTAAAAAAAAAGTATTTTTCTTATAGAAATAGTGCATAAACTATTGCAAGAGGTTTGCACATTATAATTTGTGTATCCTTGTCTACCACTTATTCAATCTTCACTTTCAACCTTTTTATTTTTTCCTCTTTTTGTTCCAGTATCTTGGTGTGTTTCGACATCAACTCAACTTTTTCTTTTTCCCACTTCTTCTACTAAAAAAACTCCTAGGTTCTTTTCAACATTTCCACACCTAAGGTCACTACAGATGGTCCAAAGGGAACAAAAAGTTGAGGAATTAGACCTTGTGGTACTAGCTCCTTATTTTCTACTTCTATTATAGCAAGATGTGTCAATTCATCCAACCTAGACCCATGCTCAAATTTATAAAAAAATTCCTCCAACTCTTCAATTCATTTATCCCTCTCACTTTATCTTTCTTGGTCTATTTTCAAAAAACCTTCTAATTGCCTTATTCTCTCCATAGCCTCCTATAATTCTTTGCCAATATCCTTTTTCCCAAAAATCTTCTTCATTTGTTTCCAAAAATTGATCATTCCTCTCACTTGCATACTCATTACCCTCTGAATTAGAGCTCTTTGGGGTTCTTTTCCTTGTTTTCATTACAAAAAATAAGCCTCTAAATCAGATTCAGAGGTGCTTGTAAAGTTCCATGACTATGCAATAGGTGCATTTTCATTAACAGGGGGATTCCCCTTTAGTTCTGAATCTGTCTCAACCATAACATCTTCCTCTTTATTCTTTTTAACTACCCCTCTCATAACACCTTTCCTCTTCAGGAAGTGTGATTGCCTCCTAGGTTGTGTGGATTTATTTTTCCCCCTTGTAGCTGTAAAAGAAGATTCACCTTTCCTTTTCTTGGTTCTTGGTGTTTTTCCAAAGGTAGGGGTCTCTTATATACTTTCTATTGTGGGTTGTTTAGAGGCTGCAGGTTGAGTGTCTTGCAAGCTTGCTCCTTTGGGTCTCCTATGTTGTGGGTAGGTGATGCAATATGGGAGATATAGGGAATTTCCCTTTCTGATACAAAAGGTTCCTCCTCTCGTTTCGAGACAATAGGTTCTTGAAGGATATTTTTGATATGGTTGCAATTTAGGAAACTCTCCCAAGAAACATGTGGAAATTAAACTCTCAAATTTATTTATATCAACAATGTGACTAAGAAAAAATGTGGCAATGTTGTGTTACTCCTCTTCCTTTTATACTCAAAACTCATTCTTTTCAACAAATTTTAAAGAAAATTTGGAACATTCAAACACCTATCATGTTGAAGATGGCTTAAAAGTTTGAAATGGAATACATACAAAAATGATTGCCTACCATCACAGGTTAATTATTTGATTATGTAAGAAGTTATTGAATCCCATATCTAAGGTAAGGATAATCTTTTTGTACCTTTAGAAGACAAGTCTAGATTTTATCCATGTTCTCTGAATTCGTTCTTGGCAGCTATGGCATCTTCCCTCACTAGAAACTCTTCTCCTTCCCATCATAGTCTCGATACCTCGTCAATTGTGGCTTTTGAAGCATCCACCCTCAAACCTCTTATATTTGCTTAATCATTTTATAGTGTGGCAAAAAGTTGTTGTGTCATGACTTACTTGAACTTTGTGAGCTTCAAGAAGTACTCTACCTAGCCAACTTATCTAAAAATGGATAATACCATCCTATCTCCCAATAGTTGGGTGTGTGTTGTTCGTTCCCTCTAAATAATACCACCACCCATGATATTGTTGTTGTTCTCTAATTCCCTTAATTATGCTTTATTCTAGTTCAATTTTTGGATTCAATTTTTTCTTGTCACACCAACTACACCACTTTCTCTATGTTTTATCTTCTCAATTCAGTTGTGTCTAACCATTTCCTTCTCCTTTGAGCTTATATTTGTGTCATATATTAGGCATTAAATGTTATATCATCGTCCCCATGCACTTTTTTCAATAAATCTTAAATAATTACACCCAAGATTGGTATTCTTGATGTAATTCTAAGGAGTAAACATATTTGATGAAGGATGGTATCCTTTGTATTCATTCTCCATTTATTTTTGGTAGTTGTTCTCCTTGCATGGATACTACAAAGTAATTAAAAATCCATTTGAAATTTTTAAGATGCCTAATTCCAATTATATTATGAAAAAATAAAAAAATAATAATCATAACATCATTGGAAAGCCTAAAATTCTTAAAACTATGAACTGCAAAGTATAATTTAGGGTTTTTACCTGCCTCATGCTTAGCATTTTAACCAATAAATTCAACCTTATAAGTAAGGTTGTTTAGAAATTATTCAGGAACCTAATAAATTTTTTCCTTAAGGTGATGACATAGGAAATTTAGGTGAACAATTAGGAAGTCAAATTTTAGGATTCTAGAATGAAAAATAATTTAGATATCAAGGAACCAAGAATCTAAACTTTGATTTCAATTGGAATATCTTAAAGGAAATATGCTCTTGGTAGTTAATTTAGAAAACTAAGATACTTAAGTACTTCAAAAATTTGAATAAAATGTTGGGGAAGGAAGATTAGAGATACCTCATTGTATATACCAATAGTACAAACAAAAAAAGTTAAGACCAAACTCTCAAAACTAAAAAGATAAATGGTGTAACATGCCATGGTTCAAGTATTAGGGATATTGTATAACCTACATAAAAAGTGTGTCTTGATACAAGAAAGTCCAAACCATTGATCTTGAAGAAATGTGAAGTATATGTTATCAAGGATTAGGGATTGAGGATTCCTTAGAACCTTTGTTATATGATTATGAAATAGGAAAAACTTGAACCTATGTATCTAAAAAGATAAATAGTTAGAGAAGTAAGGAAATGGAGATTAGGAGTGCTAAGAAACCTATATGAAAATGTATTGACAAAAAACATCTCCAAGAGGTAAATTCCAAAAATTAATATAAAGAAATAATCAAGGATTGAGATATCAATGACACTCATAATGATGTAAGCGAACAAATACTTCCCAACATATTAGCCTCGAAGGGCTCAAAGAATGAAACATATTTTAGCATATAAGACCATACAATTCTAATCTCAATTAGATGTGGTCTTATGAAGTTGTGATGATAGAGAGAGGGAGGAAAATAAGACCATGGAACTCCAATAACTCCATATTCAAATCTAACAATAGATGATCTTTAAAAGGATGATGCTCAAACTTAGGCTTCTAGAGACACCATGATCAAATAATGAAGAAAAACATAATGATATACTAGGGAATAGAAAAAATAGTGAATGCAACCCAACATGAGTAAATAAAAAATAGATTAATTCAAAATAAAACCCAAAGCCATAGTAAAACTCCATAAATGATACATGAAAAAAATTATAATGCTAGGTATGAAGAGGGATGAGTGGGAGTGAAAATTTGAACTCGGGAGGTGAAGTAGGAGAGGGTGAAGAGAATGCAGATGAAGATGATGATCCAGGGGGCATCAAGGGTTCACTGCTATTTTTGGCTCTTGTGTTTGTTTTTTGTGTGCATCTGGAGTCTAGTTTATCATGGGAGGTTTCTTTTTTCCTTTCTTGTAGCTTGTGTGTGGTGGTTGGTGCTCAGGGTGGTCGTTGTTATGAGTGGTGGTTGTGCTTGTGGAACTTCCTTGATAAGGGTGTTGATGTTTCTCCGATCTATCTTGCCCCTTTTGTGAAGTTTCTCCAGCTTGTTGCTTCCATTGCTAGCTCCTTCGTGGCTTCCAAGTGATGGTTGGATGCCCCTACTTTATCTTTTGGCTTGGAGCCTTTGTGGGTCAATAGTTGGCCTTTGTTTGGGCTTGGAAATGAGGCTTGGGTGGGGGGGTCTTCTTTTTGTTGTTGGGGCTCATTTTGTGTTTGGACCATGGTCTCTCTGGCTACTGCTTCTGTTGGGACAGTTGTTCCCCTATGTCCTCTTAGCTTGTCTTTTTTCCCCTACTCTTGTTAGGAATTGCATGTAGAAGATATCAAGTAAATGCAGATAAAGATTAAACAAAGGAATGAAAAATACATAGAAATAATAACAACGAGAGACAATTTTAACGTGGTTCACCCAAACTCGGGCTACATCCACCAACATAGTCCCATATTATTATCTAGAAAAGCGAACCAATTACAACCAACAATCCTTGTAAGTCAATACTGTTGCAAATGCTACTTGATACAATATCCCTAGAAACCCTAACCCTTAGTCATTTTATCAAGACTTATGATGGTTACAGAATAGGGTTTTTTATGTTGGCCAATAGAAAAATAATTCTTGATGCCTTTATAAAATAATGAAAGTCATTTGAGGTTTTGGGGCCCCTTAACCCCATCTTGGGGGCGTTTCCCCCAAACCCCCGTTAAATAATATGGGGGGAAACTGTGCCGATAAAAGTGGGGAAAATTTAATCTTCGAGCCTAATTAGGCTCCATACAACAACAACTCTATGCTGAAGATCTTTCGTGGTTGGGAGTTTTTTTTGTTCTTTTGCCTTTGGTTAGTTTTTGGCCCTAGAGTTTTGTTGGTTCCTTAGGGGTCTCCTCTTGCCACTATGTTGTCCCTTTTTCTTTTGTTCTTTTCAGGAGCTATTTTGTTCCCCTCCCGGTTTCTAAGATTTTTTCTTATGAGGGGCTCGATAGTTTAAATGGCACTGTGGTTTGTGCTAGTGGTGTCCTACTCCTCGGCCAGATGTTGGCTCTTTATTAGTTCTTTTTGAAGCTGGGGTTGTGGTTGTTTTTTATTTTGTTGATGTTACTCAGAATCCCCTTTGGTGGGTGTTGTCTTTGTGGTTGAAAGGGCTATTTTTTGGCTCGGTTAGGCCTTCTTGGCTTCTCTTTCCCTGGTTATTGACTCTTAGATTTATGTTCTATAGAGGGTTAATTTTCCCCCTTTTGGGCTCTAAAGTTCATTTTGCAGGCTGGGGTGTGTTATTCTTGATGGTTGGGCTCCTTTGAATGGTTATACTTAATTCTTAGAAGTTTCTTCAATCAAGGTTGTTGGCTGAGGAGTGCTCTTCTCCTTCTTTCATGCTCCAATTTGCTACTAGGCCAAAGGATGTCTTGACTTTCCTTTCTATGGGCGTAGCTGCTTTTTATCGGGTTCTACAGTTGATGTCTTCTATGGAGGTGGAGGCTTCTCTTGTTGAGGTGGAGCTCTCTCCTATTGAGGTGGAGAGGGGTGTTGTGGATCAGGTGGAAAGCTCTATGTTTTGTGGTAAAGGATATCTCTTCATCCTCTCCTATAGAGGGTGCCCTCTCCTATTGAGGTGGAGGTTGGGTTGGTTTTTTTGGCTGGTTGGTGTTGTGAGAAGGCTGACGATCCTCAACGTTTAGTTCTTATCTTTAACTTCCCTATTGAGGTGGGGAGTTTGGAACCTATGGGGTTGTTGTTAAGTGCTATGTTGCAGTCTAGATTTTACAGGCTAATGGTTTATTGGGTGACTTAGGTAGATCTTATTTCCTATTTGGATTTTAAGTCCCTTTCTTTTATTGGATTTTTGGTCTTGACCAAAACCTTGTTTTGGGTTTAAGGTCCCTTCAAAACCTTGTTGTGGTTGGTTTTGCCTTGTATATTCTGTTTGATGTTGCTATTGTTGGTCTACTGATGATATGTGCATTATATTTTTGTAGCATGATTGTATTGGTTTGGGTTTTAGGCCCCTTCAAAACCTATTTGTAAGGGGTTTCAGGTCCCTTCAAAACCTATTTTTCCCATATAATCCAAACATTATAATGCTAGGTAAGTTAGGCATTCACACAAATGATGAAATAGACACTTAAATAATGAAAGCCACATAAAAAATAGTAGGACATGCAAAACCTATCTAGAAAAATGGAGGAAACTAGATATCCACAGTGAAGGAAAGTATTAAAAATGATGAACAACACTCAAGCAACATTCCCCACATAGACTACAAAATTAGTTGAGAGAAATAGAATCGATGCTATAGTCACACTAAAAATAATTTTTTTAAAGGGAGAGGAATAGTAGGGCTTGAATATATAAAAAGTGAAAAAATGATGATGAAATGGATGAAAATAAATTTGTAGAGTGAATTTGCATACATAGGAATTGTCATTAATGTAGAGTTGAGGGGAAGGTCGAGGTTTAGAGTTTGAATATAACTTTTTCTACAAGTATACTAGGATTGAAGAATATGAAAATTTAAATCTATAAAAAGAAGGCCCATCAAGAACTAAATGAATACTACATCATCTAAGAGAAAATAAAGAAAGTTTGGGGCTTTGAGGAGACCCCTATCATCATGTTAGCATGAAGAACCCAATTTTTTTTACAAAACATAGAAAAATCAAAGAAACACCCAAACTCAAAGGATCAATCACAAAACTCAAATCAAAATGTAACATAGGGATAAGAAAAAATAAAATGGGGTCACTATTTTACCAATGAAAAATGGTGTATGTGTACAAGGCACAACACAATCTAAATTTAAGGGAAATTTGAACATAGTTCATTAGAATGTTAGAAACAATACATCATCATCAAATGGTTACAATACCTATATCTCCAACTAATATTTAAGAACATTTACAAATGAACTATACACAAAAAAAATAATGTAAAAGAAATCAATAATAAAATATTTGAATCACAAAAACATCCTCTAAACTTTTCTTGGTGTTTATGTACATGCTTAGAATTATTATGTTAAATATTGAACATGTTCATGTTTACCAAGGTTATTGTGCACAACAAACTCTAGTACAAGCAATATGAATATTATAAATTTATTTTAATATATTAATCAAAAAAATAATTTATCTAGCATGACAACCACATTGGTGTTGTTAAGAAAATAAAAATGCCAACTAAATCAAGCATTATCAAGAACTAGGGCATAAGCTGCCAAGGGAGTCTCAAGAGTGGTGGCCATGAGAGCCAAACAATCCAATGTGGTAACTAAAAGGATAATAAGTCAATTCAAAATAGTAGGATAGTTAAAGAAAAATTCTATGTCACAAAATTCAACCACCTAGAATTTATAATGGTAGAAGCAAGATCAACCAAATGCTAGAGAAATTTTATTGAAAGCATATTATAAATTTATAAATTGAAACCAATTGTCATGTTTCTATATTGTAGTAAAGGTTCCATATAAAGTGTATTCTTCACTTTCTTTTTTAATAGGTTTCCTACTAAAGATAATATACTAACATACTAAAGAATGAACTTTAAAATACTCATAATAATAAAATAATAGTTTACAAACTTGAATAGTAAATATAAAGTTACAAATAGATTATAGCCTACATCACAACCAAAGCACATCTAAATATCCTTGAATACCAACATAATTAAGTAGCTGCTATAAAAAATTATAGCCTACATCACAACCAAAGCACATCTAAATATCCTTGAATACCAACATAATTAAGTAGCTGCTATAAAAAATAAAGAAAACCACAGCTTCTAAAAATTCCTTAGAAAAATATTTATTAAAAGCTAGATACCTCAAAACAAAAATATAACATAATATGCTCTGATAAAATTATTGAAAACAAATATAAACAATGTGTGTTTGTTATTATCTTAGCATCTTAAATCAATAAAGTCCATGCAATGAAACTTATAGATTTTTCCTATACAATACCTCACATTCATTCCTCTTCTATTGAAATGGCCACTAAAATAGTATAAAAAAGAGTTGCATTATATATACTCCTTATTGCTTGTTAAGAGAATGAATTCATGTTGTACATACTTTTACTATACTCTACTACACTTATACTAGATATGGACAAATTCACAAGAAACAAGAATAATAAAAAACATATTCAATCATGATGTGTTACATAAGATGACTTGTACATCCTGCAACCATTCACAAAAAAATCATTGATATACAAAAGATCAAATGTAGTAAAAATATCAAATAATTGCAATTGAACTCACAAGCCACTTTGAAAGGCTCCTTTAAATAGATAAAAGTAGTACCTAGGGGCTCCTCATATTGTGCTTTCTTAGTTTCATTGTTCTCTAAAATTTCAATATTACTATTCCCATCTCAATTCTTTATAGAAATGCGACATTTAGTAGAGTCTAACATAATACTAGGTAGTTAAGGAGCTTTTCAAAAAATTGTTAGAAAAGCCCTACTATCCCCTCCTCCTTATGTTTATGGATGTATTAGATAGTCACTTTTGATGTATCTATTGACTAAGAATAATATAAGAAAGTGCTTTTCTAAAGAATATGCCAAAAATATTATGTTGAAGCTTGGGAGAAGCTCATATGGTGATCAGAGTAATTAAAAGAACAATAAGTGATTCAAATTTGATGCATTCCAAGATTCTCAAAACCCTCAACAAAAATATTTTTGAGCTTGAAATGAAATAAATTAATCATAAGTAAGAACACTATATACAAATCTATCTTTTGATTAAATATTTATGGAAATTGCTTCATTGGACAAAAATATAACTTGATGTTTTGATTGTACACCCTATATTATATTCTAACCTCCTAATGAATTTGCACCTTACATGTCCATTCAACACTCGACCCCACTACATTAATATAATTTCAATGAGACAAGCATTATAAATAGAGTTGAAATTTAACATACACAATTTATTGCAAAGATTTCAATTTAATAAAACAAAAATGATGAAAAATACTATAATCTCGTTGATCTTTACAAAAATAATTTAAAATTCAAAAACAAATCATAACTGAAACTTATATTATCATTTCATTCAACATAAATATTATCAAAATTTAATATTTTCTTATAATTAACTCTCAATTTCTATTTCTAAACTGTATAGATAAGAATAGAATTCCTACCCTCATCAAAGCTCAGAAAATATAGCAATAAGATCTTCATAAGTTGTCTTTTTGTTATTTTGTTTGAACGCTGGAAATGGGCTGAAAGCTCCATCACACCCACTTTGCAACTACTTGCAGTGGTTGTGATGGAGTTTTCGCTCCACTTGGAAACAGTTTGCAGTGTTTAATCAAGAGTCACAAACGTCAAAGATTCATAATAATGTGGCGTAGGTAAAGCATAAAGTTAAAACAGAGCCGTAGGTCAGCTGACATAACTACATGGACTTGATTGAAGCAGTGGCAGTGGACTCGATCAGAATTTAGAATGAGGCATTTGGGGGATCCACAGTGATCCTCACAGAGGAGACAACAGCGTGTTCCATACCCCACTCTCTATTCGAATGAGGAATAGGGCGGATCCACAGTGATCCTCCATGAGGAGACAAAAGCGTGCTCCATGCCCCACTGTCTTTTCGATGACCATATTTATGCTCTTCAAATTTTTGTTCTATCCTTTGTCAATGAAATCATGTTGATGTCCCACTTAATGGAGGTCTGCAGAAATAGCATCAAGTACCTATATCCTTCTCCTTTCGCTTCAACATTTGTAGTTGATCATGTAAAATAAAAAATCTACTTTACATCTTCAGTGCATCTTTTATCATGTTCTTCAATCTGATTGTGTTTCATCACTATTCTTATTTACAAAATCTTCTCTCCTAAAATTATTTTTATTTTTTTTCAAATATGTTTGGATGCTTCTTTAAACTAATCATACAATAGAACTATCCTTCCTATCTAAAGCTCATCTTATATGTGTCTATCATACTAGATTGTTTATCTTTGTTTATTTATTTTCTAATTTCATTTGCACTAACAAACACTTTGTCTCTAAACATTCCAACTCATAAATTTTCTTACATAATGAATCCTCTATTCATCAGCACATAACCTACTCAATGTTAAAGAATTCAATTGAAATAGTCATGTATGCCCATAAAGCTGATTTCATAAATTTTCTTACATAATGAATCCTCTATTCATCAGCACATAACCTACTTAATGTTAAGAATTCAATTGAAATAGTCATGTATGCCCATAAAGCTGATTTTGCTTGTTCATACCAATCCTTTCTTGTTGCATGACATACTTCCAATACTATTGTCTCTAATATTTTGAAACCATCAATTATACTACTAGAATGTGGATGGTAAAGAAAACCCTTAGGAGGTTGAATAATAAATTTGTAGAATTTCATTCTAAGATGTGTTAAATAAATGTGGAAGTTTGAACACGCAATTTTATTTGTAGAACATAGATTTAAGAGTCTAATATGTAGGCCCAGCCCCCAAGCTTTGAAGTAAGGCTAATGGATAGGATTTTCATAATTTGAATTAAAATGAACATGTGTTATAATATGCATGTGCTATCTAATAAATCTGCATTATATAATTAAAAAAGTCAAAATTGCTAAAAAAAAAATGGGGTTATAATTCAAAATAATGTTATAAGTATTATAATGTGAGTTAAGGTTTAGTTGCACTTTTAGGAGTGCAAATGCGTTTTTTAGAAAATATATTTTGGTCAGTTTTTGGCCTTCTATCTGACCTCCTATCTCCATTTATATTTCTCCTTCATGATCTATCTTATTAGATATGGCATGTGATGGACAAATTTCATAGATATTTTTACAATGACACATTATTACAATGATTATTTTTGTGATAACATTTATGTGTCATATGATTAAAGAACATTTAAATAAAGTTTTGGATTAAGTTCATAGAGGATATTTCATGATCATGTATAATATTATTGTAAAAAAATTACTATATATTTTAGTGATTATATATATTTTCATGATCCTCACATTATTGTGTAAATGACAACTTGTGCTTGTTGATTAAGTGAGGTTGTAGTGTTACCCTATACTAGAGACAATTTGATAATGTTGAAATCTAACCTAATATTTTTTTACTTATTTGTGTTATTGATTGCTATGCATTTCACCCTAGTTGACATTGTTGCTTGTATATTCAGTGTGCCTTTATTATTTCATCTTAGTAGATATGTTACGACAAGAGAACAAAGTAGTATCTCACTTGTGGGTAAAATATATTTGACAGAAAAACACACCACCTTCAATATAAGGAGAGCTTATATCTAAGGTATGATTGATCTAAGGGGGGCTTTGATCTAAGCCCTCTTAGATCAAAACCCTTCTCTCTATATAAAATGCCTAATCAAACCCTCCTAAATATGATTCTCTTAAAGATGGAAATAAATTTGATCTAAAGGGGATTTGATCTAAGCTCCCCTTTAGATTGAAAACCCTTACAAGTATCTATGTGGCAACCCTTTTCCTCATTTTCTCATTGAAATGATTTCATTCTAGACAAAACTTACCACATTAGATTATATTTTTAAGGCCAAATATTGTTATCAAAATATGAAAGATTATTGCTACAATGCAAGTGCAAGAAGTTGGGTCCATTTTTTGGACAAAACATGGAAGTGTTTTTTCTTGAAAATCAAAGTTTGTTATACTTGGAGTAAAAATTTGAAGCATTTATACACAAAATGTTAAGAAAGTTCAGTAATAAGAAATTTAGGATTTTGAGTCTAGTTTTCAAATATGTAATTTATTCTAATCCCTAGATGATAGAAGTTAATTTTGTAGAGGATGTACAAATATCACTTCTATAAAGACATTTTTAAGGTCAAAACATGCACGTGTACACCACAATAATTTGGCCTAAATAAAAGTATTTTGGGTATGTGCAAGATCATCATGGAAAAAATAGGCCCTTAAGTGGCGATGGAAATTCAGAAAATCAGAGTTAGGAAATTTGACATAAAAATTTGAATAAGTTATCTATATTATTTCAAAAATATGTAAGAATAGAATTTGTAGCAAATTGAATGTAGTTTCTAAACTATTAGGTTTATTTAAAAAATAATCTAGTTGGTGAAAATTTGAAATTTCAATGCAGTAGTACTTAAATTTCAGGGAAAAATAAGAAGCAGGTGTCTGTCTGACCACCCTAACCTCAATAAAATAATAATATTTTTTTATAAGATTTTAGATATAAGTAGATGACTCATGTCCCGATGTGATGCATATTTTTTTGTAATTTTTTTCCAAGTAAATAGGGGAGAGGACCCAATAGTTGACCATGTTTCAATAGTTGTGATAGTAGTTGTTAATATAATGTCCAATAGTTGTGATAGTAGTTATTTATATAATGCCCAATAATTGTGACATAAGTATCCTAGCTTAAACAAAATGTATCCCTTTGATCTAAAAATAAACCAATCATGTGATGCCACATCAGTGCTCAACTACCCATGATGTGAATGCACAAGTATTGGTAGCACTTTCTTTTTGGGCCTTTTTGGACACCTTGACAAAAAGCACATTGATATGGCATAATATTTGATGATGTGGCCCTAAAACAAAATTTATAAGTAGGGGACTTGCCATGTAAGCTGCTAAATTTTTTTTGGAGTGATTTGAAATTTCCACGTAGGATTTTGAGAAGCACAAAGTTAGGGTGCACAACTATTGGGTCCTCTCCCCTAATTAATTATGATTTTTTTATTACAAATTTTAAAAAATATAAAAACTCGTATGTCTGACCACCTTAACTTGGTCAAAACTTCATGAAATTCAATTTTATTTTTTTAATCATATAGTATGTGAAGCATAGAATGTGACACATGTTTCAGATTCAAAAAATGTGATACCATTTGAAAGCTATAGATGTTTTTCAATCAGCCTATCAATCAAGACTTTAGTCGTAATTCAAATAGAAAATGAACAATAATAATTTATTTAATTCAAAGTAAAACATAATTTATATTAGTGGAAAACTGAGAATCTCCTTTAAAAACCCTTTTTGTTTCATCAATTTTGGGTAAAAAAAAAGTCATCAGTCACATGGGCCAGCATATCACTTACATATCGCCACTTTTTGGCCCATCATGATCCTGCACATACCCTTTTTCTAATTTCTTTTGGAAAAAGATGCACATATTATAGTGAATTTTTTTGAGGATACTTTTTAATAAATCATTTAGATATTTTTTAATTAATTTTTTATTGGTCCTAATTGCTATTCTTGAAAATCTCTCATGTATAACCAACATAATTTGAGCTAAATTGATCATAGTTTTTTTTCTTACTTTAATAAAGAATGATGTCTAGATTGATGACATAATTTAAAAAAAAAAACTAGAAAAACTAGAAAAGTTATTAAAAAATATTAATACTTGATATTTCAAGCTTATGAACCACTTTATTCAAAAAATAATTAATAAATGGAAAAAAATATCCAATCATTAAAAAATTACATATTTGAAAACTAGGCATTGCCATCTATAATGTTTTCTAACGTTGTTAAATTTTTTTGAAAAAAAGTCGTCAACCATATTGATAAAGGCAATTTTCTCTTGTTGTTTTCATGGCATTGTACTTGTAGGTCCAAGGCTGAGGGTTGGGTTTCCAAGCCTAAAATAAAAGTAAAATTGTAGGTTTCAAAATTAAAATTTTATGAAATGTGCACTTGCTCCAAAATACTTACCCATTCTAAAAATGAATGAAAATATGATGTAAAATGAAACAAGTACCCATTTTAAAATTTGAAACGAGTAGAAATTTAGGTTTGGGAGCCAAATTCTAAACAACTCCTCATTTTTTTATGAAATGTGTACCCATTCCTATCATTTTTTTCAAGCTAGACACTTCTTGTAAAAGTGGCTCCATTAACTTGCACTTACACTACACAATCCTTTCAAGATGTCTAGATGTTATTACTCTTACTACACTTATTTTATTTTCTAATCAATATATGTTCTTTAAAAAAAATAGCAACCTCTTTTTGACACACTAGAAAAAATGTAAATGATGATGAACCAATAAAAACACACATGAATCTTTATATTGATGTTCTTATGTCAATGAAAAAAATATTTTAATTTAGATATATAGACAATGACTAATGTTTTATGAGAAATTACATGTTTAAATTACAATTACTCTTGATTAAAATTTAATAGTAAAAACATTCAATAATCCCCATATATTAGTGTCAATGATCCATGTTTAATAAATGATAAAAATATTTTATTTGTATCTATGTTTTATTTATTTATTATTGTGGAGAGTAACACCAAAGAAAGATGCAACTTCTATATGTAGTATTTAGAAATATATTTATGTATGTGGAGGAGTTTGCATGGAAAACAACTTCAATAGAGGTATGGAAGTCGTTAAGCTTTTGTTTTTCATTCAACATGAAATATTCTTAAAAATTATTAAAGTATTTTTTACTAAAACATTTTATAAGCTTATCCTTTTAAGTGGGCTCTTCCTTAAGAAATTGGTCACGTTGTGGATATGGGTTAAAAATATCTTATGGATCTAACCTATCATCATGTGGAATTTAATTAGAAATTCTTGGCTACTAGTCATATGGCGAGAATCTAAGGGTTTAATTGAAATACCTTGTAATCATAGTTGAAGGTTATTTTTGTAAGAGTTTTTAAAATATTTTCTTAATTATATTTTTTATTTTTATGTAGTGGTAAAAAAGAGTTTTCATGTATCCTAATTGATTTTGCAATGTAGTTTTGGTGAGTAATTTGTGTTCTACAAACATGTAATTTAGATGTATTTTGGTTTTGAGGACATGGACTATGTTATAATGAGAGGATCAAATTATGGTTCAATGGAATTTTTGTGCAATGATATAGTTGGTTGTGACAGATTATCACATATATTGAAGATGATGACCATGATGTCATTGCAAGCTTCTAAATACATAGATTTTTGGCGTGACTTTGTTATGCCTACAAATATTTTGTGGGGATGTTGATCCTTTTTTCATGGCAAGCTTTTTGTAAGCATGTAGTGTGGATATTGGCTAACATTCAGCCATGTGTGATATTTGATTCTAAGATGTAACTCATGGTGCAATGAGGAGTTTTTTATTTATATAGTGATTGTGTAGTGATATTTTGGTTATGATTTGTGTGATGGGATTTAAGTATTGAGGAAATGTGTTGTGCTACCTTGGATGCCTTTGAATCTATAAAAGGAACAATTATTTATAGTTCTATTAGTTTGAGATGAATGGTTCTTTGAAGTTGAGGATTTGGATTGCTTTCCATGATCATCTCTTGGATCTTACCATGTAGTAGTTGGATAGTTTTGGCATAAGATTATCATTTGTGTATCTATTAATTTTGAATAGATAGATCTCCAGGTAGTTGAATACATTCTTGGACATGGGGAGTGTTATTCATTCAATAAAGAAGTTGGTGGAAATTTTCTTGGTTACCTATGTACATGATTTTCCCTAGTTGTTTGAGTTTATTTTTTAAGGTGAGGAAAATGATAATGAAGATAAATTAATATAATGTGAATTAAATGCATTCAAAATCACAAGTATACCTTCAATTCTCCTCCTCCATGGATTGAGCTCAAGCCTGTACCCTTAAACTTGAAGATGTGCTCTTGACATTAGATTGCAGATTGCTTTTAAGTGGTAATTCTAGTATAATATGGCTATGTCAATTGTGATTGATGAAATGTGAAGGCAAGACTTCAATTTATATAATTTTTGATGGATAGATGGAGGATCCATATATTGTCTTGATATGAAGGGTTGAGATTGCATGAGATGGAAAAGGCCTAGCCTTGTGACAAGTGTCACAAGGTGGAGGCATGTGACCATGACATGTGGCATGGGAAAGAGAGCAAGGTGTGCTCACACATCTTGGGAAGAACAAGATTGTGAAAAGTGGAAACAAATGAGGAAATGTGTAAGATGAGTAGGATTTGACCATATGACAAGTGGAGATAAATGTCAAATGTAGGGTGGATCCCATGGGGAAGAGGATCTCACACATGTGTGAGCATCCAATAAGAAGAGGGGTCAAAGGATGAGTTGGAAGTTGATGGTGACTTGTGCATCAACACTTGTCACCTATCTCCAAGTTTGGGGGAATGGGGTAGAATTAAAAATTAGGAAAAATGCTAATGATGATTAGGGGATAGGTTAAGTTAATTAATCATAGATTTATTAACTTAACCACAATTAAGATATGGGTTGAGTTAACTGATCATGGATTCACTAACTCAACTAGGATTAAAGATTGGAGAAAAGGTTAATAATGATTAAGATGCATATTAAGTTAATTAAACATTAACTTAATTGAGATTAAGAGATTTGGAGGAATGTGCATGAAAGAAAAATTAATTAAATAGTGCAATATTTAATAAATTTGGGTGAGACTATAGAATGATTAGTTAAATGTGGCATTTAATTAATTGTAGAAGAAGATTAGATAATTAACTAAATAATGGTTATTTAATTAACTATGAGATAAAGATGGATAATTAATTAAATAATAATATTTAATATATAATTAAGTATAAGGGTGGCAATCAATATTAATTAGAATTTAGAATTTTAATTAATCAAATGTGTGATGCCAAAATTGGGGTTTCTACATAAGAAGCCCACAAGTATGTCATTTGAGTTTCTAGTGTTGTGTCCTACATAGCCAATTAACTATACAACTTTATAAATATCTAACTAAGTATGACCAATCTATCTAGATATGCAATTTGGATCATGGTGAATTGACTAATGCAAGGAGAGACATTTGAATTACTTTGGACAAAGTTTTGAAACATATCAAAAACTTCATTAAGAAGTGAAATCGTAAGTTCACACACCTCTAACTTGACTTGGAAACCACCTTGACCTAAGGTTTAACACACAACTGACTATTTGACTACTTGATTGACCTTTCTTAATAATACTTAATCATAAAATAATAATTTACTAAAGTTGGTACACAACTAAGATGGATATGCTTTCCTAACTTTGAACACCCATGTTACGTTCTTGTAACATCTTGGGACTTGGCAGCTGCTACTTGTTCAAGTACTTGCACTCAAACCTTGAGAGTAAACTAATCTCCTATATTCATACACATATGGTTTACAATGATAACAAAAATGTCATTGAATCGAGACACTTTGTCTCACATTTAAGTTCTTGACTACTTGTCAAATAAGTAAAATATAATAATAATTGAACAATAATAAAAAGATCACTTCTTTTAAAATAGTTTAGGTTATTTTATGTTTTTCCTCATGGTTCTATGGACAAGAACACAATGACAATTCTAGTAAAAATACAATATAAAATACCAACTTATTTTGTTCAAAAGAATATTATGTTGAAGTATTTGAAAATATTTCAACAAATTAGTTTATAAAGCTGACTTTATTCAATTAAGTCAATAGTGAAAACATCTATCTTATCTCTTAATTTCATGATCACATGTCATAATTTATCCTTTACATAATCTTATATAAATATCTATATATATACACATATATTCTTATATATATTTCCTTATGAACAAATATATGCATATATATAAATATAAATAACTATATCACAGACTGGAAAATAAAATTAATCTCTCTTTAAACTTATAATATTCTTCAAAATAAATAATTATTCTTTCTCTTTTATAAAAAAACTAAAAGCTATGAAACTATGAAATTACATAGGAATAATAAATATTTAAACATGCTTGAGTCACTCTTTGCTCTGCATTTTGATACTCCAAAAATCGTATTCATAGTGATGAACATAGTTTTTCCAAGAAAACTCAGCTTGTTGATGATGAAATTTTAGACTTTTATTGTAAAACACCTCCAATGGTTACCAAAAGCTAAAAACAACAAATGTCTCTTTGCTCAAGATAGAGAATAATTTTTATATATGCTATATATAAGACTTAAAAAACAACAAACTAAGCTCAAAATATATATGACTTAAAAAATAACAAACTAAGCTCAAAATATATGTATCTCTTCTTGAACATGAAGAAACAAAATGCCTCAAGCTCACTAGAATCACACAGTCCAACGTTACTACCTTTCTCTCCTTGTTTCTAACCTAAATCATAAGACAAAGGATAATGAACAACTCTTTCCTATCACATCTCTACCATTGCCCTCTTCACAATAGTTCATAAGTAAATCACAATGAAATTTAGGAATGATAAGAATGAAACTACTCTCTGCTAGTGCCCCCACCACTACTCTCCAAATGGAGGTGTGAATAATGAATAATGAGAATGAATGAAAATGTTTTTTCCTTTGCTTAAGCCTGCAACTTCCTCCAAATCATTGGTTTTAATTACCAACAGATTCTTTAATGCTTGGCACCCCATTCTATAATAAATTACAAGCCAAAAATAGTAATCATCACCCCCATAATAAGGCTTGACTAACAGTTAATATGCTATTCCCATATTGCTTAATCAATGGTTAGTTTAAACATTCCAAGATTGTTTTAACCACTACTTAGTGGTTGCAACAATGCATTAAGAGTTGATGCGCCACTTTAGTGGCCATCACCATGGCTTAAATGTCATAAATTTTTCCTTTATCCATGCCTTCAATGGAGGCTTATATGCCCCTCGATGCTATAATAATAACAATTTTAAATGACTTTATTACTTTCTTTTATAAGCATGACAAATCTTCCAATAAACAAGATTGGAAAACCAATGAAACAATTTGATTGATAAACATATACCACTTTATTTTTCTTTATCAAGATAGAATACACCAAGACTTGATAAGTTTGAACTTAACCCTTTGACTCAACTCGACCCAACTTAGACAAAACACAATGATTGACCAATAGGATTAGGGTAGACCTACGTGAGTGTGTTCTTCAACTCATTAGGCATAAATTTATTATTTCCAAAGTCTAAACTCCTCTCTCAGGTGAGACTCTCCCTCTCCCTCTAGAGGGTAAGAAACTAGTCCTACATTTCACTTAAAAATCTAATCAAACAGTTAGCTTGTTATTAATCAAACATCATCATAATCTTGATTCAATAGCAATAATAATCATTAAAATTGAAATATATTGCATTGTATTTAATTTCATCATAATGTCAAATAACATTTAGTCATCATTAGATATCAAAGAAAATTTTAACGTAATAAGTTAAAACTAATTTGTAAAACAAAATTGGGGTGTAACATATCTCCCCCCATAAGGATCATCGTCCCCAATGATTCAGTGCATCATAACAAAACCATAAATAAGTTATCTTGGCAATTTAAAAAGAAGAAAAAAATGAGGAAATTTTTGGTAAAATTCATTATAGTCCTCCCATGTAGCATTGTCCTCTACATACTAGTCCCACTGGACCTTGCACTAAGTAACCTCTTTGTTATGTAGGTGGAGCTTGCAAATTTAGAGAACCTTGAGAGGCTCAATCGTTACCACTCTTGGGTCTTGTACGTGTAATGCATTCCACTCAAGTATATGATTAACACCTATTATATAATTTTTAAGATAAGATACATGAAACACATTATACATGTGAGAAAGAGCTAGTGGTAGAAATTTTTTGTAGGCAACCAAGTTAATAACTTCAAGAACTTTGAAGGGTCCCACAAATCTAGGAGCTAGTTTGAACATCTTTCCAAAATTTATGGAAATCTTCTAAGGTTTGACCCTCAAAATCATTTTCTTCTTCTACTGAGAATTGTCTCAGTATATGCTTAGCATCAAAATAGATTTTCTATCTATCATTCAATTTTGCCAATATTTTCTTGATCAACTTGATTTTCTCCTTCATTTTTGATAATATTTTTGGTCCAAGGCTAATCATATCTTCTAAATTATCCTAGCTTATAGGAGTTTGACACTTTCTTCTATATAATGCTTCAAATGGCTCCATATTTATTATGAAATGATAGGGATTGTTGTAAGAAAATTCTACAAGCAATAATCCCCCCACATGTATTGTTGATCCATTCAATACACCTCAAAAAAATCTTCTAGAACTTGGGTTTACCCTTTCAATCTGACCATTTGTCTTAGGGTGATAATATGGGCTTAATTATATTCAGTTGAGTTCCAAGTGAAGAAAATAATCTTTTCCAAAACCTTGGTGTCATGTGTGCATCCCTACTTGAGATGATCTTCTCAAGAACATTGTGCAATCTAAATAGTTCCTAAACAAACTTACAAGCTATGACTAGTGCTCCATCCATTAGATTCCTAGGTATAAAATTAGCTACCTTGGTGAGTCTATCCACCATTATGAGAAAAGAATTATGCATATTTCTATACATAGGAAGACCTTGTATAAAATCCATACCGATGATTTTCAACTTCCACTTTGAAATCTCCTAAGGATACATAAGTCTTGTTGGGTGATGATGTTTAAATTTTACCCTTTGACATTCTAGACATCAAATGAAAGATCGTGTAGAATCTCTTCATTCCTTTCCAAAAATATAGTGGTTTTACATCTACTAGGAGTTTTGCCACTCTAGGATGTCCTAAATATGGTGCATTATGAACTTCTTTCCACATGATATTTCTTAACTCCTTAGAGTTTGGAACACACATTCTTCCTTTGAACCTTAAAAGTCCATCTAGTTCAAAATAGAACCCATCATACCTCAAATCTTCAGGATTGTTCAAAAGATCTTGTTTAACTTGCTCATAATACTCATCTCCCATGGACTTTTGCAATACCTAGTTTTTAAAATTAGTGAATAGAGATCGTTGAGGAAATGCATCTCCTTCAACTCAAAGCATCTACAACTCAATTGTCCTTGACCTTAATATAACTTGTCTCAAATTCATGTAGCCAGATATCAACTCTAACCATCTTCTTTATCGAGCATTGAGATGCGGTTGGGTGAATAAATGTTTAAGACCTTGATGGTTTGACCTTAACTCAAATGAATTTCCTAAAAATAATTCTACCATATTTTCAACACATGCACAACTGCTGCCAGTTCAAAATCTTGGGGAGCATAATTTTTCTCATATGTCTTTAACTTCCTCAACTCATAGGCTATAACTCACCCTTCTTGCTTTATAAGTAACCCACCTAATATTTCTCTTGAGGTATCAATGATAACAACAAATTGTCATTTTGGACCAATAAATTTTAGTATCGGAGCTGAATTTAACTTCTCTTTTAGTTGATCAAATGCCTCCTAGAATTTTTCTAACCAATAAAATCATTTAACTTTTCTTTGTAGAGAAGTGATGGGATAGGAAATGTTAAATATGTTAGACACAAACTTTCTATAGTAGCCTACTAAATCCATGAAACTACAAACTTCATGCACATTTTTTGGTGTTGGCATTCCAAAATGGCTTTGATCTTTGATGGATATATTGCAATTTCCTCTATTGAAATTACATGACCTAAATACTATACTTATTTTTGAAATAAAGTACATTTTGAAATATTTCCATACAATTTGTGTCCTCTCAAATGTTGAAGAACAAATTGCAGATGCTAGAAATCTTCCTCCTCATTCTTAGAATACATAAGAATGTTGTCCAAAAAACCTAGAACAAACTTATCCAAGCAATCTCTGAATACACTATTCATCAAATTCATGAATGATGCAGGGGCATTCATCAGTCCAAAGGTAAGACTATGAATTTGTAGTGTCCATACCTTGTTGTAAAGATTGTTTTATGAATATCTTCATCCTTAAGCCTTCAATGATGGTATTTAGATCATAAATTGATCTTTAAAAATATTGTTGCCCCACACATTTGATCGAAAGGATCATCAATATGTGGTAAAGGATATTTTTTCTGTATCATTTATTTTTTAAGCATACAATAGTCTATACATAAGCGCAAGGTACCATCCTTATTTTTTCCAAAGATCACTAACACTCCCTAAGGTGAATTACTGGGTCTAATCAATCATTTAGCCAATAGTTCATGCAACTGATCCTTTAGTTCCATCAACTCCATAGTGGTCATATGGTATGGTGTTTTGGAGATTGGTTTAGAACCTAGAATTATATCTATATGGAGAAATCAAAACTCCTTTTTGGAGGTAGTCCAGGAAGTTCATCTGGAAATACATCCTCAAAATATTGAAGAAATGGGTAATTCTCCATATTAGGTTTTCCTTGATCCCTAAGATCTTATTCTTTTATTCCTTGGATTTTTTGAGACTCATAAAACCTTAAGTCATCTTGAAAGATAAACTCCTTGAAATCCTCTAACTTCTCCATTTTGACAGCAAAGAGTTGACACCATTTTTCCTTGGCCCTCTTTAGTTGCATGGTAGATATCTACCTTAACTTGAATTCTCTTGGAGTGCCTTGTAGGAGAACTTTGTTCCCTGGGTCATCCAGACACTACTATTTTTTCAAAATAGTCTACTTTAGCCCTATGCCTCCACAACCAATTTATTCCTAAAAAACATCATAAGAACCTAAGGTGCTACATACCAGTTCACTTCGGTTAAAAAACTTAGAAGATCAACCTTAGCTTCAAATAGGCATGCTCTACCTGAGCTTTTTTTTTGTTAGCATATTATACTAACCAAGATTTTTCCATATAACCATCTCTTCTAGAAAATTTATCTAATACTCTTGGTGCAATAAAACTTTCAATTGCACCACTATCAATTAAAATTGAAATAGGGACACCAAATACTAGTTATTTCAATAAGAGTAATATAGTACTCCACTTGTTGGTTATCCAATGCTACATAGATCCTTAATTGAAATGTTTCTTGCTAGGTAGGTAAGGGATTACCACGTGGTTGAGCTCCTTGAGACTTATTCAGGCACTGATTCACAGGTGAGTGCAAAAAGATGGAGGGAAAAAAATGGCCACTTTGCTTTTTCATCTTGAAATAGTGAAAATGGGAGTGCATTATTGTAAAACACGCTCGTGTTATGGGTTGGTAGTGACTAAGCCTAAGCTTGGTCATTACCAAGCCAAAATTTGAGCATGTTATGGTTTGAATTTTAAAAAATGTGCATTTTTTGAATTCAAAAAAGCATTGCCATAATGTGTGTGTGCTATAATGCACTCACATTTTGGTCTACATTGAAACTTTTTTCTTCTCTTTCTTCTTGTTATCTTTCAGGGAGACTATATACATGAAATCAACATTTAAGTATAAGTTGAAAATTACATATGGATATTTACCTTCTTAGACTTTAAGTCATATTTCATGTATATAGTTTTAGGATGTTTGAGAGTGGTTTCGGATCTCTAGGAGTTATAATTCAAATTCTAGTTTTTGGAAGATCTTAAAATTTTTAAGATAGCCAAATTTCAATAATCAACATGTCAAATTTTAGTAATTAGGAGGTCAAATTTCAATAATCTACAAGTTGTATCATCTTTCTCTTTCTCTTTCTATCTCACTCATTGTTTATCTCTTATTCTCTAGACCTCTCTCACACTCTCTCCTTCCCTCTATACTTCTATTTATCTCACCTCTCTCTCTTTTGACATCCCTCCCTCCTTCACTCCTTCCCTCCTTCCCTCTCTAATTTTCTCTCTCTCTCTCTCTCTCTCTCTCTCTCTCTTCCTTCCTCCTGGAACCCACCTTCCCTATCTACTATAATCTATCTAACTTATCCCTCTCTACCTCTCTCTCTCCCTCCCTCTCTCTCTCAATCTCTTCACCTTCCCCCCCCTCTCTTTCTCTTCCTTCATCCCACCCACCTTCCATCTCAACTTCTCTCTATCTAACTGTAGACATGGAAAATGTACATTCTCGATCTGGCACACTAGATCCTGATTTACTAACACCATTTCATCCTGAATCATCTCCTTTGCTAGTCATTTAATCGAATAATCTGTATTTGATTAAATTCATCACTCTTCATCTCTTAATTAAATAAATCAACTTTATATAATTAAGTCATCATCTCATGTTAATTAAATAAATCAATTTATGTAATCCCTCTTTAATTAAATAATTCATCTTATTTAATTAAATGCCTAAAGTCCTCTTATTAAATTGAATAAATTAAACCTTATTTGATTTAATCTAACATTACCTCACTTAGTTAAATAAATCAAATCATTTATTTAATTAAACTCTTTCTTCTCAATTCTTGATTTAAATTAACTCATAAATTCAAGTCAAAGTTGTCACATCCCCTAATCTCTCTTTAAATTAATTAATCTTGATTAATTTAATCTCAAATCACTAAAATCCTCTAGAGAATGCAACTTGCACAATAAATCAATTACTTTGATTTATTAAATTTCCTATTTTCTCTCAACATGGAATAAAAAGGGAATATTCCCTCAAATTTGAATTCAAATTCAAATTGACTTAGTCCTTCCAACAAAGAATTTAAGACCTATTACACGTCCTTTGCATTGAGCCAAGTGGCATTAACTCCATTTCTTTCATCCCCCCTAAACATGTCACTTCATCAAATTCAAAATTCAAACTTGCACATTGATCAAAATGTGCTCAACCTTCAACCATTCACATCTTGACAAGTGACACTTGGCCATTGGATGTTGAATGATCCCACATTGCTCAATTTCATTTATTCTTCTAATTTGAAATCTATAAATGAGAAACTCTTCCTCTCATTCTATCATCCACAATTTGAGTAAACTTATTATACTCAATTTCATCTATTTTCATCAAGTTCTTAGCTAGGTTATGCAGGTTTTTCATCATGGAGCTTGATTGAATCTTCATCAAAGTGGATCACCCATCAAAACATCACAAATCTTACAAAGGAGTTGGGAAATGGCTAATTTCGACATATCAATTGGCACCAACTCCCCCATGGGATTAAGAGTTTGCTTTGTTTAAATTAGGATTTCATTTATATTTCATGTTTGTTCTTCGTTTTTCCTATTTTAAGCATTGTAAATGGATTTCATGGGGAATCCTTGTTTCTTGCTTGCATATGATCTAATATTGTGCTTGTTTGCCTTATTTGTGCAAGTGTAAAGGAATGGGGTTCACATTTTGGCGCTAGAATGAGGGAAATCTCGAGTTCTAATCACGTTTTTTTTTAAAATTTCGTGTTTTTTTCTTTTTTGCATGTCATAGGAAACTGCGCCGCTTAACAGTTTCGTGGTGCTATATTACATCGCTTCCAGAGCTGTGGCTCAATACTGGACCGCTTTTAGAGGTGTAGTGCTATACCGAACCGCACAAATTTCTTAACAGTGTCGCTTTTGCTTTCCCGCCTGTAAAATTTTAAAATTTCTAAATGCACCGCTTTCATCTCCGCGGCTCCATACTGCATCGCTTTTAGTAGTGCGGCGCCATATTGCACCGTGTTTTCCCAAATTGCGTCGCTCTGTTCCCGCCTCAAATTTTTTTAAAAAAATTTAAACTTGACCGCTTCACAAACTGCACCGCTTGACCATATTGCACCGCTTTTTCAGTCTCTGTGCCTGGAGAGCGCCGCTCATAGTCAAACACGCGGTGCTATATAGGGCCCTTTTTTTTCCAAACTGCGCCGCTCCTACAAACTGTACCGCACCTGCAGAGTTCTGGTTTTTTTTAACTTTTTTTGTTGTAATGCAAGAACTTCCCGAGGTCATAACTTTTGACTCGGATGTGGGTTTTGGCTGAAATTTTACAGGTGGTTTCTTTATGAGGTGGCATATAGATGGCCAACATATCAAAGATAGGTTGGTGGCAATTTTGGCACATTTTTGGGGCTTGAAACTTTCATCTTGGCCCTCAAAATGACATTTTAGTGTTTTTTCCTAGTTTTTTGAAAGTTGTTTTTGTTAATAACTCAAAACCCATGTTTCCAATTTCAAATGTTAGTTGGCAATTCATCCTATCTTAGTATTGGGTAGTTTTTGGGAAAAAATAGGACTCTCAAAGTCATGCATGCAACATTACCAAAAATAGAAAAATCTAAAAAATTGTTAAAATCTCATTGTATCAAGTGTTTTGAACACTTTTGGGAGAACTTATAATCCCTTTCTAAGGATTTGTTTACTTTATGCTTTAGGAAACACTAAATTTTCTTTGGATTTTAAAAAGAACAAGAAAAATTTCTTTTTCAAAGTTTGCAACAAAGGGCTTAAAAAGAACCTTAGGAACAACATACTAGATTTTGTTCAAAGGTTTAGAAAATTGAACAAGGCAATCTCACATTTCCTTTGGTGCTTAAAAAGAACTCATTATTGCTTTGAGGGATTTAAAATGAACATGTGTTTTTTGTGCCTTGTCTTTTTTACAAAGTAGTGTCATTTAAGAAGGCATATGCGCTTCTCTCCCGCTTCACGACGATCTTGAGAATCAAAAGTCTTTTGGGTGACACTAAGTTGCATAAAAGATTGCCTCCACATTTCATTTTTTGGAATTAAAATTGAACCAAACATGCGAGTGTGAGCATGGTAAATTGCGAGTGTTCTCCCTTTTTTTTTCAATGAAGGTCGATTGAACTACGGGATATGCTAGCTTGCTATTGTTTATCTTAGTGGGCCTGCCTTGTGGGAAAAAGTAATCACCCAAGAGAATGACCCAACTGGGAACACGCTAAAGCCAAGCGACTTCCAACTGGTATATAAGTGTGGATTCTTGAGGAAAGTTCAAGAATCACGAGGATTATTCTGGCAAGAAGGGAAATAATGGTCTCTCGAAGTACTAGATAGTCCCCCATGAATGGAATGCTCGAATTAAAACCTCTTGTTTAGAAAAGGCCAAATCTTATCTATTTGTTGGTGCAAAAGGTCATGTCCTTTGAAGCCGCCCCACATTATACATGTGGTTTTGTTGTAGAGATGAAAAGTATGCCATGGGAGATTCATGGGTATTGATGGTTGGCTGACCTGAGAAGTGTGTGTCGTGGAGGGGAGCCAGTGTGGTCAAACATCTAGTCATTCACACAGAATATGCGTAGCTGAATTTATCCAAGTGGGAACCCAACAAATACTGTCTTTTCAGCCTAGGGTTGTGCATGTTATTGAGACACCTTGCTTGGTTCTAAAACAATTGAAAAACAAACATCCACAAAGAGATCTAAATTTCATACCCCTTGGAGGAAACAAATATCCTTTGATGAATCTAAGTACTCTTGCTTTCTCTAGGGATCATATCCTTAGAGCTTTCTAAGTGCTTGGATTTTATCATCATTTGTTTTCACCAAGGTTAAACACTAGGAAACCTTTGCCTTGATTTCCTTGATCTCCACATAATTCACTTTGTGGGATGAAATAAAATTAGGGTATTGGACATTTAGTTTGAAAAGCATAATCTAAGCAAGATAAAAAGAACCAAATCTAAGCAAGATAAACAAACAACTGAACCACACATGTGTTTGTTCTCTTTGGAGTCTTATGGTTTTCATGCAAACATTGGTCTTTTGGTTTGAATTACTCCTAGGGAAAAGCATGTTCTTCATTACCTTGGTCTTGTAAGTAAGTCCTCATAGGGTCATCTAGGATCAAAATCATCACTCTCACCCATCCAAACATCAATCAAATCCCATCTCACCAACAACTTTTGGAACTTTGGGAAACATCACTTATGCTAGAATTTTAGGAAAAATCAACATCATCTTGTTTGATTTAATGCACCTAGTCAAATTATCAATCCTCTTGAGCGAATTTACCCCTAGGATAACACAACTTCCTAGGGTTTACAAGTTCATCATCCATCATCACATTGTTTGGCTTAACACACCTAGCCAAATTATCATCTTGTGTACACATTTTCTCTAGGATAACACAACTTCCTAGGGTTTACAAGTTCACCATCATCTTGTTTAGCTTAACACACCTAGTCAAACTATCCTCAAAATCGAATCAAACCAAATCCTGAAGTCTAGCATTGATCCAAAGTTCCTAAAAGTTCAAACATCCATATCATTCACCCCTTTCATCCTTCATTTCATCATTTGTCCTAAACCCCTTAGAGGTCAACAAGGTCAAAACACAAGAGGAACATGGAATTCAAACTTGACTCATACATCATGAGTAATCCAAGTCAACCAAACTATCCAAGTCTCACAATGCCAATTGATTATCGAAACTCACATTTATACATGGCATCATTATCTCCTCCAAACCTCAAAAGTACAACGAATGCGAGTATGCCCAATCCAAAGTTTGGAACACCTTTCCCAATGGTAGATTTAAATCCAAGTCCAAATTTACAAATCTATCAACCAAACGCTCAATGCATGAGTTTTCCAAACAACATTATCCCACCAAATCCATACATACCAAGTGCAACTTTACCAAATATGACCATTTCAAATCCACACTTGGTAAACTTTGGGGTTGACATGTTTGCAAATCCCATAAATGTTGTTCAAAATCCAAGCAATATGTTGACGACTCTAGGTATTGATCCAAGTGAAGGTAACACCATGCAAAATCAAAGTTACCTAAATCAAGACAATATGATTCTCAACCACAAAAATGTTCAAAGTCAACCTATAATTCCAAATCAAAACATCATACCAAATCCCCCCTTTTTTCCATCGATATCGCAATAATAGATGGCAACCATCCAAGCAACCCCAACAATCAACACCATTCCCAATCCACCACCACCACTGTCAAAACACAACATGACCAATTCATTCTCTAGCATGTTGTAAGACACTCAACAAGTTGCCCGCCAAAAGGCACTCCAAAACCAACAAGCTACAAAACTAGCTACCCAACAAGCACAAGCTCAAGCCCAACACCAAGCACGACAGGCGCAAGCACAATTCTGGGCACTATTGCGAGCAATCCATGAACAAGTCCATCAACAAGTAGCACAACAAGGAGCCCAACAAAAAGCTTTGTTGGCACAACAACAACTAGACCAACAACAAGCTTTGTTGGCACAACAGCAACAAGACCAACAACAAGCTGTGTTGGAACAACAACAACAAGACCAACAACAAACATTGTTGGCACAACAAATGCAAGCATATCAACAAAACTTACTCATGCAACAGATCTTGCAATAGATTCCCACCACAATTTTTGAAAATAATGATCAAGATTTATCCATCGATGAACACCTTGAAGATGTTTTCACCTTATCTGATGATCAAATCAACATACATCAAGAGCCATTTTTTAGTCATAATCAAGACCCCTCCTACAAAGATCTATTTGAAGGAGTGTTGATGTTATTTGATCCTATTAACATAAACCAAGATCCCTCAACCAATGACCATGTTGAAAATGTCTCTACATCACCTTATGAGTTAGAAGACATATCTCAAGAAGTTATTCCAAAGAATGATCAACATATTCCATCAAGGTCTAGCAATGGTCCCTCCCAAGGCATATTGACATCCTTCGACCTCATGGTTGTGAACAATGAAAGAATCCTCAACTCACCATTTGATACAAGTCCACTCAAAGATCAAGAGGATATTGAGCCACTTCCCATGCCTTATGACGATGTCCAAGAACCCTTTGAAAGAAATCCATCCTTTGAAATTGACCCATGCCAAGAACCTGATCCAAAGCATGTCGAAAGCAATTCTAACATTAACCAAGATCAAGAATTTTTATATCCAAGATACTACAATGAGGTAATGGAAACTCTCCTAGCTATACAAGATGTCGCAAATAAGGATCATATCCATATAGCAAATATTCATCCATCTACCCACAAGATGCTTTCTTTGGATGGACATGTAGATGATATTCATTCAAAACAAGAGTCTCATACTCTTGACATCATTACCAAGGAACAAGAGTCTCTTACTCTTAACATTTATACACATGATAAAGATATAGAGAAATCTAGAGACATGTCAGAAGTGGGTCATGAAGAAGGCTTCTATAAAAGTTGTGAATCAGAAATGTCATGTGAAATAATATCAAGAATTAATAACAAGGAAGACTTTTATGTGGACAGTGAATCATCAACACTTCTTGAAGGAGCACTACAATCTGATATCTCACAAGATCAAGCCAAAGATATCAATCAGGCATTCATCCCACATATGAAGGATCCTATCACTTATAAAGTTGGATCACTCACCTTTGTAAGGGAAAAATATCTTATCAATGAAAGACCTATCACCTTTAAGATCCACCATAGAGCAGAGAAAGATTAGCACCTTGTTTCCAAGAAAAATCATATCCTATTGTAGAAATTTTTTTTCAGAAGATGAATTATCAACGCAAAGGATTAGGCCTACATGAACAGGGTATCCTGGAACTAGTAAAGATTATTGGCAATCCTAAGCATCAAGGCCTTGGTTATTCAACAAGCAAGGGATCTAAACATGTAAGTGATACCTCTATAAAATTGGGGGAAACTTCGTCTCGAGAAAATGTCAACATAGGGAGCACGAAGAATCCTTATGATGAAACCAATGTCAATACTACAACCAGCCACATCATGAATCTTCCTCCACTCATCACCCCATCCATGAATTGGGACCAACAACAAAAGAAATATTTTAATCAAAGCATGAAGAACCTTATAAAAGAAAAAGAAGCTGAGAAGCATATTGGACAAATCAAATACACTTGGATACCAAAGAATACAAAGAAAGATTATCCCTATCAAACTCCATCAGTCAAAGAAACTATGGGGAAAAATAAAAAAGGTAAAAGTATCCATCAAACATGTCCACAAAAGAAAAATCAGGATTCTCAAGCGACGTACAAAGTATATCAAGAAGTTGGTCCTAGTTCCACAGACACTTCTGTATCCATCCATTATTCCTCATCTTCCCAAGTTTGGAGAGTCAAAGGTTCCAAAATGTTGACCAATCCATCTTTTATTACTAAACACACTTCATCCATGCCTCCATGCATGATATCTAATTCTCACATTGACCATGTGTTGGCAATGACCCTTCATCATAAGGATTTAGAAGGCACTATATCGCGATGTGCGCACAAAGATAAAGTTAACTCCGGTATCAACAAAGCAAATCAGGGATCTCAAAAGTTGCATTTAAGTGCACGTATCTTGGTAAAGCAACTTATTCAAGAAGGATACTGATGGCATGTTATGACAAAAGCATCAAAATCAGCACCACCAGGGGATTCAACATGAGTTTAAAATCTCTCAGAAAATACAAAAAAATTAGAAAATGGATTGAAAATAGTAAAGATAAAAATCGTCCTCTAGTGAAAACCACTACGGTGGCGCTTTGGATAGGTACCATGATGAAAACCTGGAAAATAGGCGTCATGTGTAGAATCAAGCATCTATGTGTGCCATTTCAGGAGAAAGCATCTTATTACATCCATAATAAAGCCAACATTCCCTCCATCTTATCCATAATAAATTTTTTCATCCATGAACCATTTATCCAATCCATTTTTATCCATCTGCATCTATACTCCAAGTTATCGTAATATTGATGAAAATTTGGTGCACACTTTATACTTGCTTATGGTAGACATCTTGACATGGGTCATTTTCATTGATTCTATCCTACCCAATGTTATCTGAACCTTGAGTCATTATCCAAATGAGAATCCTTTGTGAAAACACGTTATCTTATCACAAGATAATTCATATCCATTCATCCAAGAATCCACCTGTGGCCTTCCATACACTTCTAGACACTGGGGGCAGATATTTACATCTCACTTTGGGAATAAATCTTGATCTATGTCCTCCAACTTATGAAGTGATCCGAACATTGGCAAATCTGAAATCGAATTGGTTAAAGAATTAGTGAGCACTGAAATCCAAATCACTAGCCCATGGCATATTTTGACAAAAAGACGTTCCTTATCAAGCTTTATCTTTCATCGAACATCAATCTAAACAATTCATATCAGTTGCATCTAATGTGTACTTCAATGTCACATCAAATCATCAAAACAATTTTTATCCAAATCAAGCTTCATCAATCTACATCAATTGAATCCAATCAATCATCACCTTGTTTGACTTAACACACTTAGTCAAACTATCATCTTATGCACGAGTTTACTCTAGGAGAACACAACTTCCTTGGGTTTACAAGTCCATTATCATCTTGTTTGGCTTAACACACTTAGCCAAATTATCAAATCCATAATCACCTTGTTTGACTTAACACACTTAGTCAAACCATCCTCTTTTGTACAAGTTTACTCTGGGATAACACAACTTCCTAAAGTTTACGAGTTCATTATCACTTTTGTTTGACTTAACACACTTAGTCAAACTATCAATCCATTGATCTGATCAATCAACATTAAGCTTGGTTTTCAACAAAATTCCAAAACAAAGCACTGATATCATCACATATCTGCATCCAAATCATTCAAAACTCCAAAACATGTCAAAATATCAAAAAATCTTCAAAAAATTCATCATCAAGTCTTGTCAGTTCTTTTCACCTGTTCGAACTACATCGTCTCTGAGCTTGAACATAGGCAAGGTTGATCTTTGATCATCCCCTGAGATAGTAAGGTCAGTCCTTTAGGCATCCATCACATTGGCAATCCGTTTGCCCATCTAGTCTACATTTTAGGTCAGTCCTCTAGGCGTCCGTCGCATTGGCAATCCATTTGCCCATCTAGTCTACATTTACGTCAACCCTTTAGGTGTCCGTCACAATAAAATGGCAATCTGCTTGCGCATCTTATCATCATCAAGTTTGTCGTCAGTCGAAATACGTGGTCTCTGCGTGTATAACGTAGGCAAGGCTAATCTACGGATCAAATCCCGAGACCCCTAGGATAGGTCTTTAAGTTAGTCCTCTAGTCGCAAATCTCCAAAATACCAAAAAAATTTGTAAAACATTTCAAAATACCAAAAACAGCCTCAAAATATTTGAAAAACCCAAAATGGTGCATCCATTTCATCTCGCTTTCACCCGTGATAAGCATCGCTCAGAATAAAATCAATCGTCGCCTTCACCCTTTGGTAAGTCAGTCAGAAGCAAGTCTAACAAGATCAAAAGTGAACACTCTAATCATCAGAGTCTTGAAAGTCTAGATCAATGAGTCAGCAAGTTTATCAACTCGGAATATCAATAACTTATCACCTGAATCAGTCCCATCAAAACCTTGATCACAACATGTCCTAGGATGAAGCTTTCCTACGATGGACATAAGCATTAGGTACCCCGCAGTAGTGTAGTCTTGGCTAGTGGTATGAAGAAAATTAGCTTGTTTGGTTTGCTTTATTTGGTCTTTTATTGACTTATCTTATTTCGTGCTCATTCCAAGGACCTCTCGATGATGCCTAAACAAGTCAGGTTTAGAGAGAAAGGAATGGGGCAAAGATCATTATATTTTTTATCTGTTGTACTTGTTGGATGTTCTTGTAAAATAACTTGGTGAATACTTGCTTTGTTAGGTCTGTCTTAGCAAGGTTTATGTATGTCAAGTGTGAACAAGAGCACTTTTATCTAATTTTCGAGTCAAATTGCATCACACTAGGTACAATGCCATCCTGGTCCTTTATACCTTGATGCATCATACCTATGTGTGTTATCAAACATAAAGCAATTGGCCCTTTGAAAATCCCAACTCCTGGTAAGCAATACAACATCATCATAATGTGAACTTGTGTGGATCCTCCTTCCATCCATCTTATTCGTCTTATTCTTCTATCTTTACTAACATTTCTATCTAAAATCGATGTGTTGTATCAAAATATACATGAGGCTACCCATGGCTGATGACTGTCTATACATCATCAGAATTGTCTACGTCAAATATCTGATCTTTCTAATGAATTATCTTTCATCCTCTAAACAATAGAACCACTCCTCTCGCATTTTATCGAGATCTTGATCGGAAAATCATACATTTTCGCTCGATCTCTCGAGGGGGTAGTATACCAACAACATCCTTTCGCTGGGGCAATAGTGGGGCATCTGAAAAAATATTTTTTTTTGAACTTTGATCACAATAGTTTATTCTTTGAATCAATGCAACAAGTACATTGCTTCAAAGAGGGGCGAAATGTAGACATGGAAAATGTACATTCTCGATCTGGCACACTAGATCCTGATTTACTAACACCATTTCATCTTGAATCATCTACTTTGCTAGTCATTTAATCGAATAATATGTATTTGATTAAATTCATCACTCTTCATCTCTTAATTAAATAAATCAACTTTATCTAATTAAGTCATCATCTCCTGTTAATTAAATAAATCAATTTCTGTAATCCCTCTTTAATTAAATAATCCATCTTATTTAATTAAATGCCTAAAGTCCTCTTATTAAACTAAATAAATTAAACCTTATTTGATTTAATCTAACATTACCTCACTTAGTTAAATAAATCAAATCATTTATTTAATAAATCATTTCCTCTCAATTTTGATTTAAATTAATTCACCTATTTGAGTCAAAATTGTCAAATCATCTAATTCTTCATTAAATTAATCAAAAATTTGATTAAGTTAATCTCAAATCACTAAAATCCTCTAGAGAATGCAACTTGCATAATAAATCAATTACTTTGATTTATTTAAATTCTCTATTTTCTCTCACAAAGCATCAAAAGGGAATATTCCCTCATTTGAATTCAAAAAGGCCAAGTGGACTTGGTCCTTCCAACAAGGCATTTAAGGCCTCTTACATGTCCTTGGCCTTGAGCCAAGTGACATTAACTTCATTTCACAAATTCAAATTCAAACTAAATGCATTTATTGGCACTTTGGCCAAAATGTGCACAACCACTAACCATTCACATCATGACATGTGGCATTCAGCCATTGGATTGAAAGTTTGTCCCACATTGCTCAAATCTCACTTTCTCTTCCAAATTGAAAGTTATAAATTGGAGGCTTCTCTCCTCATTTCTCATCCATAATTTGAGTAAACTTATTCTACTCAACTTCATCCTCATCCACAATTGCATGCAAAGTTACTCTCTTCAATTGAGAGCTAATTTTACCCATTTCACTCAACCATTCATCATCTTCAAGATTTGTAACAAGGTTATGCTCAAATCTCTTTGGGAGATTTGACCATTTCTCAACCACTCAACATTGCAACTTAGGAATTGGGAAAGGGCCAACTACAACATTCCATTGGCACCAATTCCCCCATGGGATCTTAAATCTATTAGCTTAATTAGGATTTGTATGCTTCTCTTGTATTGTGTTCTTCATTTTCTTAATTTTAGTTTAAATAGATGGATTTCATGGGGAATCTCTCATGCTTGTTTGCTTGCATTTGATCTAACAATCTAACCTTCTAGCGCCAAAATGTGAACCCCTAAACCTGCAAATGCACAAGAACAACAAACAAGGTTAGATTGTTAGATCAAATGCAAGCAAACAAGCATGAGAGATTCCCCATGAAATCCATCTATTTAAACTAAAATTAGGAAAATGAAGAACACAATACAAGAGAATCATATAAATCCTAATTAAACCAATAGATTTAAGATCCCATGGGAGAATTTTTGAATGCTTGTTTGCTTGCATTTGATCTAACAATCTAACCTTGTTTGTTGTTCTTGTGCATTTGCAGGTTTAGGGGTTCACACTAACCTATCCCTCTACCTATCTCTCACCCTCCCTCCTCTCTCTCTCTCTCAATATCTCCACCTTCCTCCTTCCACCCTCTCTCTCATTCTCTCTATCATACTTCTATCTCTCCCTCTATCCCGCCCCCCTTCCCTCTCTACTTCTCTCTATTTATCTCTTTCCATCTTCTCTCCTTATATCACCTCTCTCTCCATCTCATCTCTCTCCCTCCATACCTCTGCCTCTCTCTCTTTACTTCTCCCTCCATCATCCCCCATCTCTATCTCTCATTTCCTATATACTTCTCTCTATCTCTCACTCTCCATCTCCACCTCCCTCCCTCATTCCCTCCCTCTCTCTCAATCTCCCGACCTTCCTCCTTCCCTTTTTGTTTCTATCTCTTACACTCTCTCTCCCCCCATCTTTATCTCTCTCTCTCCTTCCTTCTCTACTCTCTATCTCACCATTCTCTCTCTCTACTTCTACTTCTCTATCTCTCTCCATCTACCCCTCTCTCTCTATATATATATCATCTCTCTCTATCTCACCTCTCTCTCTTCCTTCCTCCCACCCACCTTCCCTCTCTACTTCTCTCTATCTAACCTATCCCTCTTTGCCTCACTCTCTCTCCCTCCCTCCTCTCTCAATCTCTCTCTCCTTACCTCCTTCCCTCTCTAATATTCTCTATCTCCCCCTTTCTATCTTTCTTCCTTCCATCCATCTTCCCTCTCTATTTCTCTTTCTCTAACGTACCCCTCTCTACCTCTCTCTCTCCCTCCCTCCTCTCTCTCTCAATATCTCCACCTTCCTCCTTCACTCTCTACTTCTCTCTCTATCAACACTCTCTCCTTCCCTCTCTCCTTCTCCCTCTCTATCTCTCTTCCTTTCACCCTCTCTCTTAATCTCCCAAACCCCATACCAAATACCATAAATCCTAATCCATATACCCTAAAACCTACACCCTCAATCCTCACCCCTATACCCTATACCCTCAACCTTATAACCTAAACCCTAAACATTATCCCTCAACCATAAAATTAAAATCTAAACCGTACATTCAATCTTGTACCATAAACCCTCAATCCTAAACCCAATACCCTCAAACCTATACCAAATATTATAAACCCTAATCCATATACCCTATACACTTAATCTTGTACCCTCAACCATATACCTTAAACCCTAAACCATCGAACCTCAACCCTCATCCTTATACCCTATACCCTCAACCTTATACCCTTAACCCTCAACCCTATACTTAAACCATAAAATTTTCACTCTAAACCCTTAACCCTATACCTTATAACCTAAACTCTATAGCCTATACCTTATACCCAATATCCTAAACCCTAATATATATACCCTATACACTTAACCTTGACCCTCAACCCTAAACATTATCCCTCAACCATAAACTTGCAACCCTGAACCTTATACTTAAACCCTAAACCCTACATTCAACCTTGTACCCTAAACCCTAAACCCTCAACCCAATACAATCAACTATATACCCGATATCCTAAACCTTAATACATATACCCTATACACTTAACCCTATACCTTGAACCCTAAACACTATCCCTCAACCCTTAACCCTATACCTTAAATTGTAAACCCTACACCCTCAACCCTCATCCCTACATATCTCTCTCTTCCTTCCTCCCACACACCTTATCTCTACTCTCTATCTAACCTATCCCTATCTACCTCTCTCTACCTCCCTCCTCTCTCTCAATCTCTCCACCTCTCTCTCTATACTTCTCTCTATCTCACCTCTCTCCCTCCCTCCCTATCTCTCCCCCTCTCTCTGTCTCTCTCCCTCCCTACCTCTCTCTCTCTCTTTATTCCTTCCTCCCACCCATACTTCTCTCTATCTAACATATCCCTCTCTACATCACTCAATCTCCCTCCCTCCTCTCTCTCTCAATATCTCCACCCTCCTTCCCCCCCCTCTCTCATTCTCTATATCTCACTTATCTCTCCCTCCCTCCTACCTCATCCTCCCTCCTGCTTTCTATATCTCTCTCTCTCTCTCTCTCTCTCTCTTTTCCCCCTCTCTATCTCTACTTCCCTATATACTTCTATCTCTATCTCTCTCCATCTCTACCTCTCCCTCCCTCTTTCCCTCTATCTCTCCCTCTCTCCCCCATCTTTATCACTCGCTCCTTCCCTCTCTACTCTCTATCTCACCATTCTCCTTCCCTATATACTTCTCTCTCTCTCTCCCCTTCCCTCTCTACTATCTATCTCACCATTCTCTCTCTACTTCACCCTCTTGATCTATTCTTCCCTATATACTTCTCTCTCTCTCTCTCTCCATATTTACCTCTCCCTCCCCCTCTGTCCATCTCTACCTCTCCCTCCCTCTCTCTCACTCTATCAAAATCTCCCCACCTTCCTCCTCTCTCTCCCATATTTCTCTCTGATTGTCTCCTTCCCGCTGTACTCTATATCTCATCATTCTCTCTCCCTCTTTACCTCTCCCTCTATCCTCCCCCTCCCTATCTCTCTCTCCATCTATAGCTCTCCCTCCATCCTTCCCTCTCTCTCCCTCTCTCTCAATATCCCAACCTTCCTCCTCTCTCTATTTTTATCTCTCTCTCTCTCCATCTCTACCTCTCCCCCCTCCTTCCCTCTCTCCCTCCCTCCCTCTCTCTTCCTTTCTCCCTCTCTCTTCCTCTCTCTCCCTCTCTCAATCTCCCAACCTTACTCCTTCCCTCTATATTTCTCTCTCTCCCTTCCCTATCTTTCTCTCTCACTCTCTCCTTCCTTCTCTACTCTCTACCTCACGATTATCTCTCCCTCTCTCTCAATCTCCTAAACCCTAATCCCTATTCCCTGTACACTTAACCCTATACCCTCAACCCTAAACACTATCCCTCAAACCTCAACCCTCAACCTTATACCATAAACCCTAAAAATCCCTTGATCATATAATTAAACCCTACACCCTAAACACTAAACCCAATACCCTCAACCCTATAAACAATATCCTAAAGTCTAATCCCTATACCCTATGCACTTAAAATTATACCCTTGAAACCTTGAACACTATCCCTCAACCCTATACCTTAAATGCTAAATCGTACACCCTCAAAACTCATCCCTATACCCTATACCTCAAGCTTATACCCTAAACCATGAAAATTATCCCTCAACCCTCAACCCGTAAGCCTTAACCTTGTAAGTAAACCCTAAACCCAATACCCTCAACCCTATACCTAATATCTTAAACCCCAATATTGATAGTCTATACACTTAACCATACACCCTCAACCCCGAACACTATCCCTCAATCCTCAACCCTATACCTTAAACCCTAAACCCTACACCCTCAACCATCATCCCTATACCCTATACCCTTAAACTTATAACCTAAACCCTGAACATTATCCCTCAACCCTATACTTAAACCCTAAACCCTACATTCAACCTTGTACCCTAAACCCAATACCCTCAACCTTATACCCAATATCCTAAACCCTAATCCCTATACCCTTACACTTAACCTTATACCCTCAACCGTAAACACTATCCCTCAACCCACAACCCTATACCTTAAACCCTAAACCCTACACCCTCAACCCTCATCCCTATACCATATAACCTCAACCTTATGCCTAATATCCTAAACCCTAATCCCTATACCCTATACACAACCCGATAACCTCAACCCTATGCCTTAAACACTAAACCTTACACCCTTAACCCTCATATGGGGAGAGATAAAGAGGTGGGAGGGATGGAGGAAGGGAGAGAGGGAGGTGAGAGAGAGAGAGAGAGAGAGAGGGGGGGGAGAAGGGGTAGGGAGGGAGACATAGGTGTGTGTGTGAGAGAGAGTGATGGAGGGAGAGGTAGATAGAGAGAGGGAGAAGGGAGATAAAGATACTTATAGATGGAAGGAGAGGTAGAGAGGTAGAGAGGGAATGAGGGAGGGAGAGAGAGAAGTGAGATAGAGAGGTGTAGAGAGAGTGGTAGGGAGTGATGGATGGATAGGTAGGTAGAGAGGGAGAGGTATGGATGGAGAGAGTGAGAGGTGAGATAGAGAGAAATAGAGAGAGAGTGGTAGGTAGTGATGGATGGAGAGGTAGGCATATGGGAGATATAGGTAAGTAGAGAGGGAGGGAGAGGGAGAGGGAGAGAGAGTGATTGAGGGAGAGGTAGATAGAGAAAGAGAGAGATGAGATAAAGATAAGTAGAGAGGGAAGGATATGTAGAACGAGAGGAGAGATAGAGAATAGAGAGAGAGTGAGGGAGTGAGGGAGGGTGGGAAGGGAGAGAAAGGTGAGATAGAGAGGTGTAGAGAGAGAATGGTAGGGTGTGATGGATGGAGAGGTAGGTAGAGAGAGGGATTGGGAGATTAAGAGTACAAATAGGGAAGAAGAGAGGAAGAGAGAAGTATGGAGGGAGAGAGAGGGAAGTGAGAGAGAGGTGAGATAGGGAGAAATATAGAGAGTGGTAGGGAGTGATAGAGAGAGATAGGAGTGTAGAGAGATTGGTAGAGAGTGATGGATGGAGAGGTAGGTAGAGAGGAATTAGGGAGATAAAGAGTAGAGAGGGAAGGAGAGGGAGAGGTATGGATGGAGAGAGTGGGAGGTGAGAGCGAGGTGAGATGGAGAGCAATAGAGAGAGAGTGGAATGTAGTGATGGATGGAGAGGTAGGTAGAGAGGAATAGGGGAGAAATAGATAATTAGAGAGGGAGGGAGAGAGAGGTGAGAAAGAGATAAACACATAGTGATGGAGGGAGAGGTAGCTAGAGAGAGGGAGAGAGGAGATAAAGACAAGTAGAGAGGGAAAGAGAGGTAGAGAGAGAGGAGAGATAGAGATAAGTAGAGAGGTAATGAGGGAGGGATGGATAGGAAGGGAGAGAAAGGTGAGATAGAGAGGTGTAGAGAGAGGGTGGTAGGGTGTTATGGATAGAGAGGTAGGTAGAGTGAGGAATTGAGAGATAGAGAGTAGATAGGGAAGAATAGAGGCAGAGAGAAGTATGGAGGGAGAGAGGGGGAGATGAGAGAGGTGAAATAGAGAGAAGTAGAGAGAGTGGTATGGAGTCATGGAGGGAGAGGTAGGTAGAGGGAGAGGGGAGATAGAGGGAAGGAAGGAGAGAGAGAGAGAGGGGGGGGATAGAGAGTAGATATGGAAGGAGGGAGAGAGAGAGAGTTCTTGAGCTAAAGGGAGAGAGATTCAGATAAAGGGATGGAGGGATGGAGATGGTGAGAGAGAGGTCTAGATTGTAAGGGATAAATAATGAGTGAGATAGAGAAAGAGAGAAATAGTAAAACTTGTTGATTACTGAAATTTGACCTCCTAATTACTAAAATTTGACATGTTGATTACTAAAATTTGTCTCTCTAAAAATTTGTAAGATCTTTCAAAAACTAGAATTTGCATTATAACTCTTAGAGATCCAAAACCACTCTCAAACATCTTGAAACTATATACATGAAATATAACTTAAAGTATAAGAAAGTAAATGTCCATATGTAAATGTCAACTTATTTCATGTATATAGTTTACCTGAAAGATAACAAGAAAGAGAAAAAAAAGAGGAAAAAAAATTCATTGTGTAGACCAAAACGTGCTCACATTTTGTCTTGTTTTGGGAATCCCCAAGCCTTTGGCTTGGTTTTTCTTTGGATTTCCAACCCAAAGGATTAGAGTTCCTTCCCAACATCTAAAGAATAATCTTGTTCTTGCTAATTGTCAGGTTTGTACATGTTTCAAGATCAAGTAAATCAAACACCTGGGTTATATTAGACTCTCTCTTAGCTATTTAATGATATAATGTTTTTCACATTTTGACTATGTTAAGGCTTTCATCTTTAATTTCTTTTGTTTGTGTGTCTATTTTTTGTCAAAAACCAATGTTTGGTATTTTTTAATTTATTTTTTAAGCGTTCATTGAAATTTCAAATAAATTACATTTTTATAAACTAGACTCCATTCTACACATATTAAAAAATAAAATAAAATTTGATTTTCAATTAGTGTTCAAAAATTATAGAGGTAGCATGGCCAATTTTATTTTTTCCAAGATGTGTCCACTTTGAAAATTAGTTAAAAATTATATATTCATTAAAAAATTATCATAAAAATTGAGCATAAACTACATGCTATTAACTATTTTCTCACTAAAGTTATTTTAAAAATACCATAAAAAGTTAACCTTTTGAGGGAGCCACAACAAACGCTATGTTATGTTTTTTTGACAAAAAAATGACCAATTTTTGTGGCTCCCTTTTTTGAACCCCTTAATCTCTACCATTTTCAAAAAAAATAGTAGCTTATAAAGTAGACTTAGAGAAATACAACCCTTGTTTTTGTTGCATCTTACAAGATTGAGTGTAACTATCCTCAATTTCTCATCCAAGGTCAATATTTCCTGATTTAAAAAAAAAAGTGGCCGCTTACGACCCCTTTTTGACCCCCATCTTTCTGCACTTACCCTCACATAATGATATCCTTCATAAGAGAGACATCCTCCATGATGTCCTCGCCTTTCAAAAGGATTTCTCAAATTGTCTCCATTCTTTTTAGAGTTATTGTTGTTCTTCTTCTCATTTTTGGAATTATTTCAATTATTATGAAAATGCTTATCATTTTTCTTCTTGGACTCCTACTTATCATTCCTCTTCTTAAAACACTGGGAAGATTGTGACCAATTTAAGTTCTTACGGTTCTTCTTATGATAAGTAGAAATAGACTTCAAAATTTTATCCCACTTTATTGCTTTCTCAAAAACTTGGTCCATTGTTGTAGGACCATGAACATCAACTTCTTCTCCAATTTAGGAATTTAACCCCATTATGAATTTCCTTATCCTGAATTTTTCATCCATTTGGTACGTAGGGTACGCACTTCAGGAGACATGTAAACGTTTCCCAGTAATCCACTATAGACAAGTCTCCTTATCATAGATTTTGAAAATCTATAAGCTTCTGGTCGAAGAAAATTTGTGGTAACCATATTCTCCTAAAAATGGCTACAAACTAATCCCAGATTAATCTCAAAGAGGTTAACCCTAGCTCCATCTTCTTATTCATCCACCAAATGGATGCTTCTCCTAATAACTAATTAGTTGTGGAATTTTCATGAGGAGCCATAGTCCCCCAAGGGGAGCTACGAGCCTCCCCAAAGGGGAAACATAACCCCTTACAAAAAAAATTAAAAAAATTAAAATTTCTCATTTGATAAAATTTTGTTTGAAAAATTATATATATACTTGCTATCAAAACAACATTCAAAAAAATAATCACAACAACACAATTTTTTTAAAATAAAATATAAACATGTTTAACAATAGATTTCTACATATAATCACAACAAATATATATATATATATATATATATATATATGTATATATATATATATTTAAAAGAGGGTTTGGAAACAATCATCAACCATTTAAAGAAGACAAACTTGCAGGCTTCTTGCAACGCATAGCCATATTCCTCTACAACAAGATAAATAAATAAATTCATGTCTAAACATAGATACAAGCAGATTTACAATGTCCCCCTTGCAATTATAGACAACAATTTTTAGCGTAAATATAAAATAGGCGACTCCTCAAACTAATGTAAAATAGGATGAGTAAGTCTTTTCATCTTGCCCAAGCTATATAACTATAAATCAACACCTGAGTGTAATAGAGAATGAAATTGGAACATACCTACAAAATGAATAAATGGTCCCATGAAATATCCTTTTTGAAATCCAATGAAGTGACAAAGGAGTAGCATTGAAAAAAAACTTACAACTAGCACTTGCACCTATAAGAGGTTCAAGGGATATGCCGATAGGTAATTAAAGATAAATTTTTTATGTATCTTGATCTTCCATTAAATATGTTTATTATAGAAAAAAAGGGGCATAGATCCCATCATGTAAAGCTTCTAACTCGTTACTAGATAGATTGTTTTTGGAACATGGAAAAATGGACTTAAATAGCTTGCAACTACAAAAAAAGAAACTAATTTCCTCAATAACATTGAATGTTAAGAGTAGACAAGCACTCATTTCATGAGAATTTTATGCATTAGTGCAATAGGATATTGGATTTGGATATTACATTTATTCAATAGGACTAAATTAAAAAATAAACAATGTACAGTTGAGGGGAAGTTGGAGCCAGTGGGGAGAAACACTAACATTAATTTCTTAAATGAATGCTAGTATAGAAGTGCTCAACAAAAGGCATCCACGTACAAATATGTCAAGGAATTTAGCATACAACAAAACAATGGAGTAAAAGTGTGCCAATTGATGAATTGAAACTCAAAAAATTCTTGACCCATTGATCTAGTGATGCTTTAAAGGCCACTGGTGGTATGACCCTTGATTAGTTTCCACCTAGGAGAACAGTTGGACAACACTTAGTTCAAGAAAAATGACAATCTCACATAACCACATGTTTAAAAAAATATCATTTAAATAATACTTCAACACCTAAACTTGAATATACACAAAGCTTCCTAAATGAAGAATGATGAGAGTTTTTGCAATTAGATTACCATATAGTCTCAAGCCATTGCTTATGCCATGACAAACCCAAAGGAAAAATAGGCTATGCCCACCAATACCATGACTTCAAACACAATGCACTCAGAAAATTTATGACACTTTTTGTCCACATGGTATATCATATTTTACCTCCAAGTCTGCAAAACATGGAAAGTTAAATTACAAGAGTCATTTTGATTTGATAAAGTAATGAAAGATACATGAAAAAAATGTTCTAATCTACCAAAACTCGAAATGTTTGCACAACTAACATTGATTTTACTTGTGCTAATATAAAATTTGTTGTGATGCCTAACTTGTCCTTATAGATGCAATGGAGAAAAATAGTGGCAATAGAGCTCACAATAGTCATTCATTTGGAACTCATTACAAACACAACACATAAGAAACAACTATTACGCTGATCACAGACAAGTGGACCACCTTTAACCGAATTTCATAAAAGAATTTATTAATTATCACCTTCTGTCGTGCAATGTCAAAAAAACATTTATTTATTCCATTTTGATACACACCAAAAAAATGGGATTGTATGGAATGCAACAAGGAATTAAAAATAATGCTAATCTACATTGGCTCTTATGTAAATTCATTGAACATACCCATTGGGTTCTGACAAAAAAAACAGAGAATGAGTACCTCTCTTCTAGTTCCTCAAATCATTTAGATTTTATTTCCAGCCTCTGAAGCTGATTTGAGACATCCATGTTCTGTTTCTCAACTTCTTGTATTGCTGCTTCTAAATTTTATAACTAGTATATCTAGATTTATACAAAATCTATATAAATAACACTGAAAGATATATTCTTACAAATGTTAAGTTATAGTAATCATCATATTATTTACATTGATCATATAATAATTTTAACGTAGTAATGAATTCATGAAATTAACATCACGTCAGATAACAAGTCATTGCAATTGTAACTATTAACGATAACTATTAGAAGATGACATAAACATAATTGTGGCATAAAGATATGAGAAGACAATGCAAACACAAACACCAAATGTTGTAACCTATGAATCAAGAATCCAAAACATCAAATACAATCTCACAATCCTATTTTTATGATTCATCGAGCAACAAAGATATGTGATTTACCGCTATAGTTATGACTCCTTCCTTGCCAAAACAAACAAGCCTTCACAAACATGAATTGATTTGCATGTAATCATAGCAAGAATAAAACAAGGAAAAACATGTGTTCATGCAGAAATGGCTTGATTTTGATTACCAAACTTCAACAATAGTTCCACAAGTATAATACTTCTTTTAGTCAGAAGAAAGTGTATCTAACAATAGTCATATTTGCATGCCTATGCAATTTCCTCAAATGTGTTAATCATCCTTGCTCTACTTCTCAAGTGCATCACAATAACTTCAACTGCCATGCTTGATGTTGTTTAGTCTATTTTTGGTGGTCTATGTACATGATAAGTTGTGGTATCCAAAGCCAAAGCTTGAAGCAACTTTGCCTTATCAATTAACTTCTTCACATCTACATTTGTGGAAAAATTGCGTAGCTTTGGAGACAAGTTGTTGCATTTGTTGTGCTAAGCAATGAGGATCGCATAATCATGGTATTTGATGAGACCACATATATTGGGTGCATTTTGTCAAACAGTTTACGTGCTATGTCTATCGTCACACATTTCTTCAAATCATTATGTCAAACAATTTACACGGCCTGTATATGGGCAGAGTTCTTTGAGGAATTGTCAAATAGTTTATACACCCCGCATGTTGGTTGAGATGACATTTCTTTTAAGTATTTTGTTTAACAGGTCGTGTACCCTTAGCTGAATTCAATGCTGCACACATTTCCATCTATAATATTTGACAAAAGCTCGCCTATTATGCATCGATGGATATCCATACCCTAATCGAAAGCGCCATTTTGGCAGAGGATTGAATCCTTCCCCAGGCCCCCAATTTGGGTGAGGTTGCCAAATATCTCACTTCAGTTTTGGAATAAAGAATTCTCTCTCCTCTGTTGGAAAATCTTTGGGTCACTTGAAAGCTTAATAGCTTCAACGCATTTTCTCTAGAAAAAGCTTCAAACGATGTTGCATGATATTGTCTATTACAACTTTGATGACTTCACTTGGTACATCTGCAAAATTAGATTGGAAAATTATTGAATTGTAAGAATATAAAATGTTAGCCTCCTGATCTCTCTGGTAGCCCTCATTCGAGTCTCCCCAACTCCATACAACAAAGACCACAGAACATCCTGCATACCATGCTTATTCCCACTAAACAAATCCAAATCCAACTCCTCCTCACACTTTTCCTCACCCATAATTAAAATAATAAATATCAAACAAACTAAACAAGTCCTCTTTGTTTGCAGAGAGCACAAAATCACCCCCTACTTCATAAAAATAGTTCTTCCGCTCCATAATACCCCACCTTAAGAACCCTTTTAGTTTAAAATGTATAATAATTTTATAAACATATTAGTTTTATTATTATACAATTAAAATTAAAAAATATTCTTATAATTATTAAAAATAAATCCTTAAAACAATACAACCATATTTTTTAATCTATTTTTTAAAATTAAATTTAGTTATTTATTGTTTATTTTTTAAAAATATTTTAATTTATAGAAATCAGCTACAAGAAATAGAGGTTGCAAAAAGTGCAGGACAGTTGGCTTTGGCTTTACTTAATGTTAGGGCTTTAAATGCTAAAACCCTCATTAATCAACTTATCAAGCTCATTTGCTAGTGTTTGTAGAACTAGGGCTCAGATCCGTCTAGCAGGTCGGGCGAATGCAGTGGATCTGATCAATTCAAAATATGCTCAAACTAAACATTAGACATAACCCATAAATACCATCAATGGAGAAGCAAGATCTAGCGAAAAAATGAAGCTAACAAAGCCAATCACACAAACCTTATGTAGATTTACCCTAAAACGCCCTAATATGAAACCCTGCTCGGACAACACATGCCCTAAGAACAATCCCTGCTCTTAAATTTTCATCTGCTTAATATTATAAGACCCACATTTTTTGAAAGAAAACTGACATCTGACTGCAAAAAAATGGGACAGATGAAGAGACACAAAGCTCGCACCTGATCCGAAGAAAGGAAGAGAAGGTCAACAGAGTTTCCCCTCGAGCTGAGACAACACAAAAGAGTGTAGATGAGACGAGCTTCAAACAATGTTGCATGATATTGTCTGTTATAGCTTTGATGATACCAATGGATTTCTCATAATAACTAAGTATCTACATGTCCAAGGGAGATCTTAAATCTGAAAATATAATCTTGATTTTTAGAAGAACAAAAGTTACAATTACAGTGTAACAGTAACCACCACCAAGTTCCAAGAAGCTAAGTTCTGACCAGAAACTTACAGAGGTCATAAAGAGCATGAATAACATAACCAAAAAACAGGAAACAAAGAGATATTAGGAATATTTTAGATAAGAAGGGACAACTGTGAAACTCATATTACCATCCTGATTTTAAATATATGTGAATGGCTTGTCTCCTACTTCTGCTGCCAACGAGGAACCTTGCTTCTTTGCTAAATTTTCCATCAATGGATTTGTTATCAAGCACATGGAGACTTTGGAGCATTTCCCACAAGTGTGTCCAGTAGCTGCTAATGTTATATTAGCATAGCAACGAAAATCTTTATTGGGAATAACTTAGCAAACCAAAAGCTACTAGTCTTTTGGCTAATTAAATGCAGCGGCCAACTAATTTCTAACAATGGTTAAATGGTGGAATAAGGCTGGTTTTATAGCGTGAGACCTGTTTTCGGGTGTGTGAGACAAGTTTAACATGAGAATGTGGATGGGCAAGTCCACAATAAACTTGCCTATCAACAAATAATCCTCTCTGCTTTTCTCCTCTTCTTCTAATCTGCAACACAAAATGAAAGAGAAAATAAAATAGAACAAGTTGTATAAGAGCCTTAACATCTAATGGTTGCTATTCAATCAAATCTAATGGTCAGGAATGAGTGCACATCCCATAACTCCTTAATTATTGGCTACTTTATTTAGTCTCATCTTAATAGTAAATTAGTTTTTGGTGGGGATAATGTAGCTAGAAATTCTAATTTAATTGAGAACTTAAAGTCATATTAGAAAACCTTTATAAATAAACTTTTATTCCCTCTTGCAAAATTAAGTTTAAATAAAACAAGTTAATTTAACTCCCAAACATTGGAAGAGGGAAATTATATTTTGAAATTTATTTCAATTTAACTTGATTAGTGGGCTTAACATAGAATTATAATTTTTGATCGAAATGTATTGGTTGATAAATAAAAATATTATTATGGACTAAATGGTGAATGTAACAACAACGAGTTAATGCTTAATTCCTTTATTTATTTTTGATCATTGGGATAAGGATCATTAGGAGAGTAAACAATGAAAATGATATATTCTTAGCAATACTCTATGGAGTGACTAATAAATATTAATTTGACTAAGAACAACAATATTACTAAAACATAATTTAGGATTGAGGAGTATCATTATGATTTATAGGATGGAATGACGATGACATCATTGCTAATGCTTAATGCTTGTTTTAGTAATAATTCCCCTTAATATGTTTAAAAGATTATCGACTAATAATAATTTATTTTTTTATAGGTTAGTTGATTGATTAATAACAATCTCATTATTAATAATTTACATATCCCTTGATGTTTAAATTAATGTTCAAACAAAGTCAATACAAATTTTAGAAGGATGCCTTATTGATATGATGATCAATTGTAACACAGTATTATCATTATAAATAGCAATAAAATTTGAAGACACAAATCAAGTGTATATGTATGTGCATGGGATAATTGTTTAGGTAAATATTAATTTATGAGATCAGTTATTACTATAAAATGATAATAATAATCTATGTGTGAAGATATGGCATATTTCCCTTAAGTCAAATATGTATATCTGAAAAGATTAGAGAACTAAGGTCTATCACCTCAACGAGCTATTTCCCAGGGGGACTAGAAGGGAAGCAACATTAATATGAAATTTCTAAACTTCAAGAAAAATTCTTGCTCATGCATCTAAGTATTTGAAAGAAAGGATAAACTTGACCTTTTCCAAGACGAACAAGAATACCCAAACTAGTAGGATAATATAGGAAATAAGATGTTTAGAGGTGTCATGCTATGTAGTCAGGTATTAATAGTGACAACGTTAATGAGAACTTTAATTGGTGCTATTCATGGTATTAGGTTTATCATTGCATTAGATTAGAGGTTTGAAACAATGCCAAATCTTAGTGGCCATGTGATTACATTTATCCAACCATCATAGGTGAATCGTAATACCTTTGTGGTTATCAAGAATAGAGTATGAGGTCTTGCTACACCCTAAACACTTGAGAAATAATTTAACTTAATTAATGTTTTACAAAAATTATTATGGGAGTTATACATGTTTATTCAAAAAAAAATGTTGGTTGTGTTGCATGTCCACATGTAAAATTATGGGCATGACAATGCCCCCTTTGGGTGGTATGATCATGCCTAGTCTCATCTTCTCCTTCATGAGATGCTTTGTTTTCCCTTTCAGGCCTACTTTGGCCCCTAACCTCCTACTCCAAGGTTCCAATTCTATCCCTTATTTCATTTAACGTGGCCAAAATTTGGTCCAATTTAGCATTAGGATTATCAAAAGGATGGGATACCTTATGACTTCCTCCTAGGTTAATTCTGGTTCGTACCATGATTGTTTCCTAATTCATACCTAAGGTTTCATTTTATGCATTTAATTACATCCTCTAGTTTTGGCATTGCATTTAAAACAATAAACAATAACCATACATTATTCTTAATCCAATAGAAAAAATTGGAAAATTTCAAAACTTTATTATATTTATTCAATGGAATCATATTACATCCTTATTTAATATAATTTTTTTGATCATTTGAGACTATAGGTCACTATTAGATAATGGTATCTCCTCGGGTTCTTCTTCACCCTCAGAGTCAACTAGGACAAACTTGGAGGGTGGGTGTATACACAGGTACTCCTCCATCACCTCCTTTCCTATGTTTGGTGCATTTAGACCACATCCTAAAGGAATTCTCCTATGTGAAGATGATTTAACTAGTTTGACAGAAGGTATGGGTACAATGGCCTTATTTTTGTCTTTCACTCATTGTTTCATTTCCATCTTAATATGTTTAAGTGTGTCAACTAGGGTTTTAGAGTTAGCAAGCCATGGACCCCCTATGTAGTTGATATTCTCCAAGAGTTTTTCCTCTAGATATGAATCCTTTTTAGCCACTAAGCTAGGAAAGTTTTTGGGTATTGACTTTTAGTGCAATTTTCCTAATTCTTCTTCATGCCATTCTCGCACATGAACATTTTCAAACATTAGCTAACTGTTAACATTTGAGAGAAATTTGGCAATGAGCTCATAGGTCCATGTGTTAAAATTGGTAGCTCTAATACCATATGTAATATACTCACTCAAATAACAATGTAAATACTTGGATTTTTACCATAGAAGTAAATACAAGGATACGCTTATAAATAGGATAGTAATTTTTTTAATTTTCATACATCATTTATTGCACATGATCAAATATGAGTGTATAAAACTTCTTTTGAAATTGAACTGTATTAATTTTCAACTTGGAGAAAAAGATAAAACTTGTCAATTACAATTCATACATGATATACTTTCGAGTATATAAGTTTACATAATACAATAATGATACAAGGTCAAGTCTTCCACATCTGGAAAATGCTTCTGTTTCACAAGCCTCGATGTTGTCGTCTGCAAGAGGGAGAGTATCATCCAAGTGCTTTACCCCCAACCACAGACGGGTTGTCCCCTGTACAATTTCCTACTTGAAGTGGCCCTACCCTTCATGAAGAGTATAGACTAAGGAACCAAAAGTATGTCATCTAAGATTCTAGTGTTGTGTCCTACATGACCAATTTGACTAGAAATGCAATTTGGATCATGGTGAACTAACTAATGCAAAAATATATTTTTGAATTACTGTGGCCAAAGTTTTGAAACATATCAAATAATTCATTAAGAAGTGAATTCGTAAGTTCACACACCTTTAACTCAACTTGAAAACCACCTCGACCTAAGGTTTAACACACAATTGATTGTTTGACTTGATTGATTGACCTTTTTAAAGGATACTTAATCATAAAATAATAACTTACTAAACTCAGTAAATGACTAAGATGGACATGCTTTCCTAACTTTGAACACTCATGTTACATTCTCGTAACATCTGGGGACTTGGCAACTGCCACTTGTTCAAGTACTTGCACTCAAACCTTGAGAGTAGAATACTCTCCTATTTTCATGCACATATGGTTTACAATGATAACAACAATCTCATCAATTCAAGACACTTTGTCTCACATTTAATTTCTTGACTACTTGCTGAATAAGTAAAATGTAATAATATTTGAGCAATAATAAAAATATCACTTCTTATTTTAAAATAGTTTAGGTTATTCTATGTTTTTCCTCATGGTTATATGCATAAGAGATCAATGACAATTATGTAAAAATACAATATAAAATACCAAAGTTTATTTTGTTCGAAATAATACTATGTTGAAGTGTTTAAAAATATTTCAACAAATAAGTTTATAAAGCTTACTATATTCAATTAAATCAACAATGAAAGCATCTAGCTTATCTCTTAATTTTATATAATCACATATCATAATTTATCCTTTACATAATATTATATAAATATCTATATATATACATATATATTGCATTATGAACGAATGGGTAAGTGCATGGAATTGTGACACAAAAAGGCTCTTAAGATGCCACTTTTTTTTTTGAAATCAACAAAATTTGATTTGCATGAGAAAATGAAGATAGTTACACTCAAAATTTCAAGATGCAATAAGAACAAGACTTGAAGTGCTCCAAGTCTAGTTTCTAAGCTACTAATTCTTTTTAAATTAAATGAAGATTAAGGGTCTAAAAAATGGAGGGGCCCAAAATAGGTCCTATTTTTATCAAAAAAAAAAAAACATAGTGTCTGAGCCCCCCCCTTTCATTCACTTTTTTTTAGAATTTCAAAAATCTGAATGGTGAGAAATTAGTTAACACCATGTAGTTTATCCTACTTCTTTTGGATAATTTTTTTAATGAATATATAATATCTTATGAATTTTTGAAATGAACACATCCTGAAAAGCTAAAATTTGAGTGTGCTCCCCCCTATTTTTTTGAAAACTAATCAAAAATTGATTTTTTTATCATGTGTAGAATGGAGCCTAGTTTAAACAATTTTTATTTGTTTCATGTTTCAATGAAGGAGTACAAATCTATCCTGAAACTAGCACATGTTGGTTTTTGACCAAAAACAAGGGCATTTACAAGAGAAGTTATGGATCAAAACCTTAATCAAAAGATTTTTTTTTTATATATTTAGATAGCTAAGAGAGAGGTTAATGCCATAACAGTTTTTTTTTAAACTTGCATTGAAAGACATGCAAACGTGATGCTATGCATAGACACAAATATGAGGAAATTTGGAAAATCTTGTGCATTCACTCATCCAAAGTAGCTCATTTGGTGAGCACCAAATTTGGTGCTTGCCAAATGACACATCACATTTGGCATGCACCAAATGTGATGTGCCATTTGGCATGCTCACCAAATGAGCTGCTTTGAACAAAAACTAAGTTTCCCTTCTCTTTGCTTGACCACTTTGATAATGCCAAGAGTTCACGTTCTATGACTCTACCCCTCTTAACAAATACGTACCCATTCTCTCTCAACCCTATCTAGGTCTCTCATACACTCTCTAGCTTGTCTTCCATCCATAGGGTTTAAGGTATAGGGTTGAGGGTTTAATGTACAGGATAACTCCCCCTCTCAGGTCTCTTCATCCCTCTATCCCTTCTACTCACTCTCTCTCAAGTGTCTTCCTTCATCTATTCCTCCCACCCCCTCTCTCTCAAGTCTCTCCTTTGCTCTATCCATTCCACCCTTTTTCTCTTGAATCTCTCACACCCCCTCTCCCTCTCTCAAGTTTCTCCCTCCCACTATAGCTACTCTCCCTCTCTCTCAGGTATCTCCCTAAAAATATCCCTCCCATCCCCTCTCCCTCTCTCAGGTCTCTCCCCCAACCTAACTAGATAACTCTCTTTCCCTCTCAAGTCTCTCTCTCTCTCAGGTCTCACTCCCTCCCATGCTACCTAGACTACTCTCTCACTCCAATCCCCTCTTTCACACTCCCTCTCTCTTAGATCTCTCCCTCAAAATATGTGTCCCACCCCTTCTCCCTCTCCTAGGTTGTTCCCTCCCATACTAAATAGATAACCCTCTTTCTCAAATGTCCATTTGAAAGGCTTATATGCTTCTCACACCTTAACTCCCTCTCTAGATAACCCTCCCACCCCCTCTCACTCTCCCTATCACTCCCTCCCACCCTACCTAGAAATATCTCTCTCACACTCCATCTCTCGCAGGTTTCTCCCTCAAAATATCCCTCCCACTTGCTCTCCCTCTCTCAGGTCTCTCCCTCCCATACTAACTAGATAACCCTCTTTCTCAGATGTAGTAGTGTCTCTCTCAGGTCTCACTCCCTCCCACATTACTTGGACTATTGTATCTCACTCCAACCCCCTGTCTCACACTCCCTCTCTCATAGGTCTCGTCCTCAAAATATCCCTCCCACCCCTTCTCCCTCTCTTAGGTCTCTCCCTCCCATCCTAAATAGATAACTCCCTTTCTCTGATGTAGTAGTCTCTCTCTCTCAATTATCACTTCCTCCCACCCTACCTAGATAGATCTATCTCACTCCAACCCCCTCTATCACACTCCCTCTCTCTCCCCCTATATTATTTTTCTATCACTCCATCTCCCTCTTTTATGTCTTTATCTTTCTCTCTCCATCTCATCCCTCCCAACCCCTCTCCCTCTCTCAGGTCTCCCCCCACCCTAACTAGATAACTCTCTCTCCCTCTTGAGTCTCTCTCTCTCTCTAGTCTCACTCCCTCACATTCTACCTAGACTACTCTCTCTCACTCCAATACCATCTCTCACACTCCCTCTCTCTCAGGTCTCATTCCCTCCACCCCTACCTAGAAAGATCAATCTCACTCCAACCCCCTCTCTCACACTCCCTCTCTCTCCCTCCTTAGTCTTTTTGTCTCTCTCACTCCATCTCCCTCTCTTATGTCATTATCTTTCTCTCTCCCTCCTAACCCCTCTCCCTCTCTCAAGTATCACTCACTCACTCACTCCTCACTCACTCACTCACTCACTCACTCACTCTCTTTCTCTCTCTCACTCTCTCTGTCACTCTCTCTCTCCCTCTCTCTTAGGTCTCTCCCTCCCACCCCCTCTTCCTCCATATCCCTCTCTCAAGTCTCTCCCTATCTCAGATGTTTGTCTCTCTACCCTAATCCCTTCTCTCCATCTCTCTATCTCACTTCTCCCTCCATATTTCCCTCCCTCTCTACTCTAATCCCTCAACCCTCAACCCCTATGTACCCTCAACCCTAATCACTCAACCCTATACCCTTAAAATATCTACCCTCAACCCTAAACACTTGAACCTAAACCCTTAAACCCCAAAACCTTAAACCCTCTACCCTCTACCCTCAACCTAATACCTTCAACCCTAATCCCTAAACCATCAGTTGTTAACCGTTAATCCCTCTCACACTCCCTCTCTCTCAATCCATCTCCCTCTCTTAGGTATTTATCTTTCTCTCTCCCTCTCATCCCTCCCAACCCCTCTCCCTCTCTCAGGTCTTTCTCCCCACCCTAACTAAATAACTCTCTCTCCCTCTCAATAATCTCTCTCAGGTCTCATTCCCTCCCACACTACCTAGACTAATCTCTCTCTCTCATATCCCCTCTCTCACACTCCCTCTCTATTAGGTCTCACTATCTCCCGCCCTACCTAAAAAAATCTATCTCACTCCAACCCCCTCTCCCACACTCCCTCTCTCTCTCCCCCTTTGATCATTCTGTCTCTCTTAGGTATCATCCCTTGCTACCCCTCTCCCATTTTTAGGTGTTTCCCACCACCCTAACTGGATGACTCTCTCCCTCTCAAGTCTCTCTCTCTCTCTCTCTCTCTCTCTCTCTCTCTCAGGTCTCACTCCCTCCCACACTACCTAGAGTAATCTCTCTCACTCTAAACCCCTCTCTCACTCCCTCTCTCCCAAGTCTCATTCCCTCCCACCCTACCTAGACAAATCTATCTTACTCCAACCCCATCTCTCGGGTCTAACTATCTTTATCTCTCTTAGGTCTCTCCCTCATGTTCTAATGTTAATTTGAATCAAAGCACATGCATAACATTTCAATGCAACACATTTGGCGCTCACCAAATTTGGCAAGTTCCAAAATTGGTGCTCTCCAAATTTGGCGAGTACCAAATGTGTTTTTTTCATTGAAATGGTAAAATGGGGGTTGACCCTATGATTCAGGTCCACATGTTTCTACATTTGTTTGGTTCAACACTTTATCCGACTCAAAACCACATTTTTTATGCAATTGACTCCCTAGTGTACCAATCTATGCTTGATCCATCACCTTTTTACCACCAATTTGCATGCTAGACAACATACAAGAAGAAAATTTGCAGTTTCTACATCATTTTACATTATCTCAGGTAATATATTCATTTTGGTACTATTGAAATGTTTTTATTTAGTTTATTTTTTTGTTTTTGACAATATAAACCATTCCTTTCATGATTTTATTTATCATAATAGTTTGACATACAATTCAACATTGAATTAGATGGAAGTTACGTAATTTTTATGAGTTTTAAGAAAAAATGAAAACATGACATAATTTAGATGAATTCATGTTTAAACTTATATAAATGACATCAACTTAACACAAATTTTCTTATGAATTCCATTTTCATTGCTTATAGTAGTCCATTTCCATCATGGCTAGTATAATTCACTCTGTTTCATTTTAGGTAGATGTTTATATTGAGTTTTTTTGTTTTATTTTGACAATTTATAGATCATTAATTTGATGATTTTATTAATCTTCATTGTTACACATAAAATTAAACATTTAATTAGATGGATCCTGCATGTAGAAGTTTAATTTGTAGGAGTTTGAAGATAAAAAATGGAAAACATGACATAATAGATTCAAATTCATGAAAACTTATATAGAGGATTTGAAAAATTGCCTCAAGGAAATGCCTCAAAGCAATGTTGTCTCATGGAATGTAAACAACTTATACATCTAGAGGATTTCAAAAAATCATTTTTTCTCCTTGATGGATTGTACCTTTAACCTCTTCTAATGTAATTGCCACATTGCATCTAAATCAAAAGATTTTCATGCCATAAAGACATCACATTCCCAAGGAATTAATTACAATCACTAAGGGTAAAACACAGTTCTAAAGTATTTTGGCAAGTAGGTCATAGGGTCACTGTCCACTGCATTCTTGGGGTGGCTCTCACTTTGTTGTGAATTCTTGTCATACATTGCCATCATCATGGCTTGAAACCTTGTTATTGTCCTTGGAATGTCTCAATGCATGCATTATATGCATTTGATGTTTTCATTATTTAGGGTGTCAAAATCCCAACTAAAGCATGCACAAATAAGAAATTAGTTGAATCATCACTCAAACACTTCCCTTCAATTGTATTCTTGAAACTAGAATATATTTGAAAAAATCTATGCATTCATGCCTAAAATCATATTCATCGTCATAATTATACTAATATCTTATCTTGTTGAACAACCTTTTCCTCATGAATTAAGAACTGGATAGGCAATGGTTGATACCTAGACTTGGTGTGAGGTGTTTTTCTTGGTGTGGTGTGAGTCAAAATTTTGATTCATTGTTTAATTGTGATTTTTAGTGATGGTTTTGGGAAAAAAATCATTTTCAACTAATTTGAAAAACCTAAGAGCTTTCACCAATGTTAATGCAAGTTTCCATTCATTATTTTGTGTCATAAAAAATTACCTTCATCATGTGCTTAGATAAATTAAATTGAATTGACATAGTTGTTAACACAAGTTTCCATTCATTCATACCATCTACCTTTCTAAAAAATAAAAAATGGGAAAATTTTGTGCAATTGAAAATTCTTATTGTTCTTCTAAGTTACCTCATTGCCAAAGAAATATTGAATAATTCCAAGATATGAAGGTACTGGTTACAACCTTTTGCATGAAGGAAAACAGTTTTCACAACTTCAATTTGTTGAAATGGACACATAACTAAAAAGCCATAACTAAAAAAAAAAAAAAGGCTTAGAGATGCCTTTATAAAGAAATTAAACTTCTAAATTCACCCCTTGATTGAAACCTTCCTTGTTGCAATTTGAATTCTAATTACATTCTAACCCTACCACAAATCACTGCCAAAATCCTTTAGAACAGGCAACTTGCTCAAAAATTTTGATTTAGAAAGGTTGCATTAACAAGGAAAAATGACCTTGACATCAAACTACAACAAACTACCTTCAAACCAGGGAATTACACCTCAAAAATATTCTCAAATCTGCACAAAATATGTATCCTTGCAATGATTGCAATGACACCATGACCACTACTCACCTGTATCTAATAACTGTCCCTACTGAAAATGATTGTGAAGAAAGAACTACCCTGCAACATGAAAAAAATTGAACATCATGAAAGATGCATTGCATTGCTAACATGGTTGCATTCTTCACAAGATGCCACTGTCCATAACCATGACTGTGAAGTTGTTCAGTAATGAATTCAATGGTGATAGGAATGAAAGGTGTGGCATCACCAACAATGTCACTTAACACAATAATATTTGATAAGGCACATTCAAAAACCTATCCAAGTGTTTGTCTTGAATGAAAAGCATGTGGATTTATGAAAAAATCTAAAAAAATTCCTTGTATTGTAAAAGACATATTTTCTTGCTCTTCTATAAACCCTACAACTCCTTCTATAAACCAATAAAAGGGAATCCATCATTGTCAAGCTTATCTACTCCCATTTTTTCTATGTTTGGCTTTCCAAAATCTACCCTAATCTTGGATGAATTTTACAGTCATTTCCATCATGATCTATCTCTTTACATAATCTCAATCACTGTTCATAGACATCATGATGATTTGGATTTCCTTCATTATGCATCATGATCACCCTTCAACCACTGTCATCATGATCTGGATTTTCTCATTATGCATCAAACTTGGTTGTTAGTGTGCTATGGTTTCAATAGGGACTTGGCATTAAGTTTTCAACTTGAAACATGTCAATTCTCACTACCAAGTGTTTAACTTCCATGAAAACATAGGGTTTGTTTTTGACCACCTCCTTGTGAACCACACTTACACATAATGATTGTACCTTGTTGCTCTACATCCATAAAGGCCACTCACATCAATATTTGATAGTGATGCTCCAAAAAATCTACTTCCTCCTACCCTTAGAATTCCATCCTTATCTCATACTCTTACTAGTTATGAATCATGAACACTTAAAAACATTCCTCCTACTATCACTTCAGATTTTCTATCTATTTTTCAAGGTACCTCTCATGAAAATATTGTATGTCAAAACATGGCATTGTCTTCTCATATCATTACACAAAGAAAATAGTGAGACTAATTACTGTACCTATATCAATGGGCTACCCCTTCAAAAACAATTTCACCTTCAATGCATAGGGTTTCAAAATCTTACTAATCAACAAGCTCTTAACGAAAAGGGTTTATCCTTATGAAATATAAGACTCAAAAATTTACACATACTATTTTCTCATGACTTCAAACAACACCCATTTGTCATTGCAAACACAGATATGAAGCAATAATACCTCTCAAGAAGGAAAATCCATGAAAATTTGTAACTTCCTTTTGAAACTAAACTTTCCTCCTTTGCCTTGTCAAAAATCTAGGAAACATCTTGCAAACATGGAAATTCATGTGGTATTTCCCTCCAAACTCAAAAATCATTGAAGATGAGACTTAATCCCTTTCCACATTTTCACATGAATATCATGAAAATAAGCCCCTTGAAATAATTAAAATGCCTTTTTAATGATTTTGTCATAAAATAAAAGCCCTTTGACTTAAATGCTTGAACTTTGAAAATATAATTTTGAAAAATGATAATAGGTAACAACTAATATTTATGTCAATTAATGTTTTTCTCCTTATGTCTGAAAACTTCCCATGAATGCATGACTATCTAAAGAATTTGCTGCTATTTATGTCTAAAAATTACCTTTTCCTCTGTCTATAATTTGATGATAATTTGCATACTTTATGGTGGTCACAAAATTTCAGCATGTAATTAATATTCATTTGACAATATGCATTCACAATGGTTTACTCAAAATTAGTCATATAGTATTCCTTTGTGGTAGTTTTTAACTATTGTTAATAAACATTAAAAACTAAAAGTTATAGTTTTGATGTCAAGGGTTTTGAGATTGAAGTTATGAAAACCATTAATCATGTTACTATGATGCTAAGAAGCTTCTTTTCTAAGCCTATGGGATTGTGTCGGTCCCCTCTACAATAACCTCTCTCAATTTTTCTATCTCAGAGGCATTTTCTTGTGGTGGCGACTTTTTGCTTGAGGAAAAAGTTATTAAATGCAAGTAGTGTAAAGTTGCAAAGTGGTGCAACTTTCGTTTTGCAACTCGTGTGACCAAAAAAAATATTCCAATGTATCTAGATGGGTATGTTTAAGCTAGGAATGGTCCTCTTTTGTACCTCAACACGTCGAATCGCTCTGAGCTATGTTCAACTAGTTGAATCCCTTAAGTGTCCAAAGTGCAAAATGACTGCAATCTTTGACGGGTTGTCACTCAGATACTGTGATGCTTAGAAAACTATTATCTAATCCTATGGGATCATGTTGGGCCCCTCTACAATAACCTCTCTCTATTTTTTCTATCTTGAGGGCATTTTTTGATGGTGGTGACTTTTCAGTTGAGGAAAAAGTTGTCAAATGCAAGTAGTGTAAAGTTGCAAAGTGGTGCAACTTTTGTTCTGCAACTCATGTGACCAAATGGATGATTCCAATGCATACATATGGGTATTTTTATGCTAGGTATGGTCCTATTTCACACCCAAACATGTTGAATCACTCTGAGCTACGTTCAACCGATTGAATCCCTTAAGAGTCCAAAGTGCAAAATTGTTGCAATCTTCGACGGGCTATTACTCAGATACCGTGATGCTTAGAAACTTCTTGTTTAAGCCTATGGGATCATGTTCACCCCCTATACAATAATATCTCTCTAGTTTCTCTATCTTAGAGGCATTTTGTTGGGAATTTTGCCTCAACTTTCTGGTGACCCCCTTTGAAGACTTAGGTGAATTCTCTTGTTTCCTTGGCAAAGTCTTTTGTTCTGACGGAGGCAGAATCGAGATGGAACTTGACATTGTTCCATTTGCCTTGTTCTGAGTTTGTTCTCGTTGCATCTCCAGCTCCGCTCCCCACTTTCTTGGTTCTTTGAGTTTTGTTCTGGCGGAGGTGGAACCGGATTGGAACCTGGCATTGTTTCTTTTGTCATGTTCCGAGTTTGGCTCTAGATTCGGCTTCGGCAATCTGTTGCTCTTTGCTTGGTTCTAGCGGAGGCGGAACCAGTTTTGGAAGTTGGAAATGTCTATTTTCCATGTTCCTGTTCCTGTTCTTGTTCCGGCTCTGAGTCTGACTACTGCTTTTGTGATCTAGTTCTTCTAGATGTTTGGATTCTCCTTGGGGTGTTTTCCTCCGCCTTGTCCTGGTTGTGGATTGTTGTTTCTTGCAGTTGGTGGAGGCGAAACCGGAACCAGTTTGGTTCCTGATATTGGACTTTTGGTAAAGTCCTGTTTCTGTTCTTGTTCTGTCCCCGACTCTGACTTCGGTCCTTTGTGTTCCCATCTTGGTTCGACCCCGAGTTGACTTTACCCGGTCAGTTCTGTTTCTGATGTGTTCCCCTTTGCCGTGGGTGGACGCGGAACCGAATTGGTTCCTGAACCTGTAATTTCGGTAGGGTCATGTTTTGACTTCAGTTCCGACTCCGACAGTGTGATTTTTTGGTGGAGTCTTGTTTCGACTCCTGTTCCAACTCTGACTCCGACAGTGTTAGGTATGAATTGAAGTCTTGGATGCGCTCGATGTCTATTTGGCCGTTTTTGTTGCTCTGTCAGCTGCGTTTGCTGATGGGTCTTGGACGTGTGGCACCTGGTTGAATAGTGACTAGATGGTTACCTAACTTGTTGTGCTGCATGTTTTGTCAATGAAGGTTGGCGAAGCTGAACCCATTTTTGGAATGGAAGTGAATGCCTAGGCAGCTTGTTGCAGGGAGATCTGTCAGATCCGACCAGATGCATGATTTGCGGATGGTCTTCTTTGCTTTTATTGAGTCGGTTACATAATGGATGAGAGATGTATTATTTCTCAAGGAAGTTCGATGAGTCTGCAAGAGTCGTGGGTTGCAGAGCAAGTGCGAGATGTGTGAGCTGAATGCGCGACCATGAGACTACAAGCAAGATGCGCGGGCATGTGAATGCGTGAGTATGGGGCTGCAAGCATAATGCATGATGCATGATGTGAGATTGTAGCAGTTGGACTTGCAGGTTGGAGAGCCGAAGGTGTGAAGATATTTGTAGAGAGATGGAGAGGGTGTTCGAGCAGTTTGCTTAGGCAATGTAACTATGAACACTCTATCTCTCGGATCTAGGCATGGGAGTCATTGGAGGCCGAATGACTGGGTTGGCTATGAGGTTGGCTGTGACAGTCATCTGAGGAGCTGAGAGGAATCTTGCAGGTACCTGTTACTTCTCCAGTAGAACAAGATGTAACTCTTGTATTGGCTTTGAGCCTGATATTGTATTATAACTGGTTTTGTGTTGTTGAATAATACAATGGCTCAAAATTTTGGAGTGTGGGGTTTTTACCTGAAAGGGTTTTCCCCACATATATCTTTGTGTATTCTTTTTGTCTTTCATGGTTTCTATTTATGTTGAATCTGTTCCTTGTTGCATTCACTTCTCTCAGAGGATCAATGGGGGATCAACTATGCTTGTTTCTGCTTTATAGCATAGTTGGTTGTGTCTTTGTTGTGATTTTGAATTGAAATCACTAAGGCACTACTGTCTTAGATGCCTATCTTGATGACAGATCAAATCCGTATCCCCAACAAGTGGTATCAGAGCTGGTAGCTTATTGCTCATGATACCAACAAGTGGTATCAGAGCAAGTTTGGAGGAGGTCGAGGCTTGATGATACCAACAAGTGGTATCGGTGACTTCTCCTGGTTGCTGAAGTTCTGGGTTTTCTCCTGTGGTGATTTCTTAGCCTGGCAAAATTGAGGAAGTCTGGAGAAATTGATTGGTGATTGGTCCTTAGGTGAGTGGAAGTGTGTGTTTCATTGATTCAACATACAGTTTGAAAGATGCTCGAAAGGTATGGAGTGGGTCATGTTGTGGCAACATGATTTGGAGCTCCTGACTAGTAACATTGTTCCTGATGCAAAGGGCATGAGATGTGTTCATGTTTGTGTTGCAGCAAAGCGTGGTGTTCATACTGGGCATCTGTGTGAGAGGCTCCTTGGTGGTATGGACTAGCTTGTGTCATTGTTCAGCTATGGATTGTTGTGCTTGTGTTGGGTGTTTCTGACTTAGCACTGAAGGCATTTTCTCTGGTGCTCTGATTGCATGGAGGCTATGAGGTGACCTTGGTGGTCTACAACTTCTGGATAGCTTGGCTCTTCCTTGTGCTTGTGTATGAATGTGGCTTTGGAACTGGTCTGAAATGGACGTGTTGTTCCTGTGTGCCTCTTTCTTGCACTTGCATAGTTCAGATTCATGTCTTTGGCTTTGAGGGTTTTGTGTAGATTTTCCTAAAAAGTCTACGGTGCATTCTCTTGTTCTTTCATTGTTTTGGTTTACTATGATGGTTGTGTGTAAACTCCTGAATTGTCCAAATGAGCAGTGAATATGGAGGTGTGTGGGTGTTTTGGAAACACTGTGGTTTTTTGCAAGTTTAGCACGGTCAAGGAAAACTTGTGTTTTGTGGAACTGCTATTTGTTATTTTTTCTAGATCCTAGTTTCTGGGGTGTGACTGGATGAGATAGCTGCAGTTCAACTGGTTTTGAGGAGTGTTGGTATGTTTCTCCTTTAGTATTCTTGTGTTATGCTTTGATGGTTTTCTAGACTTTGGTGCTTGGGTTGTGGACGTGACTGGAAAATCAGATCTGTTGCTGATCCGGTGTTTGAGTCATGATTGTCTGCTTTGGTTGTTCTCTTTGATTATCTCAGTTTTGCAGTTTCCAATGCAATGATAGCTTTGCAGTTTTACTTTTGGTTGCATCCACGGGTTGTGCAATGTTGTAGGTTGTCCTTACCTACATGCTTGTTGTGAGACAACTCAGAAGTGGACTGTCTATATCCATGAGAGTGTAACCATGTTGTGCAGATCTATTAGTTGACCTTGTCTATGGTCACTTGTGCATTGGTGTGGCTGTTTTGAGATGAGAGGAGGAATGGCGTTTGAGTACCTGAATAGTCAGTGATGGGGACCTGAAGCATGTGGATAATGATGTCATGGAGAGCTGGGTACACTGGCTTAGTGTAAGCTTTTGACAGTGATGGTGTGGTCAGTCATGGTGCTTGGAAAGCTCAGTTTCACGTTTCAGTGGGAACTTTAGCAATGACTGGTGTCTTCTTTGGTGTTGTAGAATTTGCATCTGCATGTTCACTATTTGAAGATGTGTAGCACTTTGGAGCCATGAAGGACCTTGGTAGTCTTTGGTTGAGTTGTTGGTGGTGCTTGACAGGTGATGTTGGTTTAGAGTTGTTTGCTTTATGTCATGGTATACTCTTGCTTGTGCATTAGAGTTTTGGCATGTTGTTTTGCTCTTGAAGACCATGGACAGTTCACTTGAAGCATGGTATCTCCCTTGGAGATGTGTAGATCATGGTGTCATGATAAGTTCCTGTTCTAGGTTATGGAACTTTGACAGTGGTCTGGGGGTTCTCTTTACTTTGAGTACATTGGTCATATGTTGGAGGACTTCATGGTTATTGCAGTGTTGCAGTTTGGAGTTAGCATGAGATGACAGGTGTTGATACTCATGGATGCATGAAGAATAAGGTGAGGCTTGAATTCTTAAGTGAATGTTGTTGTTATAGATGAAAGTCCGAGAAGCCTGCACTTTGGTTGAATGTAAATTCAACAGAGACCCTGAAGGAGAATGCTCTTAGGTTAGCCATGATGGCTTGTATATCTTGGATGAGCATGTTTCTCTTTTCTTCTTGATCTGCTCGGCAGTGGTGTCATTGTGAAAGGTATTTACCCATTATACTTTTCAGGTGTTTTATGCTTTATCTTTCATGATATGAATCTTGAGTTGGTTTAGATTCTGGAGGATTCATAATGAAAGGTTGGACAACATAGTTTATCTCCTTGTGCTTTTGAGGACTGACAGGAGATGGTTATATGGGTAGTTCTGATCTTCTTTGAGGAGCTTACATCCATGTTTTGTTGGATGTTGTCAAGGCTTTTCCCTTTGGGATGTAAAGAAGATCATTCTTGACACAGCTGGCATTTAGAAGTGTTTGTAGAAGGGCATTTTTCTTGTTGATTTGCAGTTTCTCTCTTATCTGGTCTTGTTCTTCCTGATTGCTCCTGTGACTTTAGATGTGAGTTGCCTTTGTGGTGCCGGGTTGGTCACTGTTTGTGGTCATGTGTTGTCACCTAGGTGATGACACGAAGGTGCCTATGCTTCTTTCTTCAGTCAGTTTTGGAGGTGTTTGGAAGAACTGTGGAAGACAGTTGAGAGAAATTTTTCTTGCACCAGGTGGTTGCAGATGTTGCAGATCAGTGTGGATGTTCCTTGGAACTACATGGTTACATTTCTTTATGCTGGGTTTGGTGGACTTGGTATGCCTGGATCATTTGTGATGGTGCTCAGTTTGCACTCATCTGGAAAGTGCCCTTGCAGTGGGAGTACTTGGACGTGTTTGGTCTATGATTGGTTGACACAGGGTGCTTGTTTGCTGCTGAGATGGGTGGGTTTCTTTTGATGGCATGAGTTCACTTTTAGGTCATACCTTTAAGGTATGGGTGGTTGGATGTTTCAGCATGAGTTGTGGGTGCTGGTTTTTCAGTCACGTGGATTTGATCAGTTGGATGAGGGCAATCTGTTCTTGGTTGCCTTTCTAGTTGGTCAGTTTTTTCTTGTTCTAGAGTTTTGGTTGGAGTGGTGCTTTGCTGTTTTTTGCCTTTGCCGTCTGGAGGCTCCTTTGCTTTCATTCTTGAGACTGTTGTTGTTTCACCTTGGTGTGTTCCTGTGTTTGGAGCTGTTGCTTAAGGTGGTGGACATCTTTCTAATGTTGTTGCAGTGGTCTTGATTGGAGTGTGAGAGCATGTGTTGGTCCTTGTTCGGGCTGGTTTAGAGGATGCCTGAAAGTCTTCGGCAAGTGGGAGATTGTTGGGAATTATGCCTCAACTTTCTGGTGACCCCCTTTGAAGACTTAGGCGAATTCTCTTGTTTCCTTGGCAAAGTCTTTTGTTCTAGTGGAGGTGGAACCGGGATGGAACTTGGCATTGTTTCGTTTGCCTTGTTCCGGGTCTTGTTCCCGTTCCGTCTCCTGCTCCTCTCCCCGCTTTCTTGGTTCTTCGAGTTTTGTTCTGGTGGAGGCAGAACCGGATTGGAACTTGGCATTGTTCCTTTTGTCATGTTTCGAGTTTGGCTCTGGATCCAGCTCCGACTCCGGCTTCGGCAGTCTATTGCTCTCCACTTGGTTTTGGCAGAGGCAAAACCAGTTTTGGAAGTTGGCAATGTTTGTTTGCCATGTTCCTGTTTCTGTTCCTGTTCCAACTCCGGGTCCGACTCTTGCTTTTGTGATCTAGTTCCTCTGGATGTTTGGATTCTCCTCGGGGATTTTTCCTCCGCTTTGTCCATGTTTTGGATTGTTGTTTCTTGCAGTTGGTGGAGGCCCGCTTTGTCCATGTTTTGGATTTTTGTTTCTTGCAATTGGCGGAGGCGGAACTGGAACCAGTTTGGTTCTTGATCTTGGACTTTTGGTAAAGTCCTGTTTCTGTTCCTATTCTGTCCCCGACTCCGACTCTGATCTTTTGTGTTCCCATCTTGGTTTGACC
>CM021106.1:249068902-249093484 GCA_007115665.2 Sequoiadendron giganteum | reverse complement strand
ATCTATCTCACTCCAACCCCCTCTCCCACACTCCCTCTCTCTCTCCCCCTTTGATCATTCTGTCTCTCTTAGGTATCATCCCTTGCTACCCCTCTCCCATTTTTAGGTGTTTCCCACCACCCTAACTGGATGACTCTCTCCCTCTCAAGTCTCTCTCTCTCTCTCTCTCTCTCTCTCTCTCTCTCAGGTCTCACTCCCTCCCACACTACCTAGAGTAATCTCTCTCACTCTAAACCCCTCTCTCACTCCCTCTCTCCCAAGTCTCATTCCCTCCCACCCTACCTAGACAAATCTATCTTACTCCAACCCCATCTCTCGGGTCTAACTATCTTTATCTCTCTTAGGTCTCTCCCTCATGTTCTAATGTTAATTTGAATCAAAGCACATGCATAACATTTCAATGCAACACATTTGGCGCTCACCAAATTTGGCAAGTTCCAAAATTGGTGCTCTCCAAATTTGGCGAGTACCAAATGTGTTTTTTTCATTGAAATGGTAAAATGGGGGTTGACCCTATGATTCAGGTCCACATGTTTCTACATTTGTTTGGTTCAACACTTTATCCGACTCAAAACCACATTTTTTATGCAATTGACTCCCTAGTGTACCAATCTATGCTTGATCCATCACCTTTTTACCACCAATTTGCATGCTAGACAACATACAAGAAGAAAATTTGCAGTTTCTACATCATTTTACATTATCTCAGGTAATATATTCATTTTGGTACTATTGAAATGTTTTTATTTAGTTTATTTTTTTGTTTTTGACAATATAAACCATTCCTTTCATGATTTTATTTATCATAATAGTTTGACATACAATTCAACATTGAATTAGATGGAAGTTACGTAATTTTTATGAGTTTTAAGAAAAAATGAAAACATGACATAATTTAGATGAATTCATGTTTAAACTTATATAAATGACATCAACTTAACACAAATTTTCTTATGAATTCCATTTTCATTGCTTATAGTAGTCCATTTCCATCATGGCTAGTATAATTCACTCTGTTTCATTTTAGGTAGATGTTTATATTGAGTTTTTTTGTTTTATTTTGACAATTTATAGATCATTAATTTGATGATTTTATTAATCTTCATTGTTACACATAAAATTAAACATTTAATTAGATGGATCCTGCATGTAGAAGTTTAATTTGTAGGAGTTTGAAGATAAAAAATGGAAAACATGACATAATAGATTCAAATTCATGAAAACTTATATAGAGGATTTGAAAAATTGCCTCAAGGAAATGCCTCAAAGCAATGTTGTCTCATGGAATGTAAACAACTTATACATCTAGAGGATTTCAAAAAATCATTTTTTCTCCTTGATGGATTGTACCTTTAACCTCTTCTAATGTAATTGCCACATTGCATCTAAATCAAAAGATTTTCATGCCATAAAGACATCACATTCCCAAGGAATTAATTACAATCACTAAGGGTAAAACACAGTTCTAAAGTATTTTGGCAAGTAGGTCATAGGGTCACTGTCCACTGCATTCTTGGGGTGGCTCTCACTTTGTTGTGAATTCTTGTCATACATTGCCATCATCATGGCTTGAAACCTTGTTATTGTCCTTGGAATGTCTCAATGCATGCATTATATGCATTTGATGTTTTCATTATTTAGGGTGTCAAAATCCCAACTAAAGCATGCACAAATAAGAAATTAGTTGAATCATCACTCAAACACTTCCCTTCAATTGTATTCTTGAAACTAGAATATATTTGAAAAAATCTATGCATTCATGCCTAAAATCATATTCATCGTCATAATTATACTAATATCTTATCTTGTTGAACAACCTTTTCCTCATGAATTAAGAACTGGATAGGCAATGGTTGATACCTAGACTTGGTGTGAGGTGTTTTTCTTGGTGTGGTGTGAGTCAAAATTTTGATTCATTGTTTAATTGTGATTTTTAGTGATGGTTTTGGGAAAAAAATCATTTTCAACTAATTTGAAAAACCTAAGAGCTTTCACCAATGTTAATGCAAGTTTCCATTCATTATTTTGTGTCATAAAAAATTACCTTCATCATGTGCTTAGATAAATTAAATTGAATTGACATAGTTGTTAACACAAGTTTCCATTCATTCATACCATCTACCTTTCTAAAAAATAAAAAATGGGAAAATTTTGTGCAATTGAAAATTCTTATTGTTCTTCTAAGTTACCTCATTGCCAAAGAAATATTGAATAATTCCAAGATATGAAGGTACTGGTTACAACCTTTTGCATGAAGGAAAACAGTTTTCACAACTTCAATTTGTTGAAATGGACACATAACTAAAAAGCCATAACTAAAAAAAAAAAAAAGGCTTAGAGATGCCTTTATAAAGAAATTAAACTTCTAAATTCACCCCTTGATTGAAACCTTCCTTGTTGCAATTTGAATTCTAATTACATTCTAACCCTACCACAAATCACTGCCAAAATCCTTTAGAACAGGCAACTTGCTCAAAAATTTTGATTTAGAAAGGTTGCATTAACAAGGAAAAATGACCTTGACATCAAACTACAACAAACTACCTTCAAACCAGGGAATTACACCTCAAAAATATTCTCAAATCTGCACAAAATATGTATCCTTGCAATGATTGCAATGACACCATGACCACTACTCACCTGTATCTAATAACTGTCCCTACTGAAAATGATTGTGAAGAAAGAACTACCCTGCAACATGAAAAAAATTGAACATCATGAAAGATGCATTGCATTGCTAACATGGTTGCATTCTTCACAAGATGCCACTGTCCATAACCATGACTGTGAAGTTGTTCAGTAATGAATTCAATGGTGATAGGAATGAAAGGTGTGGCATCACCAACAATGTCACTTAACACAATAATATTTGATAAGGCACATTCAAAAACCTATCCAAGTGTTTGTCTTGAATGAAAAGCATGTGGATTTATGAAAAAATCTAAAAAAATTCCTTGTATTGTAAAAGACATATTTTCTTGCTCTTCTATAAACCCTACAACTCCTTCTATAAACCAATAAAAGGGAATCCATCATTGTCAAGCTTATCTACTCCCATTTTTTCTATGTTTGGCTTTCCAAAATCTACCCTAATCTTGGATGAATTTTACAGTCATTTCCATCATGATCTATCTCTTTACATAATCTCAATCACTGTTCATAGACATCATGATGATTTGGATTTCCTTCATTATGCATCATGATCACCCTTCAACCACTGTCATCATGATCTGGATTTTCTCATTATGCATCAAACTTGGTTGTTAGTGTGCTATGGTTTCAATAGGGACTTGGCATTAAGTTTTCAACTTGAAACATGTCAATTCTCACTACCAAGTGTTTAACTTCCATGAAAACATAGGGTTTGTTTTTGACCACCTCCTTGTGAACCACACTTACACATAATGATTGTACCTTGTTGCTCTACATCCATAAAGGCCACTCACATCAATATTTGATAGTGATGCTCCAAAAAATCTACTTCCTCCTACCCTTAGAATTCCATCCTTATCTCATACTCTTACTAGTTATGAATCATGAACACTTAAAAACATTCCTCCTACTATCACTTCAGATTTTCTATCTATTTTTCAAGGTACCTCTCATGAAAATATTGTATGTCAAAACATGGCATTGTCTTCTCATATCATTACACAAAGAAAATAGTGAGACTAATTACTGTACCTATATCAATGGGCTACCCCTTCAAAAACAATTTCACCTTCAATGCATAGGGTTTCAAAATCTTACTAATCAACAAGCTCTTAACGAAAAGGGTTTATCCTTATGAAATATAAGACTCAAAAATTTACACATACTATTTTCTCATGACTTCAAACAACACCCATTTGTCATTGCAAACACAGATATGAAGCAATAATACCTCTCAAGAAGGAAAATCCATGAAAATTTGTAACTTCCTTTTGAAACTAAACTTTCCTCCTTTGCCTTGTCAAAAATCTAGGAAACATCTTGCAAACATGGAAATTCATGTGGTATTTCCCTCCAAACTCAAAAATCATTGAAGATGAGACTTAATCCCTTTCCACATTTTCACATGAATATCATGAAAATAAGCCCCTTGAAATAATTAAAATGCCTTTTTAATGATTTTGTCATAAAATAAAAGCCCTTTGACTTAAATGCTTGAACTTTGAAAATATAATTTTGAAAAATGATAATAGGTAACAACTAATATTTATGTCAATTAATGTTTTTCTCCTTATGTCTGAAAACTTCCCATGAATGCATGACTATCTAAAGAATTTGCTGCTATTTATGTCTAAAAATTACCTTTTCCTCTGTCTATAATTTGATGATAATTTGCATACTTTATGGTGGTCACAAAATTTCAGCATGTAATTAATATTCATTTGACAATATGCATTCACAATGGTTTACTCAAAATTAGTCATATAGTATTCCTTTGTGGTAGTTTTTAACTATTGTTAATAAACATTAAAAACTAAAAGTTATAGTTTTGATGTCAAGGGTTTTGAGATTGAAGTTATGAAAACCATTAATCATGTTACTATGATGCTAAGAAGCTTCTTTTCTAAGCCTATGGGATTGTGTCGGTCCCCTCTACAATAACCTCTCTCAATTTTTCTATCTCAGAGGCATTTTCTTGTGGTGGCGACTTTTTGCTTGAGGAAAAAGTTATTAAATGCAAGTAGTGTAAAGTTGCAAAGTGGTGCAACTTTCGTTTTGCAACTCGTGTGACCAAAAAAAATATTCCAATGTATCTAGATGGGTATGTTTAAGCTAGGAATGGTCCTCTTTTGTACCTCAACACGTCGAATCGCTCTGAGCTATGTTCAACTAGTTGAATCCCTTAAGTGTCCAAAGTGCAAAATGACTGCAATCTTTGACGGGTTGTCACTCAGATACTGTGATGCTTAGAAAACTATTATCTAATCCTATGGGATCATGTTGGGCCCCTCTACAATAACCTCTCTCTATTTTTTCTATCTTGAGGGCATTTTTTGATGGTGGTGACTTTTCAGTTGAGGAAAAAGTTGTCAAATGCAAGTAGTGTAAAGTTGCAAAGTGGTGCAACTTTTGTTCTGCAACTCATGTGACCAAATGGATGATTCCAATGCATACATATGGGTATTTTTATGCTAGGTATGGTCCTATTTCACACCCAAACATGTTGAATCACTCTGAGCTACGTTCAACCGATTGAATCCCTTAAGAGTCCAAAGTGCAAAATTGTTGCAATCTTCGACGGGCTATTACTCAGATACCGTGATGCTTAGAAACTTCTTGTTTAAGCCTATGGGATCATGTTCACCCCCTATACAATAATATCTCTCTAGTTTCTCTATCTTAGAGGCATTTTGTTGGGAATTTTGCCTCAACTTTCTGGTGACCCCCTTTGAAGACTTAGGTGAATTCTCTTGTTTCCTTGGCAAAGTCTTTTGTTCTGACGGAGGCAGAATCGAGATGGAACTTGACATTGTTCCATTTGCCTTGTTCTGAGTTTGTTCTCGTTGCATCTCCAGCTCCGCTCCCCACTTTCTTGGTTCTTTGAGTTTTGTTCTGGCGGAGGTGGAACCGGATTGGAACCTGGCATTGTTTCTTTTGTCATGTTCCGAGTTTGGCTCTAGATTCGGCTTCGGCAATCTGTTGCTCTTTGCTTGGTTCTAGCGGAGGCGGAACCAGTTTTGGAAGTTGGAAATGTCTATTTTCCATGTTCCTGTTCCTGTTCTTGTTCCGGCTCTGAGTCTGACTACTGCTTTTGTGATCTAGTTCTTCTAGATGTTTGGATTCTCCTTGGGGTGTTTTCCTCCGCCTTGTCCTGGTTGTGGATTGTTGTTTCTTGCAGTTGGTGGAGGCGAAACCGGAACCAGTTTGGTTCCTGATATTGGACTTTTGGTAAAGTCCTGTTTCTGTTCTTGTTCTGTCCCCGACTCTGACTTCGGTCCTTTGTGTTCCCATCTTGGTTCGACCCCGAGTTGACTTTACCCGGTCAGTTCTGTTTCTGATGTGTTCCCCTTTGCCGTGGGTGGACGCGGAACCGAATTGGTTCCTGAACCTGTAATTTCGGTAGGGTCATGTTTTGACTTCAGTTCCGACTCCGACAGTGTGATTTTTTGGTGGAGTCTTGTTTCGACTCCTGTTCCAACTCTGACTCCGACAGTGTTAGGTATGAATTGAAGTCTTGGATGCGCTCGATGTCTATTTGGCCGTTTTTGTTGCTCTGTCAGCTGCGTTTGCTGATGGGTCTTGGACGTGTGGCACCTGGTTGAATAGTGACTAGATGGTTACCTAACTTGTTGTGCTGCATGTTTTGTCAATGAAGGTTGGCGAAGCTGAACCCATTTTTGGAATGGAAGTGAATGCCTAGGCAGCTTGTTGCAGGGAGATCTGTCAGATCCGACCAGATGCATGATTTGCGGATGGTCTTCTTTGCTTTTATTGAGTCGGTTACATAATGGATGAGAGATGTATTATTTCTCAAGGAAGTTCGATGAGTCTGCAAGAGTCGTGGGTTGCAGAGCAAGTGCGAGATGTGTGAGCTGAATGCGCGACCATGAGACTACAAGCAAGATGCGCGGGCATGTGAATGCGTGAGTATGGGGCTGCAAGCATAATGCATGATGCATGATGTGAGATTGTAGCAGTTGGACTTGCAGGTTGGAGAGCCGAAGGTGTGAAGATATTTGTAGAGAGATGGAGAGGGTGTTCGAGCAGTTTGCTTAGGCAATGTAACTATGAACACTCTATCTCTCGGATCTAGGCATGGGAGTCATTGGAGGCCGAATGACTGGGTTGGCTATGAGGTTGGCTGTGACAGTCATCTGAGGAGCTGAGAGGAATCTTGCAGGTACCTGTTACTTCTCCAGTAGAACAAGATGTAACTCTTGTATTGGCTTTGAGCCTGATATTGTATTATAACTGGTTTTGTGTTGTTGAATAATACAATGGCTCAAAATTTTGGAGTGTGGGGTTTTTACCTGAAAGGGTTTTCCCCACATATATCTTTGTGTATTCTTTTTGTCTTTCATGGTTTCTATTTATGTTGAATCTGTTCCTTGTTGCATTCACTTCTCTCAGAGGATCAATGGGGGATCAACTATGCTTGTTTCTGCTTTATAGCATAGTTGGTTGTGTCTTTGTTGTGATTTTGAATTGAAATCACTAAGGCACTACTGTCTTAGATGCCTATCTTGATGACAGATCAAATCCGTATCCCCAACAAGTGGTATCAGAGCTGGTAGCTTATTGCTCATGATACCAACAAGTGGTATCAGAGCAAGTTTGGAGGAGGTCGAGGCTTGATGATACCAACAAGTGGTATCGGTGACTTCTCCTGGTTGCTGAAGTTCTGGGTTTTCTCCTGTGGTGATTTCTTAGCCTGGCAAAATTGAGGAAGTCTGGAGAAATTGATTGGTGATTGGTCCTTAGGTGAGTGGAAGTGTGTGTTTCATTGATTCAACATACAGTTTGAAAGATGCTCGAAAGGTATGGAGTGGGTCATGTTGTGGCAACATGATTTGGAGCTCCTGACTAGTAACATTGTTCCTGATGCAAAGGGCATGAGATGTGTTCATGTTTGTGTTGCAGCAAAGCGTGGTGTTCATACTGGGCATCTGTGTGAGAGGCTCCTTGGTGGTATGGACTAGCTTGTGTCATTGTTCAGCTATGGATTGTTGTGCTTGTGTTGGGTGTTTCTGACTTAGCACTGAAGGCATTTTCTCTGGTGCTCTGATTGCATGGAGGCTATGAGGTGACCTTGGTGGTCTACAACTTCTGGATAGCTTGGCTCTTCCTTGTGCTTGTGTATGAATGTGGCTTTGGAACTGGTCTGAAATGGACGTGTTGTTCCTGTGTGCCTCTTTCTTGCACTTGCATAGTTCAGATTCATGTCTTTGGCTTTGAGGGTTTTGTGTAGATTTTCCTAAAAAGTCTACGGTGCATTCTCTTGTTCTTTCATTGTTTTGGTTTACTATGATGGTTGTGTGTAAACTCCTGAATTGTCCAAATGAGCAGTGAATATGGAGGTGTGTGGGTGTTTTGGAAACACTGTGGTTTTTTGCAAGTTTAGCACGGTCAAGGAAAACTTGTGTTTTGTGGAACTGCTATTTGTTATTTTTTCTAGATCCTAGTTTCTGGGGTGTGACTGGATGAGATAGCTGCAGTTCAACTGGTTTTGAGGAGTGTTGGTATGTTTCTCCTTTAGTATTCTTGTGTTATGCTTTGATGGTTTTCTAGACTTTGGTGCTTGGGTTGTGGACGTGACTGGAAAATCAGATCTGTTGCTGATCCGGTGTTTGAGTCATGATTGTCTGCTTTGGTTGTTCTCTTTGATTATCTCAGTTTTGCAGTTTCCAGTGCAATGATAGTTTTGCAGTTTTACTTTTGGTTGCATCCACGGGTTGTGCAATATTGTAGGCTGTCCTTACCTACATGCTTGTTGTGAGACAACTCGAAAGTGGACTGTCTATATCCACGAGGGTGTAACCGTGTTGTGCAGATCTATTAGCTGACCTTGTCTGTGGTCACTTGTGCATTGGTGTGGCTATTTTGAGATGAGAGGAGGAATGGCATTTGAGTACCTGAATAGTTAGTGATGGGGACCTGAAGCATGTGGATCATGATATCATGGAGAGCTGGGTACACTGGCATAGTGTAAGCTTTTGACAGTGATAGTGTGGTCAATCATGGTGCTTGGAAAGCTCAGTGTCATGTTTTAGTGGGAGCTTTAGCAATGACTGGTGTCTTCTTTGGTGTTGCAGAATTTGCATCTGCATGTTCACTATTTGAAGATGTGTAGCACTTTGGAGCCATGAAGGACCTTGGTAGTTTTTGGCTGAGTTGCTGGTGGTGCTTGATAGGTGATGTTGGTTTAGAGTTGTTTACTTTATGTCATGGTATACTCTTTCTTGTGCATTAGAGTTTTGGCATGTTGTTTTGCTCTTGAAGACCATGGGCAGTTCACTCGAAGCATGGTATCTCCCTTGGAGATGTGTAGATCATTGTGTCCTGATAAGTTCCTGTTCTAGGTTATGGAGCTTTGACAGTGGTCTGGGGGTTCTCTTTACTTTGAGTACATTGGCCATATGTTGGAGGACTTCATGGTTATTGCAGTGCTGCAGTTTGGAGTTAGAATGAGATGACAGGTGTTGATACTCATGGATGCATGGAGAATAAAGGTGAGGCTTGAATTCTTAAGTGAATGTTGTTGTTACAACTGAAAGTCTGAGAAGCCTGCACTTTGGTTGAATGTAAATTCAACAGAGATCTTGAAGGAGAATGCTCTTAGGTTAGCCATGATGGCTTGTATATCTTGGATGAGCATGTTTCTCTTTTCTTCTTGATTTGCTCGGCAGTGGTGTCATTGTGAAAGGTATTTACCCATTATACTTTTCAGGTGTTTTATGTTTTATCTTTCATGTTATGAATCTTGAGTTGGTTTAGATTCTAGAGGATTCATAATGAAAGGTTGGACAACATAGTTTATCTCCTTGTGCTTTTGAGGACTGACATGAGATGGTTATATGGGTAGTTTTGATCTTCTTTGAGGAGCTTACATCCATGTTTTGTTGGATTTTCTCAAGGCTTTTCCCTTTGGGATGTAAAGAAGATCATTTTTGTCACAGCTGGCATTTAGAAGTGTTTGTAGAAGGGCATTTTTTTTTCTTGTTGATTTGCAGTTTCTCTCTTATCTGGTCTTGTTCTTCCTGATTGCTCTTGTGACCTTAGATGTGAGTTGTCTTTGTGGTGCCGGGTTGGTCACTATTTTTGGTCATGTGTTGTCACCTGGGTGATGACATGAAGGTGCCTGTGCTTCTTTCTTTAGTCAGCTTTGGAGGTGTTTGGAAGAACTGTGGAAGATAGTTGAGAGAAATTTTTCTTGCAGCAGGTGGTTGCAGATGTTGCAGATCAGTGTGGATGTTCCTTGGAACTACAAGGTTACATTTCTTTATGCTAGGTTTGGTGGACTTGGTATGCTTGGATCATTTGTGATGGTGCTCTGTTTTCACTCATCTGGACAGTGCCCTTGTAGTGGGAGTACCTGGATGTGTTTGGTCTATGACTGGTTGACACAGGGTGCTTGTTTGCTGCTGAAATGGGTGGGTTTCTTTTGATGGAATGAGTTCACTTTTGGGTCATACCTTTAAGGTATGGGTGGTTGGATGTTTCAGCATGAGTTGTGGGTGCTGGTTTTCAGTCATGTGGGTTTGATCAGTTGGATGAGGGTAGTCAGTTCATGGTTGCCTTTCTAGCTGGTCAGTTTTTTCTTGTTCTGGAGGTGGTTGGAGTGGTGCTTTGCTATTTTTTGCCTTTTCCATTAGGAGGATCATTTGCTTTTGTTCCTAAGACTGTTGTTGTTTCACCTTGGTGTGTTCCTGTGTTTGGAGCTATTGCTTAAGGTGGTGGACATCTTTTTTATTTTGTTGCAGTAGTCTTAATTGGTGTGTGAGAGCATGTGTTGGTTCTTGTTTGGGCTTGTTTAGAGGATGTCTGAAAGTCTTCAGCAAGTGGGAGATTGTTGGGAATTCTGCCTCAACTTTCTGGTGACCCCCTTTGAAGACTTAGGCGAATTCTCTTGTTTCCTTGGAAAAGTCTTTTGTTCTGGTGGAGGTGGAACTTGGCATTGTTCCATTTGCCTTGTTTCGAGTTTGTTCCCGTTCCGTCTCCAGCTCCGCTCCCTGCTTTCTTGGTTCTTCGAGTTTTGTTCTGGCGAAGGCGGAACCGAATTGGAACCTGGCATTGTTCCTTTTGTCATGTTCTGGGTTTGGCTCTAGATCCGGCTCTGGCTCCAGCTCTGGCAGTCTGTTGCTCTTCGCTTGGTTCTGGAGGAGGTGGAACCAGCTTTGGAAGTTGGCAATGTCTATTTGCCATGTTCCTGTTCCTATTCCTGTTCCGGCTCTGGGTCCGACTCCTGCTTTTGCGATCCAGTTCTTCTGGATGTTTGGATTCTCCTCGGGGTGTTTTCCTCCGCCTTGTCCTGGTTCTGGATTGTTGTTTCTTGCAATTGGCAGAGGCGAAACCAGAACTGGTTTGGTTCCTGATCTTGGACTTTTGGTAAAGTCCTGTTTCTGTTCCTGTTTTGTCCCCGACTTCGACTCCGGTCCTTTGTGTTCCTGTCTTGGTTTGACCCCGGGTGGACTTTACCCGGTTAGTTCTGTTTCTGATGTGTTCCCCTTTGCCGTGGGTGGACGCGGAACCGAATTGGTTCCTGAACCTATAATTTTGGTAGGGTCATGTTTTGACTCCAGTTCCGGCTCTGACTTCGACTTCGACTCCGACAGTGTGCTTCTTTGGTGGAGTTCTGTTTCGACTCCTATTCCGACTCCGGCTCCGGCAGTGTTAGGTATGACTTGAAGTCTTGGATGCACCCGATGTCTGTTTGGCCATTTTTGTTGCTCTGTCAGCTATGTTTGCTGATGGGTCTTGGATGCATGGCACTTGGTTGAATAGTGATTGGATGGTTACCTAACTTGTTGTGCTGCATGTTTTGTCAACGAAGGTTGGTAGAGCTGAACCCATCTTTGGAATGGCATTGAATGCTTGGGTAGCTCGTTGCAGGGAGATCTGTCAGATTCAACCAGATGCGTGATTTGCGGATGGTCTTCTTTGCTCTTATTGAGTTGGTTACATAATGGATGAGAGATGTATTATTTCTCAAGAAAGTTCGATGAGTCTGCAAAAGTCTGTGGTTGCAGAGCAAGTGCGAGATGTGCGATTTGAATGCGCGACCATGAGACTGCAAGCAGGATGCGCGGGCATGTGAATGCGTGAGCATGGGGCTGCAAGCATAATGCATGATGCATGATGCGAGATTGCAGCAGTTGGACTTGCAGGTTGGAGAGCCGAAGGTGTGAAGATATTTGTAGAGAGATGGAGAGGGTGTTCGAGCAGTTTGCTTAGGCAATGTAACTATGAACACTCTATCTCTCGGATCTGGGCATGGGAGTCATTGGAGGCCGAATGACTGGACTAGCCATGAGGCTGGCTATGACAGTCATCTCAGGAGTTGAGAGGAATCTTGCAGGTACCTGTTACTTCTCCAATAGAACAAGATGTAACTCCTGTATTGGCTTTGAGCCTGATATTGTATTGTAACTGGTTTTGTGTTGCTGAATAATACAATGGCTCAAAATTTTGGAGTGTGGGGTTTTTACGTGAAAGGGTTTTCCCCACATATATCTTTGTGTATTCTTTTTGTCTTTCATGGTTTCTGTTTATGTTGAATATGTTCCTTGTTGCATTCACTTCTCTTAGAGGATCAATGGGGGATCAACTGTGCTTGTTTCCGCTTTATAGCATAGTTGGTTGTGTCTTTGTTGTGATTTTGAATTGAAATCACTAAAGCATTACTGTCTTAGATGCCTATCTTGATGACAGACCAAATCCATATCTCCAACACATTTTTCTGTAGTGACAACTTTTCACTTCAGGAAAAAAATATCAAATGTAAGTAGTGTAAAGTTGCAAAATGGTGTCACTTTCATTCTACAACTCGTGTGACCAAAAATACTATCCCAACACATCTAGATGGGTATTTTTATGCTATAAATGGTAATATTCGACAAATTGTTACTCAAATACCATGAAACTTAGAAAATTTTCATCTAATTCTATGGGATTGTGTTAGGCCCCTCTATAATAGCCTCTCTTAGGTTTTTCTATCTTAGAGGTGTTTTCTCATGGTGGCGACTTTTTGCTTAAGGAAAAAGTTGTCAAATATAAGTAGTATAAAGTTGCAAAGTGGTGCAACTTTCATTTCGCAACTCATGTGACCAAATAGACTATTCAAATGTGTTTTTATGGGTATTTTTATGCTAGAAATAGTTTTTCTTTTGCACCCAAACACGTCAAATCACTCCAAGCTACATTCAATGGGTTGAATCCCTTAAGAGTCTAAAGTTAAAAATGGCTGCAATATTTGATGGGTTGTTACTCTAATACTATGACACTTATAAACTTCTCATTTGAGCCTATGGGATCATGTTGCGACCATCTATAATAACCTCTCTCATTTTTTCTATCTTAGAAGCATTTTCTTGTGGTGGAAACTTTTCGCTTGAAGAAAAGGTTGTCAAATGCAAGCAGTGTAAAGTTGCAAAGTGGTGCAAATTTCATTTTGCAACTCATGTGACCAAACATAATATTCCAGCATGTCTAAATGGGTACATTTACACTAGGAATGGTCCTCTTTCACACCCAAACATGTTGAATCACTCCAAGATACATTCAATCGGTTGAATCCCTTAAGAGTCCAAAGTGAAAAATGGTTACAATCTTTGACAGGCTATTACTCAGATACCATGATGCTTATAAAATGTTCATCTAATCCTATGGGATTGTTTTGGACCCCTATAGAGTAACCTCTCTCTATTTTCACTATCTTGGAGGCATTTTATCATGGTGGAAACTTTTCACTTCAGGAAAAAGTTATCAAATGCAAGCAGTGTAAAGTTACAAAGTGGTGCAACTTTCATTCTGCAACTTGTGTGACCAAATGAGCTATTTAAATGCATCCAAATTGGTACATTTACACTAGGCATGGTACTCTTTCACACCCAAACATTCCAAATTTCTCTGAGCTACATTCAACTGTATGAATCCCTTAAGAGTCCAAAGTGTAAAATGGCTACAATCTTTGATAGGTTGTTACTCAGATACCATGACACTTAAAAAATTCTCGTCTAATCCTATGGGATTGTGTTGGTCCCCTTTATAATAACCTCTCTAATTTTTTTTAATCTCGAAGGTTTTTTCTCTTGGTGGTGACTTTTCACTTAAACAAAGAGCTATTAAATGCAAGCAGTGTAAAGTTACATAGTGCTGCAATTTTCATTCTATAACTTGTGTGACCAAATGTACTATTCCAATGTATCCATATGGGTACATTTACGCTAGGAATGGTCCTCTTTCACACCCAAACACGCTAAATCGCTTTGAGCTATGTTCAACTGGCTGAATCCCTTAAGAGTCCAAAGTGCAAAATGGCTGCAATCTTTGACGGGTTGTTACTCGGATACGGTGATGCTTAGAAACTTCTCATCAAAGCCTATGGGATTGCATTGGGCCCCTCTACAATAACCTCTCTTAGTTTTCACTATCTCAATGGAATTTTCCCATGGTGATGAATTTTCGCTTGAGGAAAAAGTTGTCAACTAGAAGTAGTGTAAAGTTGCAAAGTGGTGCAACTTTTGGTTTACAACTTGTGTGACCAAATGGACTGTTCCAATGCATCTAGATGGGTAATTTTACACTAGGAATGGTCCTCTTTCATACCCAAACATGCCGAATCGCTCCGAGCTATGTTCAATCGGCTCAATCCCTTAAGAGTCCAAACTGTAGTTGTTGTCACTGAATAGTGCACCCTTACTGAGTTGCAAAACTCAACCTACTAGTGAAACATTGGATCTACATATTCAATATCCATGATGTGTGGTTCTTCATTCTTTAAAGTTATAAAAAATGATGTGATGACAGTTATAGGACCATGTTTCCCAATGATTTATCATGTTATTTCACACATAGAAAATGGAAGGAGATTTTTAACTTATTTAAATGATGAATATGGGAGAAATGTGATAACTGCACATGGGTGATGCATTCATAAATCAAGCTTATACTGTTGCTCATACACATCTAATATTTTTTTTAGAATATCATTAAAATTGACCTGTGCATTGATTTCATTTTATGAGAAGTCAAGTTTTGCGATAGTAGTAGATGCAAATAATTTTTTTTGGTTGCATTAACAACTATCATGTGTTTTGATGTGTTCATACAAGTTCATAGAGGTAGATATATTCCCCTAAGGTTTGAAACATCCACTTGTTCTATAGATGCAAATGAAATCATTGCTAAGCTTTAAAATTAGAACCATGTTGGATGTTAGCCTCAACCATTAATTAAAAGCAATACATTTTTTATGATATTTTTTTATGGCAAGAAGCTCTTACAGTTCATTTGAAACCTTTTGGTGTTAAAATCCTTGCCACTAGACAATAATAAGAACTCAAGAAGTATGAAGCATACACACAAATACATGAAGTATACACAAGAATCATGAAGAATACATGTGCATATGAATTATACATTGGAAGCATGAAGCATACACATGAATGCATGTAATATACATGAAGTATACATGTGAATAAATGAAGCATACATTTGAATAAGTGAAGCACAAGTAATTGAAGCATTGCAAAGGATAAAAACCACCAGGAATGGAGCTTATTGAGCAATTGAAAGTAATTATTTAAGCATTAAATATAAACAAAACTGATGCCTACAACATTCAAGCATATAATTTACATAATACACATGATAACATCATCCAAGAATGGTAGTAGTAGAATAAGATTTGCTTAATCAAAAAGTCGTAAGGCTATACAATGATATATGCTGATACAAGTATATACAATATATCCAAAAAAGCCATACAGGTTTACTACAAAAGAGCCATATGGACATAAAATTTCACATATATATCGATAGTACAAAACATATGTTTCAAAATTCCACATAGGCATACACCAAATGACTCTAACACATAGTCATTTCCCTCTAGGGCAAGGAAAAAGATCCAGTGTTGCCTTCAATAGTTGGATGAATGGATTTCTTATTGGTTATCTTGTCTTTCAAATGCACTCACTAGTCCTCCTCTCTTCACTCCTATGGAGCTGCAATTGATACAATAAAAAGTATAGATTTTAATACATAGAAATTGAATTATGGAATGACATATAACAAAATATAATCACTTACCACATAAAAATAGTCATCATGCACATTTACACCATTACCAGGTCCATGATCTAGAGTGACAACCACTTGTAGCAACCATCAAGATAGAAATTAAAATACATACAAGTATCATGAAAATTCTCAATAATAGACCATAAAAGAGAAAATATAATGTCAAATCGACTAATTTATTGTATACCTCTCTCAAAGGATAAAAAATGGCTATTGCTGCAGAAACTCCATGGTCCATTTTGCCACCAACATCACCAAGGTTGTCTGATGTCAATATTTTAAAATGAAACAAAATATTTGTCAGTCATATAAACAAGTTCAGGTAGTCCATTTATAACTATCATAAAAGAGCAACAATATGACTGTCATAAATGAGCAAAAAATAAAAACTTAAAAGTGTAGCAACTTCATAGATAAAAATACAAAAAAATCATGCATCATGAGTGCAACAAATTTTGAAGGTAGTCAAGAATGGTGATACTGATAACACAAATCAATACAAGGTAAAGGTCAATGATAGTTGAAATAACTTGAAACATAATGTTAAGAAAACTTTGGGAAGTGATAGCAGTCTATGCAAAAGTATAATCCTTATTAGTGGTAGTGACCTTGCATGAAAGAGTAAATGGTTGGCCTTAGTTGACTCTACAATATAGTGCTTATAGATCACAAAATGGTGAAAGTACTAAGTCCACTTGGATAGTCCAAACTCTTGCAAATGCCAAAGTTCAGTGCTCATTGAGATTCAAATTGCATATACTGATGAAGAAATGTTAATGAGGGAATGCTTTCAACATAGTGATAATGCCACAATGCAGTTCACATGAATGAAGTGAGGATTACTATGTTACTAGCAGCTTTCAAAGGGATAATGGAACATATGATGAATTAGGATGTGTCTAGGGTTTTACTATAGCACAAGAAGTTGGTCATTATGTTGTGCAACAATAATGGAGAAGAGAAATTTGATCAATAATGAGTGGAAGGAAATATTTCTTGTAACAACACATGTGTATAGGATAAAATTTGGATAATGGGATTAGGAGGGAATAAAGGAACATAGAGTGAATTAGGGGAAGATAATGGGACAAGACCAAGAGTGGATAATGGACCGTATAGTGAAATAAGAGAGGGTAATGGGGTGGGAATAGAAGGGGTTAATGGAACATAGGATGAACTAGAATAGATTAATGGGATGGTCTAGGATGGGATAAAAAAATATAGCGTGAAATATTAGAGGTTAATGGTATGGGATTAGGAGGGAATAAAGGAACATAGGGTAAATTAGGGGAAGATAATGGGATAAGACTAAGAGGGGATACTGGAACATATAGTGAAATAAGAGAGGGTAATGTGATGGGAATATAAGGGGTTAATGGAACATAGGATGGACTAGTATAGATTGATGGGATGGGAAAGGATGGGATAACAAAATATAGGGTGAACTATTAGAGGTTAATGGGATGGTATTAGTAGGGAATAATGGAACATAGGGTGAATTAGGAGGCCTTTAGGGTTTGACTATAGTACATCAAGTGGGAACTTGACCTGTGTGTAGTAATAACGTAGAAGAGTTATAGGAAGAAACATGGATAAAGATGGTATAACATATAATGGATAAAGGAACATAGGGTGAAATAATATAGGGTGAAATAATAGGGTACAATAAGATGGGAGTAGAAGGGAATAATGAAACATAGGATGTAATAGTAGATATTAGTGGGATGGGCTAGGAGGGGATCATGGAAAATAGGGTGAAATATTAAATGTTAATGGGATGGGATTAGGAAGGAATAAAGGAACAAAAAGTGAATTAGGAGAAGATAGTGTGAAACGATCGAGAGGGGATGATGGAACATAGAATGGAATAGTAGAGATTAACTAGATGAGCTAGGATGGGATAATAAAAAATTTAAGGTAAACTGTACTAGAGGTTAATGGGAAGTAATTAGGAGGGAATATTATACCATAAAGTGAATTAGGCAGTGTCTAAGGTTTGAATATAGGACATGAAGTGGGAACTTGAGGTGTGTAGCAATAATGTATAAGATATTTTGTCAATAATGAGTAGAAGGAAAGGTTTCTTGTAACAATATGTGTATAAGATAAAATATGGAGATAGTGGTATAATATATAAGGTGTTAACGATTGGTATATGTGATATAAAATGGTTAAAATATGCGTGATGATAGAAATGGAAGAATGAGATGAATGTTGAATGGTAAATATAATTAGGATCTCACAAGACCAACCAATGTTTGTGTTTATTATCATTTTTTTAGATTTGTATATGAAAAATTATGAAAACTAGCTAATATTGTTTTACAACACCATTAATCAATAAAGGTTACCTGAGTGAAAGTTGTTTGAGGACATGAATAACGAGGTGTGGAGATTGAAGGTCCACTAGGAAATTGCTTTAAATCCAAAGCATGTTATGAGACAAACATTCAAATAACATTCAACTGCTCAAATGCAATGGGTATTTGCAGGATCATGGGGGTCCAAACTAGGCCTCTAAGTGGTGATGAAAATTCAGAAAATTAGAGTTAGGCAACTTGACATAAAAATCTGAATAGGTTATTAAAATAATTTTAAAAATATATAAGAACAAAAGTTGTAGAAAATTGAATGTAGTTTCTAGGCTACTAGTCCTTTTTTGTAAAAAAGTAAAATTGTTTTGAGAAAATTTGAAATTTCAATGTAGTGGTACTAAATTTTCAAGAAAAACATAAGAAGCAAGTGTATGTCTGACCACCCTAAGTACAAGAAAAAATATATTTTTTTTTCTAAATATTTCAATATAAGTAGAGGAAACATGCCCGAATGTGCCGAACTTTTTTTTGTAATTTTTTTCCATGTAGATAATTAGTTATGATTTTTTTACTAATATAGGGTGAAATAATAGGGTACAATAAGATGGGAGTAGAAGGGAATAATGAAACATAGGATGGACTAGTAGATATTAGTGGGATGGGCTAGGAGGGGATCATGGAAAATAGGGTGAAATATTAAATGTTAATGGGATGGGATTAGGAAGGAATAAAGGAACAAAAAGTGAATTAGGAGAAGATAGTGTGAAACGATCGAGAGGGGATGATGGAACATAGAATGGAATAGTAGAGATTAACTAGATGAGCTAGGATGGGATAATAAAACATTTAAGGTAAACTGTACTAGAGGTTAATGGGAAGTAATTAGGAGGGAATATTATACCATAAAGTGAATTAGGCGGTGTCTAAGGTTTGAATATAGGACATGAAGTGGGAACTTGAGGTGTGTAGTAATAATGTATAAGATATTTTGTCAATAATGAGTAGAAGGAAAGGTTTCTTGTAACAATATGTGTATAAGATAAAATATGGAGACAGTGGTATAATATATAAGGTGTTAAAGATTGGTATATGTGATATAAAATGGTTAAAATATGCGTGATGATAGAAATGGAAGAATGAGATGAATGTTGAATGGTAAATATAATTAGGATCTCACAAGACCAACCAATGTTTGTGTTTATTATCATTTTTTTAGATTTGTATATGAAAAATTATGAAAACTAGCTAATATTGTTTTACAACACCATTAATCAATAAAGGTTACCTGAGTGAAAGTTGTTTGAGGACATGAATAACAAGGTGTCGAGATCGAAGGTCCACTAGGAAATTGTTTTAAATCCAAAGCATGTTATTAGACAAACATTAAAATAACATTCAACTGCTCAAATGCAATGGGTATGTGCAGGATCATGGGGGTCCAAACTAAGCCTCTAAGTGGTGATGAAAATTCAGAAAATTAGAGTTAGGCAACTTGACATAAAAATCTGAATAGGTTATTAAAATAATTTTAAAAATATGTAAGAACAAAAGTTGTAGAAAATTGAATGTAGTTTCTAGGCTACTAGTCCTTTTTTGGAAAAAAGTAAAATTGTTTTGAGAAAATTTGAAATTTCAATGTAGTGGTACTAAATTTTCAAGAAAAACATAAGAAGCAAGTGTATGTCTGACCACCCTAAGTACAAGAAAAAATATATATTTTTTTCTAAATATTTCAATATAAGTAGAGGAAACATGCCCGAATGTGCCGAACTTTTTTTTGTATTTTTTTTCCATGTAAATAATTAGTTATGATTTTTTTACTAGAACTTTTCAGAATTATTAAAACATCTGTGTCTGACCACCATAACTTGGTCAAACATTTTTGAAATTCAAATTTTTTTTTTATCCTGTTGTATGTGAAGCATAGAATGTGGTGCATCTTGTAGATTTGAAAAATGTTAAGTAGTTTGAAAGTTATAGAAGTTTTTTAATTAGCCTATCAATCAGGACTTTAGATGTAATGTAGGTAGAAAATCGATAATAATTATTTATTAAATTCAAAATAAGGAAAAAATTATATTGGTGGAAATTTGAATTTTTTTTCTATAAACCCTTTTCGTTTGATGAAAATCAAATAAAAAAAAATTCGTCAACCACAAGGGCAAACTTCGGAAAACTAAGCAAATTTTCAAAACACGTTTTTTGGGTTGACTTTCTAGGTTAGGAAATCCCAAGCCAAAAACCAAGGGAAACCTGAGGGAAATCCCAAGGATGCATGTTTTGTCAGAAAAAATGGATATTCATTTTAGAAAGCAGGAAACCATATTTTTGAAAAACAAAACGGATATCCGTTTGTAGACCTAAAAACCCTCTTTAGTAAAATGGGCATAACTTTTGTGTTTCTTACCAAAATTTCAACTTTTTATAGGCGTTGGAAAGGTGAGAGAGAGCTCTACACAATGGACTAGGTGGTATTTCTATATTTTACACAAAAAAATAATTATAATCATTTTAACTTCATATTTCATTTTTGAAACATCAAATACTCACTACTTTCACATGTAAAGTCTCATTTTCATGATTTTTTTGTAACACTCATCTCAAAATAATTGAAACTTTAGAAAAATAATGAATAATAAAATATTTATATGTTTTTTAGTAAAGAGGTGAAAAATATTTATAAATAATCATATCTCTATGTCCCTTTCTCTACCTCTTTATATATCACTATGTCTCCCCTTAAGCTCTAGACCAATCCATCCCTCCTTTCTTCTCTCTTTGTACCTCTTTTTACCTATCTTTCTCACTCTTTCTCCCCTTGAGATCTAGACCTATATTTCTACCTCTATCTCCATCCCCTCTCTCTCTCTCTCTCCCTCTCTCTCTCTCAGGTCCCTCCCTCTCCCTCTCCCTCCCCCTCTCCATCTCCCCTCCCCCCCTCTCTCTCTCCCTCTTAGGTCTCTCTTATATCTCTTTGACTCCCTCTCTCCCTCTTAGGTCTCTCTCTCTCAAGTATCTCCCACTCCCTCTCTCTCTTTGTTCTCCTCCCCTCCCTCTCTCTCAATCTCTCACTCACCCTCACACTCACACTCTCTCTCCCTCTCTCTCTCTCTCTCAAGTCTCTCTCTCTCCCTCCCTCTCTCTCCATCCCTCTATCTCTCTCCTCTCAAGTCTCTCTCTCTCTCTATTGGGTCCCTAGCACTCCTCTCCTCTCTCTCCCTCTCCTCTCCTCACTCTCCTCTCTCTCTCTCACACACACTCCATCTCCATCTGGGTCTCTCTCTCTCTCTCTCCCACTCTCTCCCTCCCTCTCTCTCTCTCTCAAGTCCCTACCACTCCCTCTCCCTCTCTCTCCATCTACATCTCCCTCTCTCTCCATCCCTCTGAAGTCTCTCTCTCCATCTTAGGTATCTCTCTCTCTCCCTCTTAGGTATCTCCCTCTCTCTCACACAAACACTCCATATCCATCTCAGGTCTCTCTCTCCCACTCTCTCTCCTCTCTCCCTCCCTCCATCCCTCTCAATTCCCTCTCCCTCTCCCTCCCTCCCTCTATTTATCTCTCCCTCTCAAGTCTCTCTCTCTTTATCTCTCTCTTTCTCTCTCTCTCTCTCTCTCTCTCTCTCTCTCTCTGGGGTCTCTCCCTCCCTCTCTCTTATCATGTCTCTCCCACTCTCTCTCTACTCACACTCTCCCTCTCCCTCAGGGTCTCTCTCTCAGGTCTCCCTCTCTCTCACACACAATCTCTCTCTTTCTCTCTCTCTTCATCTCCCTCTCAGGTCTCTCTCCCTCCCTCTCTCCATCTCAAGTCTCCATCTCTCTCTCTCTCTCGCTCTTAGGTCCCTCCCACTCCCTCTCCCTCTCTCCCTCTCCATATCCCTCTCTCCCTCTCTTTGAAATCTCTATCTCTCTCTTAGGTCTCTCCCACTCCCTCTCAAGTATCTCTCTCTCAAGTGTCTCCCACTCTCTCTCACATACTCGCACTCTCAAGTATCTTTATCTCCCTCTCAAGTTTCTCTCTCTCTCTCCCTCTCTCTCTCACTCTCCATCTCCATATCAAGTCTCTCTATCACTCTCCACCTTCCTCTTAGGTCTCTCTCTTTCACTCTCCACCTCCCTCTTAGGTCTCTCTCTCTCTCTCTTAGGTCCCTACCACTCTCTCTCCCTCTCTCTCCCTCTCCATCTCCCTCTCAATCTCCCTCTCCCTCTCCCCATCTATCTCTCTCCATCCCTGTGAAGTCTCTCTCCCTCTTAGGTATCTCTCTCTCACACACACACACACCATCTCCATCTCAGGTCTCTCTCTCCCACTCTCTCCTCTCTCCCTCCCTCTCTCCCTCGGAAGTCCCTATCCCTCTCCCTCCCTAACTCTATTTCTCTCTCTCTTCCTCTCAATTGTCCCTCTCTCTCTCTCTCTCAGGTCTCTCCCACTCACTCCTCTCTCCATCCCTCTGTCTCTTTCTCTCTCTGGTCTCTCCCACTCCATCTCTCTCTTCTCTCATGTTTCTCTCTCACTCTCTCTCTTACTCACACTCTCCATCTCCCTCTCGGGTCTCTCTCTCTCTCTCAAGTATCTCTCTCTCTCTCTTAATATTCATCTTAGGTCTCTCTCTCTCCCACTCCCTCTCTCACTCTTAGGTCCCTCCCACTTACTCTCCCTCTCTCTCCCTTTCCATATCCCTCTCTCCCTCTCCATCTCTTTGAAGTCTTTGTATCTCTCTTAGGTCTCTCCCACTCCCTCTCATGTATCTCTCTCTTAGGTCTCTGCCACTCTCTCTCTCTCTCTCCCTCCTCTCTCTCTCTCTCACACTCACACTCTCAAGTCTCTTTATCTCCCTCTCAAGTCTCTCTCCCTCCCTATATATCTCTATCTCCCTCTCTCCCTCTCAAGTCTCTCTCTCCCCCTCTCTCTATCTCTCTCTCTCCCACTCCCTCTTGCTCTCTCTCTCCCACTCCCTCTCTCTCTTAGTTTTATCCTTCCCACCACAACTAGATCTCTCTCTCCCTCTCTCTCTCTCTCTCCCTCTCCCCCATCTCTCTCTCCCACTCTCTTTGAAGTCTCTTTCCATCCTAAGTCTCTCTCTCTTAGGTCTCTCCCACACCCTCTCTCCCTCTTAGGTCTCTCTCTCTCTTTCTCTCTCTTAGGTCTCTCCCACTCCCTCTCTCTCCTCTCATGTCTCTCTCTCTATCGCTCTCTCTCTTACTCACACTCACACTCTCCATATCCTTCTTAGGTCTCTCTCTCTCAAGTCTCTCTCTCACACAAACACTCTATCTCTCTCTCTCTCCCTCAATCATTCCATCTCTCCCTCTATCTCTCTCTCTCCATCCCAATTCTCTCCCTCTTAGGTCTCTATCTCTCTCTCCATATCCATCTTAGGTCTCTCTCTCCCACTCTCTCTCTCATCTTTCCCTCTAGGCTCTTTCCCTCTCAAGTCCCTCTCCCTCCCTCCCTCTATCTCTCTCTCCCTCTCAAGTCTCTCTCTCTCTCTCTCCCACTCCCTCTCTCACTCTCAAGTCCCTCCCTCTCCCTCTCCCTCTCCCTCTCCCTCTCTCCCTCCATCTCTCCCCCTCCCTTTGAAGTCTCTCTCTCTCACACACACACTCTCTCGCCATCCCCATCTTAGGTCTCTCTCTCCCACTCTCTCTCCTCTCTCCATCCAAGCTCTCTCCCTCTCAAGTACCTCTCCCTCTCTCTCCCTCCCTCTATCTCTATCTCTCTCTCCCTCTCAACTCTCTCTCTATCTCTCTCTCTTAGGTCCCTCCCAATCCCTCTCCCTCTCTCTCTTCCCCTCCATTTGAAGTATCTCTCCCTCCCTCTATCTCTATCTCTCTCCCTCTCAACTCTCTCTCTATCTCTCTCTCTTAGGTCCCTCCCAATCCCTCTCCCTCTCTCTCTTCCCCTCCATTTGAAGTATCTCTCCTTCTTATGTCTCTCTCTCAAGTCTCTCCCACTCCCTCCCTCTCTCTCTTCCTCTTCCTCTTCCTCTTCCCATCTCTCTCTCTCAAGTCTCTCCCACTCCTCTCTCTCACTCTCTCTCTTATTCACACTCTCCCTCTCTCTCTCTCTCACACACACACACACTCTATATATCTCTATCTCTTCATATCCATCTTAGGTCTCTCTCTCTCCCCCCATCTCTCTCTCCTTCCCTCTCTCCATCTCAAGTCACTCCCTCTCTCTCTCCCCATCTCAAGTTACTTTTGAGGGAGAGAGAGAGAGAGGGAGAGAGGGGGAGAATTGAGAGGGATAGAGGGTGAGGTAGATAGAGGGAGGGAGGGAGAGAGAGAGAGAGGGAGAGAGGGGAGAGAGAGGGGGAGAGAGGGGGAGAGAGAGATTTATCTAGTTAGGGTGGGAGGGAGACACTTGAGAGAGTTATATAGTCAGGGTGGGAAGGAGACACCTGAGAGAGAGAGGGAGTGGGAGAGAGATACCTAAGAGGGAGGTGGAAAGTGAGTGAGTGAGAGAGAGAGAGGGGAAGTGGGAGACCTAAGAGGGAGAGATGGAGAGAGGGATATGGAGAGTGAGAGTGAGGAG
>CM021106.1:249018494-249068882 GCA_007115665.2 Sequoiadendron giganteum | reverse complement strand
GGAGAGAGAGTGTGTGTGTGTGAGAGAGAGGGAGTGGAAGAGATGTAAGAGAGAAAGACTTAAGGAGAGAGACTTCAAAGGGAGGGGGAGAGAGGGAGATGGAGAGGGAGAGGGAGTGGGAGGGACCTGAGAGTGAGAGAGAGTGGGAGAGAGAGAGAGAGAGAGAGAGAGAGAGAGATAGTGTGTGTGTGAGAGAGAGAGACCTAAGAGGGAGAGAGACTTTAGAGGTATGGAAAGAGAGAGAGGGACAAAGGGAGATGGAGAGTGAGAGGGAGTGGTACAGACCAGAGAGAGATACCTAAGAGGGAGATGGAGAGTGAGAGAGATAGGGAGAGAGAGAGATACTAGAGAGGGAGAGGGGGAGATAAAGGGAGGGAGAGGGAGAGAGGGAGAGAGACTTGAGAATGAGAGAGTGTGAGTGAGACATTGAGAGAGAGAGAGGGAGTGGGAGAGAACAAAGAGATAGAGGAGTGGGGAGACTTGAGAGAGAGAGAGACCTAAGAGGGAGTGGAGAGACTTGAGAGAGAGACCTAAGAGGGAGAGAGACTTAAGTGGAAGAGAGACTTCAAAGGGAGGGAGAGAGAGAGGGAGAGGGGATATGGAGAGGGAGAGGGAGAGGGAGAGGGAGTGGGAGGGATTTGAGTGAGAGAGAGATAAGGAAGGAAATATGGAGAGAGAGGTAGAGATATATGTCTAGATCTCAAGGAGAGAGTGAGAAAGATAGGTATAAAGAGGGAAAAATAGAGAAGGAAGGAGGGAGGGATAGGTCTAGAGCTTAAGGGGAGACATGGTGATATATAGAGAGGTAGAGAAAGGGACAAAGAGATATGATGATTTATGAATATTTTTTCATCTCCTTGCTACAAAAAATATAAATATTTCATTATTCATTACTTTTTCTAATGTTTCAAGTATTTTGAGATGAGTGTTACAAAAAATCATGAAAATAAAGACTTTGCATGTGAAAGTAGCGAGCATTTGATGTTTCAAAAATGGAATGTGAAGTTCAAATGATTATAATTATTTTTTTGTGTACAATATAGAAACACCACCTATTCCATTGGGTATAGATCTCAATCACCTTTCCAACACTTGTAAAAAGTCAAAATTTTGATAAGATACGCAAAAGTTATGCCCATTTTACTAAAGAGGGTTTTTTAGGTCTTCAAAACGGATATCTGTTTTGTTTTTCAAAAAAGTGGGTTCCCGCTTTCCAAAATAAATATCCGTTTGAAAAAAAAAAATGGATATCCATTTGAAAAAAAAAATGGATATTGTACCCAAGCCTGCAAAAGAGTCAAAGCAGAAATTTCGCGTTTTTGGGCATGTTAAAAATGTTTTTTTTTCACATCACCACTTTTTGGACCCCCATGATCTTGCACATACCCCAATAATAATATCTTTAATACTAGTTGCATACCTATGGACTCAATGTCGAGATTGAATAAGGGTCTACAGGAATAGAGCATGTCTCATGAACACTCCGACCCTAAAATTTCATCATATTGATTATACTAATTTAGTTATTCTTAAATTTCAAAATATAATTTAATAAATAAAATTAAATGAACTTGTTGAATTTTACCTGAGTATCAATGTTGAATGTATTATTCATCAATTCATCTATCATAGCCATCGCCTCTATAGCTAATGTAGGTTGTGTATCTACATCCCAAGCACTCTGATAATCGTATGTGCAAACAACACCGCAAGCACCACAATGGTGGGTTAGAGCTCGAGGCCTACACGCCTCCTCCACATCAGGCTCTACTAGAGGCCTCACACACTATATAATGGTCTGAGTGAGTGAGATAATTGACTCCAGTGTGTCCACCTCAACAAGTTGTCCTTAACAATGGAAGGAATGATGAAATTCTCCACCATGGGTTTGGCCAAGAGTCTCGGTGCCAACTATTGATTACATTGTGCACCTGGTCTATCATGTGTGGAGCCCCCACCTCTACCCTAAAATTCTAAGATGTCAAAATAATTTGGCATCTTATTGAGGACAAACTCACAATAGAGTTTCCTTAAAAATTACTATGGTACCTCATAATTATTGCATGGAGGTTGGTCAAATACAATCCACCACTACTCCCAGTTTTTTTTTTTTAATTAATTCATGGTGGCACCAATGGATGGGGAACCTCCTACATGCATGAGATAAAGGTGTGTTGGTTCTCAGGTTTGTAAATAGGGCACACAAGTCAACTATGCTATTTTTTTGTTTTTTCACATCTACATATGACAGACCACTAACATAGAATTGTCTTAACTCATGCCTCTTATTTGACCAAAAATTTATTTTCTTGCTCATTTCTCCTACATGCGACACAATTGAATTCAATGATTCGACAATCCCTCTCCTATAAGGGTGGGTTTCGACATGCTCAGTTAATATTTCAATTAATTGTTCAATGTCTCTTTTATTGTTTTCAATTTGATTTAGGATATTTTCTTGTGTTCCTTAAGGATGCCTATGAACTAATGGAGGGGTTTGAGGTTGTTCTTGTTTAGGAGGCTCTTCGTGATGGGGTGATTGCGAATTCTCAATGTTTGGAGGTGGAGATTTATTCCCTAAGAATTAGAACAAATTTTTATTAAAAAAACCTAGTTCAATCTATAGTCTAATTCAAATTTGAAATAAAAATAATAGAAATACATACCTCTTTGTAATCTTCAACCTCTTTGAAGTTTTTGCAACATCCTTGTGAAGAATTGCAAGCTAAGAGTGAAAATGGAAGAGATTTGGCGAGCGCGAATTGCAAAGATGAAAAACTCCAAGACAAGTCGTGGGTTTAGAAAAATGGTGAAAGGAAGACATGTTTTCTGTTTCTATTTAAATTTTCCATTTGGCATCTTTTTTTGCATTTTTTTTCAATTTGGCATGTTTTTTGTGTCACAAATCTATACACACACCCAAATATATGCATATATATAAATATAAATATTTATATCACAAACTGAAATTATTCTCTTTCTGTGAAAATGGAATAAATCATTCAATTTAACACAACAAAGAAATATCTTTCAACTTTGATGTCCATCTCAAAGTGAAAGAGATATTAACTAAATTATAGTTGCAAACTAGAAAATCAGATTAATTTTTCTCTATTTAAACTTATAATATTCTTAAAAATAAATAACTATTCTTTCTCCTTTAAATTTTTTTTGAAAACTATAGAATGAAACTATAAAATTGCATAAGAATAATAAGTATTTAAACATGCCTAAATTACCCTCTGCTGCACTTTTGATACTCCAAAAATCATAATCATAGTGATGTACATAGTTTTCCCAAAAAATACTCAACTTGCTGATGATAAAATCTCAGACTTTGCTTGTAAAACACCTTCAACAATTACCAAAAACTAATATCAACAAATGTATCTTTGCTCAAGATAGAGAATAATTTCTATATATGCTATGTATACCAGACTTAAACAAAAAAAAAAAAGCATTGCTCAAAACAGATGCATCTTTGCTTGAATGTGAACAAACAAACTGCTTCAAGCTCACTGGAATCACATAGTACAAGACTACTACCTTTCTCTCATTGTTCCTAACCTAAAGCATAAGATAAAGGATAATGAACAAATTCTCTCCTATTGCCTCTCTATTGCTGCCCTATTCACAATAGTTCAAAAGTAAATCACAATACAAATTCAGAATGATAAGAATGCAACTACTCTCTACTAGTCCCCCTATCCTTTGCTTAAGCCCGAGACTTCCTCCAAATTTGTTGGTTTTAATTACCAACGAATTCTTTAATTCTTGATGCCCCATTCTATAATAAATTACAAGCCAAAAACAGTAATCATCACCCCATTAATAAGGCTCGAATAATAGTTAATATTTCATTCCCATACGACTTACTCAATGGTTAATTTAAATGCATTCAAAGACTATTTTAATTGCCACTTAGTGGCTGCAACAATGCATTAAGAGTTGATGCACCACTTTAGTGGCCATCACCATGGCTTAAATGCCATACATTTTTCCTTTATTCATACCTTCAATGGAGGCTTATATGCCCCTCGATGCTGGCATAATAACAATTTTAAATTACTTTATGACTTGCTTTTATAAGCATGGAAAAACTGTCAATAAATATAACCATTATATTATATATAATATATATACTCATGTTTTTCCATTTATCTATATATGTATGTATATATATACTCAATCACATATGAATTATATATCATATATATATACTTATTTACATATATGTATTCAATTATTATATTTATATAAATATTTTTTAACATATTTTAATGATAGTCATTTGACTTGATACATAAACAAGATTGGCAAATTGATGAAACAATTTGATTCATAAACATTTACACTTTATATTTCTTTATCAAAATAGAATAGACTAAGACTTGACAAGGTTGAAATTAACCCTTCGACTCGACTCGACCTAACTTAGATAAAACACAATTATTAACTCAAAGATAGGATCAGAGTAGACCTGTGTGAGTGTGTGTGTCAACTCATTAGGCATAATTTGATTATTTCTGAAGTCTAAACTCCTCTCTCTGGTGATACTCTCCCTCTCCCTCTGGATGGTAAGAAACTAGTCCTGCATTTCACTTGGAAATCCAAACAAATAGTTATTTTACAATTAATCACAACATCACCATAATCTTGATTCAATAACAATATTGATCATTAAAATTAAAATATATTGTATTGCATTTATCATAATGTCAAATAACATTTAGTCATCATCAGATATCAAAGTAGATTTTAATGTAATAACTTAAAAGTAATATGTAAAACAAAATTGGGGTGTAACAAAAAATTGTACATTGTAAAAACGATATGCTCTACTATCTTTGATCAAATGATTAATGCTTCAAACTAGGACTTGTGAAATAAATATTGTAGTGTTGAAAATTGCATACCCTTATAATTTCACCTCTATTTTGTGAACACTTTGGTTTCCATTCCCTTGGTGTTTGTTTAGGTTCATTTTAGCCCTTGCATCAACCTTCTTCCTTCTCAAGATGCTCAAGCCTCCTTTTTCATGGTCACTTCTTTTGTGTGACCTTTGTGTTATCCATATGTTTTATTCTCTCCTATCATTTTTTAGCATAAATTATTTAGAAAATAGAACTTTACATGGATTTCCATGTGTCATGATAGCATCCTACGATAAATTTTATTTAGTGGTTGTTTCCAAGATTTTTTTCACTTGCCATCTTCTAGGTTAGTGATAATGGCTTGGGATGAATCTAAATAGCTATTCAACCTCTTCATCTTCCCTCCTCTTCCCTCTTATTCCCTTTATAAAAATATAACAATTTATTTTTACAACTCTCTCTCTCTTGACTCTCTTGGCCTCTCACACAACACTCCCAAGATCTCTCTCTTTTGGCTTCCTCAATCCTCTACAAGTAACATAGTTCATTTTTATTATTTTTATTATGTGCATTTCTTATTCTCCCAAGTAGCTAGGGATTATCACATCCCTTTTATTTTATTTTAGTCACTTTTATTATTTCTAGACACTTAGATTAAGAATGCACATTATTTCTATCTATCTATCTATCTATCTATCTATCTTGGATATTTATGGAGGTAGAAATACTGAAATAGGGGTTTGATGGAGGAAATCCCCTAAACAACCCCAAACACTTTTTTATTTCCTTATTATTGCAAGTACTTTGAGAGCACTCAATTGAAAAAAGGTTTCAAGTGCTTGTTTATCACTAATTTATTTTATTAAATAATTTTGAACTTACTATTAAGTTTAAATTACCTTGTATTTTCTTTATATAGTATTTTTTGAGCTTTTCATTTTTAGTCTTGTAGGTTGATTGAATTGTAAAGTTGGGCTTTCATGATATTTGGGTGTTTTTATGCTTGTTGTTTGTATAGATGATATTGTTGGTGTTTTTTTATTAAAACCCAAACGGACTTCTCGAGCACTTCTATGAACTTTCCATGTTCAATGATAAAAGTCTAGGAAGCGATTGGCCAACTCGACGAGAAAAAGTGATAATTCTAGTTCTCCTATGCTTCGAGCTCTGTAAGACCCAGGGGATATTCCCTAAAATGTTCTCTTCAAATACAACTTAAACAATTTCAACTGCACATTTATGAACAACATATAGATTCCCCATCCACACTAAAAGGATGCAAACCTTCAAGAAATTGGCTATTCCTCGAAAAGGCTCAAGTCCTATTAGCAGAGAATCGCAAACACAACGAAAATAGGTTGATATGAAATATTTGAATAAAATGTTCTGCAATCAAAACATAAGATATGAGAAACATAACCATGATCAGAATACCAGTGCCATATCCTAAAGCACAGAGTCAAAAGAGAAAACTGAACTACAGGTCAAATTTCATCTTAGACAATTATGATCTACATGAATTGAATTACAATCCACATATTTGTACTGAAGTCTATCACTACTTTATGAATCCAATTGCTAGCTTGCATGAACTTACACATTAACTGAGGAACTTAACCGATCCTTTGAACCAAAGCCATCGTTAAAACATAATTCATAGTAAAGAACAATGAAGATCAATGAAAACAATCTTGGACTAATATTAATAATTCACACAAGATATCACAACAAATAGACTCAAGGCATTTTCACATTCAGTACAAACATGCCTAAGAACCCCATAATTGACCAAGTTCTTTTATCTAACTCAAAACCTTAAGACAAGGACTTACATTCATACTCTCTGTATCATAAAACTCTTCTTTCTCAAATCTTAGATTCAACAGTAGACCTTGCACCATGACCCAGAATTCCCTTTTATAAAACAAGCTTCATGTCGGAGGGTACACATGTCCATTTTTCATTGGACCGCTAATTCCCAATTCAGTTACATTTGCATCATGTGATTGGAGGGAAAAGGCATAAGACAAGAATAATCATTAGTTGCTATGGAGGAAGAGAAAACTGCCTTTCAAAGGGCAACTAGTTCATACCAAATGCATCTTTAACCGTTATAACAATTTATTCCACCTCAGTAGCTTGTACCTGAAGTCAAGAGAGGAATGCATATTTTCAAATGTAACTTCTGAGGCCAGACCTGTATTATACATGACCAAGTCGCATTTTTGAACCTTAGTACTCATATTTCAAACTCATCGTTGAACACCTTTTTCCATAATTCAAAATCTTCCACAGACGACCACTTAAAAGAAATAACTTGATTAATCTTATCCCGATAAGGTGTATATTTTACCATTACTAACGTGGCATCCTTATCAAAGTCTTCTAAGAAACTAATGACAAATGATAGTTTCTCAAGTGTATTCTCCATCATAGCAATGTCAACATTTCTGCATATATCATGTGTCTGAGCTAACATTATATTAGCCATTTGATCTTTCCAAACCTACAAAGGTTTTACCTCGTCATGACTATGCAAAATTTGTGGTAATGGAGTTAAGTCCATTCCATCATATTCGGCCTTTAACTCTTTGATCTTTAATTCCATAGGGGCAATATACCCCTGAAACTTTTTCTCTAAAACTCCTTTGACAAATTGATAAGTTGATATAACCATAGGATACTTATCGCCATGTTGTTTTGCTCCTACTACCATGGATGCCAATTTCTCAAATCTGGGGCTCCATTTGTTCAACAATGGGGTGGCCAACTCTCTATCTCTTGGAAACATATTAAGTGCTTACAACATCAAAGCATAATTTATATGAACACTATTTAATTTTCCCTGGACCCTCCTATTTAAGTGTCTCAACACAGTGTCCAAATCATCGAATTTCTCTTCCCCACTGATTCTTGGATTTGTTGCACCATCTCCTTATACTCCTGAACTTGACAAATTAATTTCTCCCTAGAGATTCCTCCTCTTGGTCTATTAGCCCTTTCAACTATAATAGGCACCTATCCCATATTATATGGAACAATAGCTAAGGAATTCCCTTGTGAAGAGGGTTGAGGTTTCTCCATTGGTGGGTCAGAGATAGTGCGGCTAGAGCTAGCCTACCCTTGAGACTTCAATATCTCCATTTTCTGCTTTAGTAATGCAAACTTAGTTTCTAGCTCTGCAACCTTTTGTTGACTCTTATTATATTCAATAAAAATTTCATTGTATTGGCCTCTCAAAGTATCTTGATCCTTGGTCAAATCCTCAACAGTTTCCCTAGTGAACTTGGCAACATTCACTACCATATCTATAGCCTCCAATGCTGGGGTATCAACAAATCTTCTTACAAAAAGGTGACCACTGAAATTAGATGGTTTTGTGACTACTAGCTTCCTAGATACAGTGGACAAAGACCAGATTGCCAAAGCATCCCACTCCTCACTAAAGGACGACCCTTTAAGCGCAAAAGCAACTTCTTGATCGGTTGCAAGAAGTGGCCTATTGGCACTTCTTAATGTATCAAACACCACAACATCAACAATATCCCATTTAGGAAGTAACAATAATCCATTCTTTTGTATCAGTGCTCGGCTTTTCTATGGTGTTATTTCTTTGAATCTTTCCTTCATCTGCAACCTGATATTAGACCAAATAACTTGTTCTGGGAGCTCAGGGTGCAAAATTATTTCTTGAGCCACCTTCTCAGCATATAATGAAACATGTGCCCTCCATAAAAAGTCCTTAAAAGCATTGGTCTATATAAAAGAGTCATCAATCATGAAATCTCTGCAGGATTCCATCCTCAGGTCATCCTTGTTGGTTATCCCCCTTATTTCATATTTTCCCAGCCTTAAAACAACCACTCTAGAATTTGATGAAATGTCCTATGGAAAAGATGGCATTCCCTAATGCATTTCATCAGGAGTGACAATGATCTCTTCGCCCTCATCATCATCATATTCAACCACCTTTGTTCTTTAAATTTTTTGTCTCTTTGGTGATGATGGACATGTTTGGTCAGAAACCTCAGAGGGGACTCCAGATCAACAATATTTGGCAATGACTTCCTTGAAGATGATGGTACAACGCCCTTAGCAACTTCTTCAGCCCTACTTCCCCTCTTCCTAGAAAAAACCTTGATCTTCTTCGAAGGATGATAGGTAGGTCTTTCCTCCAACCTTACTTCAGGGTATTCCTCAACAGTTTGTGACTTTCCCCTTTCTTCCACATCTTGTTCATTCTTCAGAATCCCCACCAAAATTTCAAAATTTTCAATGGCATACATAGCTCTATTCAACTCACCATTGATATTTGGTATGGGATTAAAAGCAGGTATCTTTTCTTGCTTCTTCTTCACCATCTTGGTAAAGGCAATATACTTTTCCTTTCTCTCTTCTTGTATCTCTAAATCAAAAAATTTCTTGATAATGTCCTCAGGAAAATAGAAATTGTGGACGAAAGTTCCAGTCTGGTGCTTGGATTTCTTTTGAGAAATAAAACCCCCAGGGTCATGATTCCTAGGGCATGCATTATTTAATCCATAAGGTCTAAGAAATGTGTATAAATCCTTCCATCCTCCCTTTTCCATAACATAATTAGCAAACGCTGTATACTCAGGAAAGAAAGATCCCTTCTTTTGTTCTACTGGAAAATGTATATGTTGAGCACACCCCAACTACCTCATGATTTCTAAAAATTGAATTCTCTGAGGCACATCCCTAGGTAAAACATATGGGTTGGTATTAGTGCCATATACTCTGAAAATTGTTGTATTATGATAAGGGATAATATCTCCCCAATTATGTGTCAAATTTAATTCACGCCTTCTTTCCATTGCCCTCAAGAAATCATGAATCTCCTTAGGAATCTTGGGTGGATTATGAACTAGAGCTCCTCTCAACTTGGACCCAAAGACATTCTAGAATGTTACATAATCAAATTTATAATCATGCATATTAACGATCCCGGTCCAATATTGGACAGGCATGTCAATATTATCCTCCATCTTCTTCAATTCCATATCCTACCCAGAAATTGCCTAGGCCCTATACAAAAACATGTGCATCAATAGGGAAAACCACCTAAAACCAACCCAATTCTTTCCTTCCTTAGGGGCCACCAGACACCCATGCATTTTTTCTACCAAGTAAGTGGAAAAATCATATACCACATTAAAACCTAGATGTTGGAGATTTACAACCATGTACATGATATCAGTAGGTAGAGTGGTCTTGAAAATAATTCCTAGAACCTGGCACAAGGCACAGACTATCTTCCTTAAATAGTTAGAAAAATAATTCACAGGAAAAGGTTTTGGCTTATTTTTACCAATTACTACTTGCTTCCTATTCTTTCCTTTTCTGGAGGTTTCCAAATGAGGTATCAACAGAGATGTTCTGAAAAAACCCTTAGTATTTCATTATTCTTCTCTGAAAACCTCAAGATCAATAGTAACCATATCTTGACTCCATTCATGCAAAACAAAAATCTTTGTAATTTCGTCCCTGTCTATCTTCACCATTTCTATGCTAGAATGTGTTCTGACGACTCTGGTTACAGGGTTATACCTTGCAGCAACATCTTTCAACAAATCTACATCCAAATAGACATTATGGACCACCAGCTTACAAAGATCCAACCTCCAAGGGTTAGATAGAGGAACACACAAATTCCTATTCTCAAACCAATTTGAGAATAATTGCCATCCAGTATACGGTAGCTCAGTGTCTCGAATCACACATTGTTTATCATTTAGCCCTTCCAGGAGTAAGGGCCCATAAAAAAAAGCCTTTCCCTAAAGCTTTTTGATGGTAGAGGGTTTTAATAAGTCTATAATATCCTGGGAAAAGGACCTAGTAGAGGTTTCAGAGCCAGAGCTTCGAGCCTTGGGTACCATTTACACAAGATAGAGAATAGTACAACCTAGGGTTTTGAAGTGTCAAGAAATTATAACTTACACCCTATAGCCTTAAACAAAATGCTTCACAATTCAAGAAGCTACAACAATTATCAGGACAAGATTTAAAACATTTTAAAGAAAATTAACCCAAAAAATCCTTCAGGAACAAAACAAAATGCAGTCAATAATTGTTCTCAAACAACCATATGACCTTCTGAAAACATAGGATATGGTATATGTGTTACTTACGGTTTCACCTGAAATTGTCAATGGTAGTGAGGCTGAATTTTCATGAAGATGACTCGATTCACTTGGTACTAGGAAGTTCTTCTTTAGCATGGAAATATGTACGAAAATAACAATTCACTGATATTTTAGCATTTAATTATGGGAGCATAGTCTGAACTCAACCATTACTATTCACTCATGCAAGATAAAATGGCTATAGTAAAACACCAATCTATTTCAAATGCCATACGTTGATTTAAATAATTGTAAGCGAGAAAGAACAACTCAGATTGAGTCAAAAGTGGTTTGAAAATTCCATGTTTTTTCACCAAACCTTAGGCAAATAGAAATTTACCTACAGGACACCACCTCAGCATGAACGGGTCCCACCTCAATCATCTCTCATATGACGTCAGTGTCCACATGTCAACAATTCGCACACCTCACAACATTATTGAAACTGGTGTTTTAATTGTGAAAGGTCAGTGAGGAACGACCGCAATGCGTTGCTAAAGAAACCAACTATTTTAATCAGTTTCCTTCATCGATCAGTAAACAAGGACAGGCCCCCACAATCATAGGCAACAAATGGCAGCATCTCGCATACCTCGCAGTATTATTGTGATATCATCGAAAACCTTGCGAGGCTAGCAGGGAACGATCGGGATGCAAATCATTCCATTCGACGGTTATGAAACCTGGACATGCGAAAAATTTATTCATAAAGGGGACTAACTAGGTGGATGGGGAAATGACCCTCGAGGCCAAAATTTTTAGAGATTATTCTAAAACCTTAGTCGTTTATCAACCCGACACTAAGGAAAAATAAAACACAGTCGAAACACAAAAGACTGAGAGGGCAGGTAAAGAGGGGCCGGTAATGCAATGACCAAAAAGGGTTCAGACCATACTCATGTGACCATCCACCTACAATAAAAATTCAATTCTCGAATAGAACAACCACAACCAAGATTTATGGTAAAACCCCAAAACCCAAAACCAAACCAATTAGAGCCAAGGACATGGTAAAAGAAAACTCATGGGGAATTTAAAAGCTCCACTAGTGGCTCTGACTAGGGATGTATGCCCCCTGTGGGCATAGCAAGATTCCATAATCTTGTGAGAGCAGACGAAACACGGAGAGAACCAAAACTAGGGACTTGTCCGAACAAGACAAGCAAACAAAGCAAAAAAAAAAACAAACACACCTATATACACTACTTATAGGACTGTACATCGTACATGGAAAAATAACTATTTCAAGAGAAATAGTATTTCAAGAACTATCCATCTATTGACAGTTCTAGAACTTCACTTGCGAGTGACTGCAAGAAATAATAATCCTCCCCATGTGTGTCCATAATTATGTATGGGCCTAGCCATAAGGGATCAAACTTTCCATGTTTGCCTTTATCCTCTAATCTTGCATTCTAGAGCAACACCATCACTCCCACATCAAACTTTCTTTCGACTGCCTTCTTATCATAGAGGTGTTTCACTTGAAGCTACAAGTTTTCATTTCTCTTGTGAGCCTCTCTTCTAGTTTCATCTAGTTGATTCAATTCCTCCATTTTGTGTTGCATTTCATCACACACATCATCATCATATTCTTGTAAAAACTCGTACATTTTCAACAAACTATTTTGTGGTATACATGATTCCATCCCATAAATAAGGTTAAAAGGCAAATGACCAATTTCCTTCTTGACAGTTGTTTTGTCAGCCCATAGTGCTAATTTCAATTTTGAATCCCAATCCTTCTTATTTTTCTCGATCATACGCTTGATAATCTTCATTAGGCCCTTATTGCTAGACTCTGCCTATCCATTTCCTTGGGGGTGATATGAAGAAGAGTATGAAATAGTTATACCATATTGATTACAAAAATAAAGAAATTCCTCAGATCTGAAGCACATTGCATTATCTAAAACAATTCTTTCAGGTACCCCAAATCTGCTTAAGATATTATTAGTCAAAAAATCAATGACTACTTTACTTGTGGCCCTTCTGGTTGGGATTTATTCAATCCATTTAGTAAAATAGCCGGTTGCCACCAATATCCATGCATGTCCTCCACTAGATTTTCCAGATATTTCTCCTATGAAGTCAATGCCCCATTGCTGGAAAGGAGATGAAACAAACACCGACCTCAGCGGAAAATTACCAGAAAAATTCAACTTCCTGGAAAACCTCTAACAAGTGTCACATCTTTTGACATACCTATGAGCATCTTTGAATACAGTAGGCCACCAAAAATCTGCTCTTAAAATCTTGTGAGTCGTTGTCTTAGCCATGTAATGGCCTCCACAAGCTCCTTTGTGCATGTCTACCAGTAGATCCTCAACTTGATCTCCATCCACACATCTAAGTATAATACCTTCAGGGTTCCTCCACCAGAGCTTACAATCAATAATGACATACCTAATTGCTCGTAATTTAAGGTTTTTTTTCTCATTAAGTGGCATACCTTTAGGACATTGCATTGTCTGTAGATATTCAACAATCCTCCTATACCAACTACAAGTTTGCATATCACAAATAGGTGCAATATTATTTTGTTCTATCTATTTTATTTGATTAGCCTCCAAATTGGCTTCAACCATTAATTTGGCTATACCCTGACCCCTTATGAGCCTGGTGATTTGTATGTCAATATCAAATTCCTAGATCCTATTTATCCATCTGCACCACCTTCCTGTAGTCTCTTGTTGGGTGAAGATATCCTTAACTACAACTGTTGGTACATATGCGACAACAATTGTTCCCATCAGGTAAGGCTTGAAATTCTTAACTACTTTTACCAGAGGATACGCTTGCTTCTCTGCTATATCATACTTTAATTCCATAGCCTGCAATGATTTACTAAAAAATGCAATTGGCTGCTCAAAACCATCATTATTTTTTTGCAATAAAACCCTAGCTATAGTGTGAAAAGAAGAAAAAGTAAACAATTGAAAAGGTTTTCAGTAATTAGGTGACTTAAGAACAAAGGCAGACAGTCTTAACAAAATTTGTGACAAACCTCAAAAAATTTATCTACCCAAAGAAAGATTGAATACCTTTTACATTTTTTGATTGTGTGATCTTATCAATAGCTACCACTCTTTCTGGATCAATCCGAACCCCATCCTTTGAAACAATATGCCCTAGAAGCTTTCCTTCTTTTACCTCTAATACACACTTCCTAGGGTTCAAAGATATCCCATATTCTAGAGCTCTAATAAAAATATTTTCTAAATGAGGACAATGGTCATCCTCATTCTTGCTATGGGCAGTAAGATCATCCTGGTAAATTGTAAGGAATAGGTCAATAAAATATGCAAAGGCTACATCCATAGCCCTTTGAAAAGTTGCACCAACATTTATTAGTCCAAATGGCATTCTTACATAACCGAAAAATCCATCCATCATGGAGAGCAGTTCACACCATGTGACCTTTTGTAGCATAGCTTCCATATTAGGCAGTGGGTAATTATCTTTCAAGGAAGCAACATTCAAGTTTCTAAAATCAACACACAACCTAATGTCCCCATTTTTCTTTCTTACAGGAACCAAGTTAGAGACCCAAGATGAGTGCCTAATTGGTTTAATGATTCCTGCATCCCTTAATTTAGCAAGCTCTTCCTGCATTTTAGGTTGTAAGGTAGGGTTAATTGGTCTCTGTTTTTTCCTGAATGGCTTCATATCAGGTTTTAATGGGATTTCATGCTGGAAAAGATACTCCCTATATGCTTTGAGGTCCTCATATGACCAAGCAAAAACATGTCTATATTTTAAAAGTAGGGCAATCAACATGTTTCTAACATGTGGCTTCATTTTCTTTCTGATATAAACCTTCTTAGGAGCACTTTCCATTCCTAAGTTTATTTCTTCTAAATCTTCCTTATGAGAGGGTGCTTGCTTGGTATTTGACATATTAGGACCATCAAAATCCCTTTCAAATGCAACCAAGCCTCGGGGAATGGTATTTATTTTGAGTTGAATTACCTCATTCCTGAATAGGATTTCTTTCCCATCAATCTCAGTTACAAATGAGCCAAAATCAATTTCCTGGCTCTCATATTGATCAACACAATGCATAAATTTCAAAATATTTGTGTCATCATCAAATACCTGCCAGTTGCAAATATTATCTAGTACTATAGGCCTAGATTGTATTTCTATTTGTGAGATGCCACCAAAGGTGACATCATCAAGTTTAACAACTATGTTGGCTAATAAGTCAGCCATAGCATTTTGTACTCTCTTGACCCATTCAATACCAAAAGCATCAAAGGCCTCATGGTATCCCACACTGCATTTTTGTATTGCCTGAGTCTTTTATCTTTAGCTGCAAAGCAGGATCTAATCTGGGAAACAACCAAATCAGAGTCTCCCAATACTTTTAATGCCTTAATACCATGTTTTGAAGCTATCTTCAAACTAAGTATAAGAGCCTCATACTCAACAACATTGTTGGTACAAGAAAATTGCAACAAGAAAGAATACTTGAATGTTTTACCTTGAGGGGAAGTGAAGAATATTCCTACTCCTAAGCCATCTTCGGAACATGCTCCATCAAAATGCATTATCCATAAGTCATCTTCTGATTATATCGTTATCACTTCTTTATCAATAGGTGCTAGTTGGATTTCTTCTTCTATTTTATCTTCCTCAACACAGAAGTTTTACAAATCTGTTTCCACAAAGTTGATTATGATAGGCTCTAGTGGTTCCTCCACATTTTCAATCATATGAGGGGCTCACTTTTCCCTATTTACTTTAACATTTCTCTACTCAATAGAGAATGTAGCAAAAGATAAATCACATTATATGCTCCCACCCATTGAAGCACTCCAAGGCCGAGATAACAACATGACATAAGTAGGTGGGATATCCACCACTGTGACACTCACGTGTAACTCCTTCTCAGGGAATGTTGCCAATCTATATGGAACATCATTTATAATCCCTATGACAGGCACTTCTCGAGAATCCATTGCATAGCACTTACCATATGTACTATCTATTTTTAAACCCATTGCATGCATTATCTTTATCAGCATCACGTTGTTAGAAGCTCCTAAGTCAATCATACAATTTCTCAACATTTTTCCATCAATAATCAAGCTCAAGAAAAATGGTTTGACATGGTTGGGGTTAGCTGTAATAGTAGTTCCTAGATATATTTGAGGGCTATCTGTGGTAACTTCTTCCACAATTTTTTTCTTTTCTTGATCCTTTTTTGAGTCAATCTGATCAGAGACCCCTTACCCTTTTTACTTGTAGGAATACTATTAATGTGCAACAATTTTATCCTTACGTTCGTCTATTTGCATCATTTCTAGAAATGGAACAGTAGCCCTGAGCTGAGAAATTACTTGGAACATATATATTCCAATGTATTTTGGTAATTCAGGAAAATTTGTGTCCTCAGAAATTACCTTTTATTTTCCCTTAAAAGTTTCGTCATCATGAGGGTGCTGATTATTGACCTTGATATTTTGGGAGACAACTTCACCCTTTATCTTGGTCTTATCCACTTTCTTTTCCCATATCCTGAGCTCCCTAATTTCCTTAGGATTTGAATCCACATTCTTAGCCTCCCAATTGATATCTGCTCTAGCTACATCTTTCTCGTTTACAAACATACTGCAAGGCTTACCTGAATCACCTAGAACAGTTCAGTTTCTCAATTGTATGTTGTTCCTCACCTTGGCAACTAGAGCAACTGTATATTTTTTAATTTCCTCATCAGAGGGTCTTCTCAAAATAGTATTATCTATCTCCAATTCATTTAAAAAGCAATCATCATTGTCTCCTTTATTTGAAAACACTTTTTGGTGATGTACATCATTCTGTTGTCTTTGGATATCAACATCTCTGCCACATGACTCATCATCTAAGGAGTAATCCTCATAGGCCAAATCAGTTGGGCCTAGTAATACATTAGTCATTGTATCCTGATCATGGGGAGACTAAGCATCTCCCGGGTCCTCCTGAGATTCCTTCATTGAATGTGCTACTGCACATTGTTGCAAAGAATGTGGCATCCCACACACTTCACACCATGGTAAATTTTCTGTTACATTTAGAGAATGCTTTTGTAAGGGATCAGGTGGAACTTGATTATTTCTCTGATTTCCTTGTATTGGCTTCCCATTATTCCAGTTAGTGTTGTAAGGATAATCCTGCAACTTGGGAGGCCTTTCATTTCTTTGAAAATGAGGCTTGCCATTTTTTGCTTGCTTTTGTAGCAGGGTAAGGACCTGATCTATCTTCTCATCATTAGCCGTGGGCTTACTAGCCTTCTTGGTTTGGTTCCTTGTGCCTTTAGGAGCTTTGGGATCTTCCCTTCTCCCCACTTTTCTAGAAGCTCTTCTATTATTTTCAATATTTATTGCCATCTTATATGCCTGTCTCAAATTCTAAGGGTCTTTATCTCTCAGTAGATATCACATTTTAGCATCATAGGCATTACAATATACAAATAGGCACGCACTTTCATTAAGCCTTAAGTATGCATGAACTATTGTCATAGATTTCTGGAAGTGAGCATTAAAATCAGTAACCAGTTCATTATATCCCTTGGTAATATTATTGAAATCATTCAATTTAAACCTTGGGTCAGTTTGATCCCCATATTGTTCCCTAAAGACTCTGAAAAAGCATATCTAGAATCAATACTAGCATCTGATAACCCTTTATACCAATCTCTAGCATCTTCAACCAATGAATGCATGAAATATTTCATTGCTACATCATCATCCCATAGCTCAAAATCTTCAACAAAGCCTTGGAAAGCTTTTCGATGATCTTCCCCAGTAAAAGCATTATTACCAGTGAATTTTGGGAGATGTTTACGTGCATTATCTGGGATTGGATTCAGGTACCCCCAAATGTTGCCAAAGCACAACTGCCTATATCTATCAACATGGGGTGCTCCCCGACCATGTTGATTTTTTGGGGTGCCTTGTTGCTCAACATCCTTCTTATCAGCTCCCTCTTTATCTTTCCCACTACTACCATGCTTTCTAGTTTTTCCAGTACTTCCTTCTTCATCCTCTAAGTAGGAACTAATATTTTTGTGGCCACATCCACCTCCACCACCTTGGTTACCACCACCACCTCCTTTAGGGATTTTCTTTTCAGAATTCTTACTTAGTGACTCATTTTCACTTTGCCCTGAACCAGAGGCTTTACGGGTAGGTGTAGACATCTTTAGGAAAGCTATTTTTCTTTCCATTTCGGCATTAGCAGCTTCTATCTCCGCCTTTCTCAGATTAGCTTGCAACTGATCATTTATTAATTGTAATCTTAGGAGTTTGGGTTTTGGGGGAAATCTAATGGTATGGGATCAGTTTTGACCCCTTTGTCAGTAACATTATTTGTTTCAACATTAGTATCAACATGGCTCTTATAATTGAAAGAACCAAGGGAAATTTTCTTGGATTGATCAATAGGGGCTTTCCCATGATCCACAAAGGTTGCCTTCTTAGACCCATCAAATGGGTCAGAGGTTTTAGTAGCCAGGATAGAAGAGGTATATGTAGTAGTGGAAGCAGTTCCCATAGAAATTGTTGCTTCAGGCACCTCACGAGCCCTTTCAACAACTTCCTTAGCTACCGTTTCCTCAAAGGCTTTTCTCTTAGCCGCTTTTTCTCTCATCTTTTCAACCTTCTTTTTTTGAGAATTTCTTTCGAGTTGCTTGGTCCGAAATCTCTCCAGATTCTCTTTTCTTATCTTGTCCCTACTGTCCTTTGCCTCTTGCAACCTCTTTTCTTCTTCAATCAAGGTTTGCATATCCCTATCTATATCCATTTCATTTTCGAGGATATCTCCTACCTCACTTGGAGCAAGAGTGTAATAAGGTTGTTTTACCTGATCCTCATCTTGAAGAAAAGGCACTTCCTCATCCAAAGAAGCCCCTCATGGTTTGAAATCTTGTCTAGTGAAAATAGACATAGCACCAAGTGTTGTGGCTTATGGGAACTGTTTATCCTATTCCCAGAAACCCCATCGTTCTTCCTCTTTAGACATATCATTTTCAACCTCATGAGTCATTTCAAGAGGAAAACTACCATGATCCATATTAGATATAACAACTTTTGAGGAATCTCCACTAATAAAAGCACTATTTACCTGGGCATTTAAACTAGGAGAAGAAACAACAGGAGATGAAACAGACTTACTTGGTGTATCATTTACTTTTACCCATCTTTTGCCCTATCTAGCTTTGAGCTCTAGGATTGGCTCTGGATTCTTTTTTGCGTAGCTTCTAGTCTTCTTCATGGCTTTCGGTGCATGAGGACCTTCCTTTGTACATTTCTTTTGGTACTTTATATGAATATTAGTGTTCAAGATATCAGAGTCGCCACCCAAATTGTTGGAAATTATGAAGTGATTGCACTTCCCTTTTGCACTCGTGACTTTGGATAAGATCCTAAACATTACCCGACACACTGACAAAGAATATACAAAAACTAGATGCATGTGCTAGACATGAAAAATATAATCACAATTTAAAATAATTATTTTCTAGTAATGAAGAATATCATGAAAAATGACTCTGACTATACCAAATCTGCACTAGAGACTTTGAATTTGATAGCTCCCCAGCAGAGTTGCCATTCTGTTGGTGTTTACTTATTACAAACCAAACGGACTTCCCGAGAGCTTCTATGAACTTTCCATGTTCAATGATAAAAGTCTAGGAAGCAATTGGCCAACTCGACGAGAAAAAGCGATAATGCTAGTTCTTCTACACTTCAAGCTCTGTAAGACCTAGGGGGGTATTCCCTAAAATGTTCTCTTCAAATATAACTTAAACAATTTCAATTGCACATTTATGAACAACATATAGATTCCCCATCCACACTAAAAGAATGCAAACCTTCAAGAAATTGGATATTCCTCGAAAAGGCTCAAGTCCTATTAGCAGAGAATCACAAACACACCTAAAATAGGTTGATAGGAAATATTTGAATAAAATATTCTACAATCAAAACATAAGATATGAGAAACATAACCATGACCAGAATACCAGTGCCATATCCTAAAGCATGGAGTCAAAAGAGAAAAATGAACTACAGGGAAAATTTCATCTTAGACAATTATGATCTACATGAATTTCGTTACAATCCACATATTTGTACCAAAGTCTATCACTACTTTATGATTCCAGTTGCTAGCTTGCATGAACTTACACATTAACTGAGGCATTTAACTGATCCTTTGAACCAAAGCCATCGTTAGAACATAATTCACAGTAAAGAACAATGAAGATCAATGAAAACAATATTGGACTAGTATTTCATTAATAATTCACACAAGATATCACAAGAGGAGAGAAAAAAGACTCAAGAGATTTTCATATTCAATACAAACATGCCTAAGAACCCCATAATTGACCAAGTTCTTTTATCTAACTCAAAACCTTAAGACAAGGACTTACATTCATACTCTATGTATCATAAAACTCTTCTTTCTCCAATCTCAGATTCAATAGCACACCCTGCACCATGGCCTAGAATTCCCTTTTATAAAAAAAGGGAGCAAAAAAAGCTTCACACCAGAGGGTACACATGTCCATTTTTATTGGAGCGCTAATTCCCAATTTAGTTGCATTTGCATCATATGATTGGAAGGAAAGGGCATAAGACAAGAATAATCATTAGTTGCTATGGAGGAAGAGAAAACCACCTTTCAAAGGGAAACTAGTTCATACCAAAGGCATCTTTAATCGTTATAACACTTTATTCCACCTCAGTAGCTTGTACTTGAAGTCAAGAGAAGAATGTATATTTTCAAATGTAACTTCTGAGGCCAGACCTATATTATACATGACCAAGTCGCATTTATCAACCTTAGTACTCATATATCAAACTCATCAGTGAACATCTTTTTCCATAATTCAAAATCTTCCTCAGACGGCCACTTAAAAGCAATAACTTGATTAATCTTAACCTGATAAGGTGTATATTTTACCATTACTGACTTGGCCTCCTTATCAAAGTCTTCTAAGAAACTAATGACAAATGATAGTTTCTCAAGTCTATTCTCCAGCATACCAATGTCAGCATTTCTGCATATCTCATGTGTCTGAGCTATCATTATATTATCCATTTGATCTTTCTGAACCTGCAAAGGTTTTACCACATCATGACTATGCAGATTTTGTGGTAATGGAGTTAAGTCCATTCCATCATATTTGGCCTTTAACTCTTTGTTCTTTAATTCCATAGGGGCAACATACCCCTGAAATGTTTTCTCTACAACTCCTTTGACAAATTGATAAGTTGATATAACCATAGGATACTTATTCCCATGTTGTTTTGCTACTACTGCCATGAATGTCAGTTTCTCAAATCTGGGGCTCCATCTGTCCAGCAATGGGGTGGCCAAATCTCTATCTCTCGGGAATATCTTAAGTGCTTGCAACATTAGAGCATAACTTGTATGAACACTATTTAATTTTCCCTAGACCCTCCTGTCTAAGTGTCTCAATATAGTGTCCACAATCATCGAATTGATCTTCCCCGCTGATTCCTGGATTTGTTGCACCATCTCCTTATACTCCTCAGCTTGACAAATTAATTTCTCCCTAGAGAGGCCTCCTCTTGGGCTATTAGCCCTTTCAACTGTAATAGGCACCTATCCCATATTATATGGAACAATAGGTAAGGACTGTCCTTTTGAAGAGGGTTGAGGTTGCTCCATTAGTGGGTCAGACATAGTGCAGCTAGAGCTAGCCTACCCTTGAGACTTCAATATCTCCATTTTTTGATTTAGTAATGCCAACTCAATTTCTATCTCTGCCACCTTTTGTTGAGTCTTATTATATTCAATAATAATGTCATTATATTGGCCTCTCAAAGTATCTCGATCCTTGGTCAAATCCTCAATATTTTCCCTAGTGAACTTGGCAACATTCACTAACATATCTGAAGCCTCTAATGCTGGGGTATCAACAAATCTTCTTACAACAAGGTGACCACTGAAATCAGATGGTTATGCGACTATTGGCTTTCTAGATCTAGTGGACAAAGACCAGATTTCCAAAGCATCCCACTCACTAAAGGTTGACCCTTTAAGCGCTAATGCAACTTCTTCATCGGTTGCAAGAATTGGCCTATTAGCCCTTCTTATTGTATCGAACACCACAACATCAACAATATCCCATTCAAGAAGTAACAATATTCCACTCTTCTATACCAGTGCTCGACCTTGCTTTGGTGTTATTTATTTGAATCTTTCCTTCATCTGCAACTTGATATTAGACTAAATTACTTGTTATGGGAACTCAGGGTGCAAACTTCTTTCTTGAGCCACCTTCTCAGTATATAATGAAACATTTTCCCTCCATAAAAAATCCTTAAAAAGAATTGGTCTTGATAAAAGAGTCATCCATCATGAACTCTCTGCAGGCTTCCATCCTCAGGTCATCATTGTTGGTTATCCCCCTTATTTCATATTTTCCAAGCCTTAAAACAACTACTCCAGAACTTGATGAAATGTCTTGTGGAAAAGATGGCATTCCCTAATGCATTTCATCAGGAGTGACAATGATCTCTTCGCCCTCATCATCATCATATTCAACCACCTTTGTTCTTTCAATTTTTTGTCTCTTTGGTGATGATGGACATGTTTGGTCAGAAAACCTCAGAGGGGACTCCAAATCAACAATATTTGGCAATGACTTCCTGAAGATGATGGTACAACGCCCTTAGCAACTTCTTCAGCCCTACTTCCCCTTTTCCTAGAAAAAACCTTGATCTTCTTCGGGGGATGATAGGTAGGTCTTTCCTCCAACCTTACTTCAGGGTATTCCTCAATAGTTTGTGACTTTCCCCTTTCTTCCACAACCCGTTCGTATTTTAGAATCCCCACCAAACTTTCAAAATTGTCAATGGCATACATAGCCCTGCTCAACTCACCATTGATATTTGGTATGGTATTAAAATCATGTATCTTTTCTTGCTTCTTCTTCACCATCTTGGTAAAGGCAATATACTTTTCCTTTCTCTCTTCTTGTATTTCTAAATAAAAAAATGTTCCTAATAATGTCCTCAGGAAAATAGAAATTATGGACAAAAGTTCAAGTCCGGTGCTTGGTCTTCATTTGAGAAATAAAACCCTCAGGGTCATGACTCCTAGGGTATACATTCTTTAATCCATAAGTTCTAAGCAGTGTGTATAAATCCTTCCATCCTCCCTTTTCCATAACAAAATCAGCAAACACCGTATACTTAGGAAAGAAAGATCCCTTCTTTTGTTCTACTGGCAAATGTATATCTTGAGCACACCCCAATTGCCTCATGATTTCTAGAAACCCAATTCTTAGAGGCACATCCTTGGGTAAAACATATGGGTTGGTATTAGTGCCATATACTCTGAAAATTGTTGTATTATGATAAGGGATAATATCTCCCCAATCATGTGTCAAATTTAATTTATGCCTTCTTTCCATTGGCCTCAAGAAATCATGAATCTCGTTAGGAATCCTAGGTGGATTATGAACTAGAGCTCCTCTCAACTATACCCAAAGACATTTTGCAATGTTACATAATCAAATTTATAATCATGCATATCAAGGATCCCGGTTCAATATTGGACAGGCATGTCAACATTATCCTCCCTCTTCTTCAATTCCATATCCTGCCCAGAAACTACCTAGCCCCTATACAAAAACATGTGCATCAACAAGGAAAACCACCTGAAACCAACCCAATTCTTTCCTTCCTTAACGACCACTAGACACCCATGCATTTTTTTTGCCAAGTATGTGGAAAAATCATATACCACATTAAAACCTGGATGTTGGAGATTTACAACCATGCACATGATATCAGTAGGCAGAGTGGTCTTCAAACTAATTCCTAGAACTTGGCACAAGGCACAAACTATCTTCTTGAAATAGTTAGAAAAGTAATTCACAAGAAAAGGTTCTGGCTCATTTTTACCAATCACTACCTACTTCCTATTCTTTCCTCTTCCTGAGGTTGCCAAATGAGGTATCAACATAGATGTTCTGAACAAACCCTTAGTATTTCGGTATTCTTCTCTGAAAACCTCAAGATCAATAGTAACCATATCCTGACTCCATTCATGCAGACCAAAATCTTTGTAATTTCCTCCCTGGTTATCTTCACCATTTCTATGCCAGAATGTGTTTTCACGCCTCTGGTTATAGGGTCATACCTTGCAGCAACATCTTTCAACAAATCTACATCCAAATAGATGTTAGGGACCACCAGCTTACCAAGATCCAACCTCCAAGGGTTACACAAAGGAACACGAATTTTTGTTCCCAAACCAATTTGAGAACAAATACCATCTAGTATATGGTAGCTTAGCATCCTGAATCGCACATTGTTTATCAGTTAACCCTTCTAGGAGTAAGGGCCCATAAAACAAAGCCTTTCCCTCAAGCTTTTTGATCGTAGAGGGTTTTAATAAGTCTATAATATCTTTGGAAAATGACCTAGTAGAGGTTTTAGAGCCAGAGCTTCGGGCCTTGGGTGCCATTTACACAAGATAGAGAATAGTTTGAGCTAGGGTTTTGAAGTGTCAAACAATTATAGCTTAGATCCTATAGCCTTAAACAAAATGCTTCACAATTCAAGAAGCTACAACAATTTTCAGGATAAGCTTTAAAACATTTTAAAGCAAATTAATCCAAACAATCCTTCAGGAACAAAACAAAGTGCAGTCGATAATTGTTCTCAAACAGCCATAAGAACTTCTGAAAACACAGGATATGGTATATGTGTTACTTACGGTTTCACCTACAGATTGTCAATGGCAGTGAGGCTGAATTTTCATGAAGATGACTTGATTCACTTGGTACTAGGAAGTTCTTCTTTAGCGTGGAAATATGCACGAAAATAACAATTCACTAATGTTTTAGCATTTAATTATGGGAGCACAGTCTAAACTCAACCATTACTATTCACTCGTGCAAGATAAAATGGCTATAGTAAAACACCAATCTATTTCAAATGCCATACGTTGATCCAAATAATTGTAAGCGAGAAAGAACGACTCAGATCGAGTCAAAAGTGGTTTTAAAATGCCATGTTTTTTCACCAAACCTCAGGCGAATAGAAATTCACCTACAAGACACCATCTTAGCACGAATGAGTCCCACCTCGATCATCTCTCATACTACATCGGTGTCCACTCATCAACAATTCACACACCTCACAACATTATTGAAACTGGTGTTTTAAGTTCGCGAGGTCAACGAGGAACGACCATGATGCATTACTAAAGAAAACAATTGTTGCGATCAGTGTCCATCGGTCAATGAACAAGGACTAGGCCCCATGATCATAGGCAAAAAATGGCAGCATCTCACATACCTCACAACATTATTGTGACGTCATCAAAAATCTTGCGAGGCCAGCAGGGAACGGTGAGGATGAGAATCATTCCATCCAACGGTTATGAAACTTGCACATGCAAAAAAGTTATTCATAAAAAAGGGACTAACTAGGTGGATGGGAAATGATCCTCGAGGCTGAAAATTTTAGAGATTAGTCTAAAACCTTAGTCATTTATCAACCCGACACTAAGGAAAAATAAAACACAGTCAAAATGCAAAAGATCAAGAGGGCAGGGTAAAGAGAGGCCAGTAATGCAACGACCAAAAAAGGTGCAAACCATACTCATGTGATCGACCACCTACAATAACAAGTCAACGCTCAAGTAGAACAACCATGACCAAGATTTATGGTAAAACCCCAAAACCCAAAACCAAACCAATTAGAGCCAAGGACATAGTAAAAGAAAACTCATGGGGGGGAAAATTTAAAAGCTCCACCAGATATCATGATGTGTGGACATCCACACAACATGATAAAATCATGTCCAGTGGCTTCCTCCTTTCAACACCAATCTCTCTATATCTTATGTATTTTCCATTTTTCAAGTAATTAGTGATTATTATTTTTCTATTTTTAGTAATTTTCACCAATTTATTCCATTAAACATTATAGATAGTTAATCTTATCTTTTTTTGTTTAAAATTAATATTCTAGAAAATGGTAATCAGCGTAGCTTTAAATAGTTCCAAAGCTCTTGTGTCATCCCAATTTAAAACGTAGGGAGAAATCATTTGGCTAATACATCATAGCTAAATTGTTATTTTTCCTATTTTACAAGTACATTACAAAAAATACTCTACAAAAAATTATGTGCTAGGAAAATTATCACTTACAGGACCATGTGTTAGTGTATGATAATCATAATTTTACCATGTGTGTGTACATCCATATATCCACATGTATATTCATGTGTGTCCATGTGTGCTAAGAAAAATATGGTCTACAAGACCAATTGTTAGTACATGATAGTAATAATTTGACTGTGTGTTTTTACATCCATATATCTACATATGTGCGTGCACTAAAAAATTATGGCTTATAAGACCAAGTGTGAGTGCATGATAATCATCATTTGACTATGTGTGTGTACAACCATATATCTACACACACATTTTGTGCACATACTTCATTAGTATGGAAGAGAGATGTCCATATAGAGGGAAATACCATGTCCATAGGCAAATAGATAGTCATAACATTTTTGAGCCCTAACATACTCTATTTTAAGGAATAAAAAAAAAATCATGAATCACTAGGGCTAACATACTTTGTTGCTAGTTTATTCATGTAAAAGTGGCTCAACAACAAAAAAAAAGTGATATGGCTTAGGGGTAATGAAAATAGATTGGATCAAAGGCCATTAAAATAAAAAGATTATGGCTTGAGGGTCACAAAATTGTTTGGCTAAGAGGGCATAAAAATGAAAATGCTCTGGCTTAAGGGAAATGAAATATATTTACATAAAGGCTATGGAAATATATTGAGATGTCATATAGTTGTGGCTCAAGGACCAAAATTAAATAGAAAATAATTGGAAAAAAATGTTGTAAATAAGAGTATAGAGGATATGCACTCCCATCACTACTTAAAATGGTTGTGTAGGAATGAAAACATTATTTTATAGGAAAAAGAGAAGTCAAAAGAAAATATATGCATTGCATAGGAAGAGATAAATTAGAAAGAAAATATGTGTATTGCATAAGAAGAGAAAAAATAGAAATATATGTGTATTACATAAAAAGAGAAAATTAGAATGAAAATATGTGCATTAAATTTTCCTCATTGTTTGTTTGGAAGTGAGACAATCACTAGGAATGCAATTTTCTTATTTCAAGTATAAAGGAATATCAAACAATATATGCTAGATGGAAGGAATGCAACATGTATGGGGGAGCATGTGAAGAGAAGAAATAAGACCCTAGAGAATAAGAAATAAGAGGTTGTGCTTGCCTAGAGAATAAGGGAAAGGAGATGAAGAAGATGTCATAATCACAACAAAAGAAGGGTGCACTAGAGATTGTTCCCCTAGAAAGACATAGAAACATAATAATATCTCTTAGAAATAGCAAAACATTGTTACAAGAAATACACAAAAGGATGTATATGATTTAGGGTTAGTATACATTTTTATGATACGTATACATGTACATAGAGGAATTTCATCATGGCCCTAATATACAAAACTACCATCACAAAGGAAGAGTGATTGTGATAAATATAGGAAAGCACAAGACCATGTTTTCACTTGTTTCAACATGATTTTGTAAAGGAAGAAGATAAATGCTTTACATCATCCCTAAGGAAAGTAGGAAGAACACAGATAAATGAAACATATCTATCATAATTTAAGATTATTGAGCTAACATGTAGGAGCATTTGGTACCTAAATGTTTTTACATTACTTCTAAGATATATTAGAGTAGAGAGAAATTCAAATAGGAAGAAGAGTAAGAACAAATAGAACATAAGAACAACATGGTGTTGTTCATGTATCTATGCACTTATCAAAGTGACACAAGTCTTTTTGGTCAAACTGTAATACCCCTCCATTTTGCTTCTCGTTCGGTTTCCTTTATGTTATGTTTGGTTGCAGCTACTTTGATACTGGATACATTTTGTTATGATGTTTTGATCGCTACCATTGAGCAACAACTATTGTTGTGGGATGTAGTTATCTGATTTTGTTTCACATGCATTATGGATTAATGATGTTGTAGAGTTAGCATGAGATGTTATTATGAGATTACTAGATTATGATGGAAGTGTCAGTTTTGATGAGTGTATGGGTGAAGAGGACGAGTTCGCATCACTCGCTTGCAAGCGCTCTACAAATCTATAATTCTTTCTTCATGGTGTGTATTATATACTGGATATATTGTATGATGTTGTTTACTTGGTTGTAGGATTGCAGGTAGATGACATCGACTCCACCTGGTTTCACAGGTTTGAGCGTGTCGATCCAATAGTTAAGTTGAACGAGAGATAGTAGCTAGGTAACATGTGTCAAGTTTACACCCTAGCCTTAGTGTGTCGTCAGTCGTGTGTGTCGAGCCATTGTTTGTCTTGTTTTAATGTTATTTAATTCTGAAGGATTATTGATTTGGAAATAGATACTTAGAATAATTGCATTTAAATCATGTTGATGGTTATTTAATTTAAATAATGCAATGTGGATAAAAGTTTATATTTACATTAATTAATTATATTTAAATTATTTAATTAATTAAATTTAATCCAAGGGGGTTAAGTTTAGTTATTAAATAATTAAATTAATTAATTAAATGTGATGCAAGAGAATGAAAGGAAATAAAAGATTTAAAATTAAATTTGGAATTTAATTTCAACGTGTGGGAATTAAATTAGAAATTGTAATTAAATGTTTATTTGTGAAATTGGTTGCAACTTTGGAAATTAATTTATTATTTGAAATTGCATTTTAAATTGAAAGTGGGTTTTCGAAAAGTGAAATTGAAAGTGAAATTGAAATTGAAATTTGAAATTGAAATTGAAATTGAAATATCTAATTTGCATGTAATGTAAATTAGGGTTGTAAATATTGAAATTAAAATATCTAATTTGCATGTAATGTGAATTAGGGTTGTATTAGGTATTGTTGATTTATAAAGAATACATGTTTTAATTTTAGGGCAGAAAGTTTTTGAGAGAAATACATTTTTACAGCAGAGAAGAAATTTTGGAAAATTTGCACAAGGGTTTGAAGAAAGTTTTGATTGTAGAATTGATTGAAGGAAAGATTGTTTGCATTTGTTTGGTTTTGGATTGGATTCATTGGAACATTGAAGAAAATTTAGGAAATCTTTGGAGGAGGCTTGCATCAGAAATTCATCTCTTCCTGTAGCTTCTTGTACCAAGTTTTCCTCTTTCTATTTTATTGTTCTTGATTGTTTTTTTTTTAAATAGTAATGATTAAAGATTTATTTGTTAAATTTTTTAGAAAATAAATTTGATATTAGAAGAAAAAATTAAACAAATTTATAGCCTTTGCTTGTGAAAATTCTTGAGTGAAAATTGTGAAAACCTTAGTTGAATTTAAATTATTTGGGGAAATCAATTTTGTTGTTATTAAATCAAACATAGAGATTGAACAATGCATTTAGAATATTTTTAGGAAATGAAACCTTGTTTATTATTAAAAAAATGGATTTTAAAATCTGCAGTATAGTTATATTTTTCATGGTAAAATGGTCTGTTGTGTCACCTATAACCTCACTTTCACAAACTGGGTTGTCAGAAAATTGAAAGGGTTTTTGCATTTTTAAACTTTCTTACCCTTGTCCAAAAATCACAAATACCCAGAGCGTAGTTTTTTAGTTATGCTTGAAACATGAGACTGCTGTTAAGTTATTTTCCCATGGCTGTTCTGAAAATAGAATAATAATAAATTGATATTTATAAATATTAATATTTTAGATATTGTTATTATAATATTAAAATATTATTTAATAATATTTTATATTATAATTTATAATACTAAAGTATTATATTTATTTATATTATTTTAAATAAAATTTGTATATTAGATTAGTGGAATTAAAATTATAAACATATGGGAAATTATTGTTTATTTTAAAATGGCATGTTAAAGTTTAATTGAAGGAGTTAAATATTTGATTTAAAGAATGCATAATTTAAAATTTAATTGTGGAATTTAAATTCATGTGTAAAAGGTCCAATTATTAATTTGATTTAATTGGAAAAATATATTTATATTTTGGAAAATTAATGTTAAGGGATATTTTATTTTGAATTAAACAATTTGATATTCTGTAAAGAATAGAAGATATGTTAATGATTAAATATATTTAAATATATTTAAATATATTAATTTATATTTAGTATATATATATTGAAGGTATATATCCATTTGATAGAATAAATAATATTTTATATTATTTTATTCTGTTGTTTGCAAATTGGGTATTATTAGTGTTTTAAAAGAAATGATTAGTATGTGTAGAAAATGTATAGAGAAAATTATTTTATTATATTAAAGTGATTGCATGTTTTAAATAAGAAATTTAATGAAATGTAAGATTTGGTTAGGAAATGGAAAAAGTTTACTTGCATGGATTTGTGTCAATTTAAAAGTAAATTAAGAAGTTGTTTTATTGATGAGGTAATCAATTATGTTATTTAATTAATTTCTATTTAGATTAATTGAATCATTGTGATTGGATTATGAAAAAGATATGAATTTAGTATATCCAAAAGTAGTATCTTCTTCATGATTATCTTAAAGGATTTAATTCTCTGTATTCAGTAAAGGGAAGTAAGTTTAATTGTTTTAGATTTCCATAATGAAAAGGGAAATAGAGGTTATGATTATTTTTAGATAATCTAGTTAACGTGTCTTTGACTTTGTCAACACTACCTATTGAATGAATATGGTTTTAAGAAATCCAAATATTAGATTTGATTAATGACTTGATTGCTTTTGTTGCTATGTCATCAAGTTGCATTGTGAGTTTTGAGATTTAGTGTTAGTCCTAAATTATAAGTCTTCCAGAAGAACTTAGAGGATAAGGGTTGTTAAATTTTTATGCCATCCAGTTGTTTTCTCTTGGGTAGTGCATGGCGTCTGTTCAGTTTTACTCGGTTTTCACGAACGGGGATGTTTGCACCTCTTTGGTTTAGGAGCGGATTATGGGATTCGTGTCTCCTTATATGGAGTGACCTTGTTATGTGGTTTTATCTTGTTGCCTCCTGTGAAAGGAGTGGACTATGGGTTGTTGCCTCTAAGATATTTGGAGTGAGATCTTTTGTACCTCTTGTGAAAGAAGTGGACTATGTGTTTGTTGCCTCCAAGATGTTTGGAGTGAGTTTCTATTATTTGTATCCTCATTGTGTTGGAGTGGATTATGATGCCTAGTTGGTATGCACTTGTGGTTCCCTTGATGGATTGTTTGGGTGTGTGTTGTCGAATAGAAGAGTGGCTTCTGTTAGGCGCCAGAGCCCAAAGATGTAAACTGGATAACCTTCAGGAGTGATTTAAACAAGTGATAATTAAAATAATGTACTTAGAATATTAGGACTAACTTCACATTAATCAAGATAATTTAATCTTGACTCATAGACACAAGGGCTTGTTTAGACTTGGGATGAGTGAGAAGGCCTGGAATGGCAAGATCAACTATCTTGTTCTTGCGAGAGGTAGTTGATTCCGCATGAGTGAGTATGAGTGTCGGGATTCGGTTGAGGCCACCAGGATTACTTGTGCTAGAGCCTATGAAAAATGCCCAGAGGAGATCTCATGACAAACCTTGCGATGACACTCTATCTAGGACAACTGTTGTTAATTGTTTTATGTGTATGATTCTCTGAACCTACTTGATTTATTATGATGTCTGGAAGCAATGTGACCTATGTCAGTGATGTTTGAGTTGTACTTGATTTGTACTTGTATTGTACTTGAGTTGTACTTGATTCGTACTTGTATGGTGAATGAGTTGTACTTGTTAATTCATTTGGTTGGTTATAACAGTATGAGTCAGTTTGAGTCTGCCTTTGGTTAGAGGTAGTAGAATCTTTGTCCATGTTACTTTGTTACTATCTCCTAGCATGGGGGTGGGCCTTCGGGTACCACATTGGTTGGGTGGAACATGCACCAAAACCGTTGGGTCCCCATCGATCTTCAGTACTTGGTGGCGAGACATCCAGATGGACAGCTTGCGGTTCTTGTTGTAATTTCTTGCATTGTAATATTTCAGTTTGTATATGATATTTTATCCCTCTTTTGTAAGAGGTGGAGTTATGTAATTGTAATACATTTGTACTACTGTCTCATTCTGGGAATGAGTGATGTAACTATTGGATTAAGATAATGTTTATGAGATTGTATCTTGGTTGATTATTTTATTATGTTATGTGGTATTCTTATGATGTATGATATTTATTTCATAGAGTTCATAAGGCTATGGTTATACGTAATATGTATGTGTGGGTTTAAGTAATCCTAACCTTGTAGCCTTAGAGGTTGTTGTTAACTAGTAAGTGAATGTGTATATTAAATGCACTTTTTAAAAAATAATTGGTTCGCTTATGACGTTAATTACAACTTCCTTTAAGGTTACTTGGCGGGGCATTACACAGTGGACAGATTTACTATTGAATCAATCAGTATAAATATATACAAATCGAATACCTAGATGAGTATAATGTTTAGAAAAGATAAGGAACCAAATTAGAGTAAATACAAAGAAGAATAATGAATAAACCGCAGAGACTCAACTCAGAAGGCGCATATTCAATTTAATAGAAATACTAAATTTTTTTAGGCAAAATAAATAGCAAGGAAAGGTCAAGCCAATTCCAAACTGGTTGATGCAAATAAGGATGATGACGCCGCTTGTGGGGAGGCAGGGCTGGCGCAATCAAGATGGATTGAAGGAAGCTTCAACAAGGTAGAAAATCATACATGCACTATGTGGTATTCGTTATTGAGAATAGCAATCGATATATATATATAGTTTTAGGCATGCCACAAATACAAGATGTGCATAAAGATGTATTCACAATAAATTTATAAGCAAACGGTTAAACTGCTAAACATTCAAAATACAAAAAAAAAACAATAACTTATCTGTAGAGTTTCATTTTCTCCAGACTTATTTGATACCGTCTCTTCCTTCCAGATTCCTTTATGAAATGCAGTAGTTTCTGACAAATAATGTTGCAGATCCCCAAAAAATTTCATTCAAATTCTGCATTTTTTTCTCAGAATATTTTGCAGAGCCAATTTCTTGTTCCTCAAATCAAAAATCAAAAGGACCCCCCCAAAAAAGCCTCTCTAGAAGGATCCAAAAAAATTCAAGAAAGTGACCCCTTTTCAAATCCAAAAAAAATCAATCATTTTAACAAGTTTCCATTTCACGATTAATTCAGAGCCATGCATGCATTCAAACTCATCTTATCTTCTTTATTGATTTAAAATCACATTACTTTTTCATATTAAATAATTATCCTCTCACAACTTATAATATTATCAATTATTATTAAATATATTCATAACAATACTTTATTCGAAACAATTTAATTTAATTATTTAACAATAAATCTTATACCTTTTTATTTCACAATATTTATTTATATAATCATTTATTTAAATTATTTTGTAATCAATTTTAATTTAATTAAACTGATTAAACAAGGCCTTTTAAAATATTTAATTTACTGCAGAATTTCAATAATACATTAAACAACATAATAAGAACAACAACGTGATATGACAATTCAAACATACTTACTCAAATGTCAAGAAAAGCCAAATACAAAGAGGCACTACATATGCATTTAGCCAACAATTTTAGTTGGAAAAGTTGTGTATATATCTAACTTAGTTAGAATGAATCTTACAAAATCATATGTTTGTCCAAAATATATTTTTAGTTAGAAATAGTTAAATTCATTTGTGTTGATAAGTTTGCTGAAAGTGTGACACAACTTTGTACTTTTACTTTGATATTACCAATAACGAAACCTCTCAATCATTACATATTTACATAGATAGGGAATAAGACTCATTTGACTATAAAACGAAATCACAACAACCACTAGTTAGATAGTTAACAATAATCAATAATGTATATTTCTCAACACAAAAAAACATAAAATATAGAGCATAAATCATTGATGAATAATAATATCAACAAGACTACAAAGAACGAGGTCTTACAATGACATCCAAGATGATTTTTTTATTTATAAGAAAATAAGACTAGAGTTGGCTGTGGCACAAAAAAAAATGGGGCATCTAAAATTTGAAAACCTTAATTCATATTTTTTAACTAAAAATCTTACCTTCATTCGTATGTGGGAATTCAATTCCCTTCCATTATATGTTTAAATAAAAACTCATGTTCTTAAATATGGGATAACCCTTATACACCTTTAAAAAAAAGAAAACTCTTAGATTTTTTTCGTTTAAGTTAATCTTTCTTTCTTTTTATATATAAATACTTCTTTTTAAAATGAAAAACTTTCAGAGTTTATTCTAGATAAATAGACATGTATATTTAGTATAAATTCTTATTAGATATTCATTATATATATATATTAATTATATTAAAGTGATAAAAAGAGAATATTAAAATTTCATTGTTAAATAATAATTTTATTAGTTTTAGATTAAAATATTTAGAGTTATAAAGTATATATGTATTGATATTCATATTTTATGAGGATATTTTAAATAATAAGCATATTTATAATGGATATATATATAAAGTGGGTACAAAAAGAAGGGGAGTCAATTTCTGGTCAAATTTTAAAAAACGTTCTGATAGTTCATAACGTGAGCACGCTATAACGTGCTCACATTATGGCTTGGTGTGCCGAGCCTAAGACTTGGCCACATCAAGCCTATTCTATGCTCACATTATAACGCAAGTGTGGAATAACATGCTCACATTATGAGCAATTAAAAAAAAAAAAAGGAAACTGAGTTCATTTGCTTTGTGATTTTTTTTTTGCCCGCGGTCAAAAGCCCTTCTTTTGAACGCTCATGTTCTAGGAGGAGTGAATCTTGTAATTTCTTCATCAAATTATTGCTATTTCATTGCCAGGATGCCACCACATCGACGAGGAGGTCAAAGAGGTAAGGATTGTTTGTTTTTTGTTGTGAATTTGTTAGTTTTAGGTTGTTTTTGATATTTATTTGTTGAATTTGTAGGAGATGATAATGAACCTGCAAAACCTCTTCAAAACCCTCCTACAAATCCTCAACAAGCAAACAACAACAACAGGAACAAAATCCTCAACAAGCAGAGCAACAACAACATCAACAAAATCCTCAAGTTCAACAACCACAACATCAATCTCCTCCTCCAATCCTTCAACATCCTCTTGACACTCAATAAAATTTAATGAATGAAATTGAAGACAATAAAAAACAAATTGAGGAGTTAATAACGAGGTTGAACGATCCAAACGGTTCAACCATGGAAAGAAAAATACTTGCAAATTCACTGAAAGAAATGTTAAAACATGTAGATTCAATCAACAAATAATTAACTGGTTGGAAAGATAGGAGGCAAGCAGCTAGGAATTTTTATTTTGATAAATTATCATGTAAAGATGTAAAAGATCTAAAAATTACAAAATTAGATTTGTGCTCATTATTCATTGACTCATGCACAAATACAAATCTTAGCCTCAATGCAAAGAGGTTTCCTATTCATGGGTGCCACCACCAATAAATTAGGGTTTTTTTTTGGGATAAGTGGTACATGGTTCTTGATTACCCACCATGCAACAATTGTGAAGTCCCACAATATTTCCCAAGGAAACTATACTATGAGTTCATCATGAACAAAATCCTAAATTATTTTGATATGAGGGATTTCTAGGGGAGAGGTGGGGGGTCGGCTCAAGATAGACCTGGTGCACATCAGGATCCTAGGTGGCAAGCGAGATGACCTCTCACTAGGTTTCCTCATGAGCACATCGTTATCCCTTCCATCGTGAAGGAAAGTGTCGAGATAGACACTTTGCAGGCCATTAACTCTTTGACCTAGAGTGTCATCTAGCATGCCAACCTTATACTACAACACCATCAAAGGGAGTCTTTGAGTGGTGGGATTCGATCTCGTTTGTGTCAGGCTTGCAGAGTGACTTGTTCATATGACTCCACCAACACTCAGGAGGTTTCTATGTAGGATACATCTATAGCTATGGAATGGCGAGGGAAATTGGCATTTTGAATGAAGCCTTTGGCATCAATACTTAGGTAAATATTTTTGATAAGGTAAGCAACATTTACAGGGTGCTGTACCCTTAACACATAGGGCCACAAGGGCCAATTTTTTTAAGTCCAATAAACATAGAAACTAAGCCAAAAAGTAAACACAGACCGCAGATCAACAATAGATAGACAAAAAACCAAAAAATAATAGAACTAACTGAAATTTTCCCAGTTCTTAGACATGAGATCAACAACATCATCTCCAATGCATTCTTGATCTTCATCAACATTCTTCCCGTCCAATTCATCCTTTATAACAACAGAAAAATGCTAGTAACAAAGTGAACCAACTTGACAATTAAACGGGTCAAGCCACAAAATTTCTTGTCTAGACTATCCATTTTATCTTGTAACACATGATGCTCCTCCCCATCATCAACAACCTTCTTAGTATCAACATGTTCCTCATCTAGCAAGTCTGAGGATTCGGAAGCTGAGTCCTCTTTCTGCACTTTGCTGATACCAGTAATGAAGTGGGGTTCACCAACATACTCCTCCTCCTCATCCTCTTTTCATACTTTGTTGTCTGACCGCTCCTCCTTCGAGTCCAAAACCACCTACTTTTTCTTATTATTCTTGGCCAATCTACCAGACCTTCGAATGATAGTCTCACCACCTGTCACAACCCTCGCTGCAACCATCGTGTCCCCTTTAGAGTCCTTACCCACCATATTTTTACCTTTTCTTTCCTTTGCCAAAGGCTCCTTCAAACCCTTCACGTCCTCTCTACCTTTCTTCTTTGGGGTGGGTTTGATAGCAGGCTTGGCAGGGGTCGACTTGGGATCACAAAGACTAGCCGTAGCACTAGCCTGGGCATTTCCTGTATTTCCTTTAAGCTTTTTAGTAGCAGGTTTAGGTTTTTGAGTATCGATAGCAACTGGGTGGATTTTTCAAATGGGGCCTTTGGACTCGGCCAAGGAAATGTTGGCCACAACAAGCGGTTCAATTTACTCAACACAGACAACAAATATAGGTTTGGGAGGGAATAACACAAGATGTAAATGGTAGTCTCATAATGAGACCTTGGTGCAACAGCAGGGGAGCGGTATCATTAGGGTTAAGGCCAGTGGCTTCAATGCATTTTTCAACAGAGTTTTCTAAGTCCTTAAGCAGGAAGATACTCAGGTAAATGTTAGCGTGCTCATTGAATTTAATTTATTAAATTTCAATTTTGAAATGAAAGACCAACTAATTTAGTTTTATGATTTTAATAAAATTTCAGGGTCACAGTGTTGATATTGGATACACCGATTCTACACCCGCTTATTACTTCACTATAGATCTACCATTGAAGTATGTAACTAGTAAACAATTATAAATCTATTATATGTTAATAGAATTTTTTATGAATGGTATTCTGATATGTGATTTTGGATGTTGAATAGGCTAATATTGGAGGTTTCATGAGAACACCTCACAATGCCAGTGGATTTAGACAAACCTACACGCAGGTAATAGAATAAAGAGTTTAACTAATGAATTTTATTTAATAGATTTGTGTAGTTTATATTCATATCGCTGATTACATTGCATTACACATCTTTCAAACTCAAAGCATTACTTCACATTCCATAACTAATAACTAGATGCTAATAGATGAAAAAATTTCAACCACAATATAGTTGTTTAGAAAGTCAACATAAGCAAGACGATGCAATTACTTCACATAGCATAAGTAATAAGTAGGAGCATCTTCCAATTGCATTTTCTTGTCATGGCATTCCATGAGACCACTTTTTACTGAGGCATCTTTTCAAATAGTTCACTGCCTTGTCTATGCTATGGATGCTTGGAAGAAATGTATGAAAGAATAATAGTAAGCAATAGGATAGAAAAGGCAATGAGTTGTTTGAAAAAATGCCTCAAAGAAATTGGGTCTCATGGTGATGTCCATCACCATGAGACCCAATTTCTTTGAGGCATTTTTTCAAACAACTCATTGCCTTGTCTATGCTACCACATTTTCCATACATGTCTACCAAAGAATTTTATCAAACAATTCATTTCCTTGCTGCTATGGCTAAAATCCTAAAAACATGCTTTCCAACAAACTATGGATGCTTAAAAAAAATCTATCAAAGCAGAATAGTAAGCAATAACATAGACAAGGCAGTGAGTAGTTTGAAAAAATGTCTTAAAGAAATGTAGTCTCATGGTGATGGAATGGCATGAGGCCACATTTCTTCGAGGAATTTATTCAAAAAAATCACCACCTTTCTATGGTACCAAATCATTTTATCAAACTAATCACTTCCTTGTTGCTATGGCTAAAAGCCTAAAATAGGCGCTTTCCAACAAACTATGGATGCTTGGAAAAAATCTATAAAAGAATAATAGTAAGCAATATCATAGTCAAGGAAGTGAGTAGTATTAAAAAATTCCTTGAAGAAATATGGTCTCATGGTGATGGAATTCCATTCCATCACCATGAGACCACATTTCTCTTGAGGCATTTTTTCAAACAACTCATTGCTTGAAGAATAGAAACCAACCCTTTAGCCAAAATTCCCCTCCAAATTCTTTTCAAGGTCCTCATCCTCAATTTATCAATCCATGGAACCTTCCACATTTTATTACACTTGTTCATGTCCCCACCCCTCCCTCTTCATTTTATGATCACCCTCTATCTCATAACCAAGACCACACTATACCATCCACCCCATCCCAGCATAATACCATAAAGAAGGCAATGAATTGTTTGAAAAAATGCCTCAAAGAAATGCAGTCTTATGGTGATGGAATGCCATGACACATTTTTTTGTAATGGAATTCCATCACCATGAGACCCCATTTCTTTGAGGCATTTTTTCAAACAATTCACTACCTTCTCTATGCTACCACAGTTATTGTACATTTCTACGAAAACATTTTATCAAATGGTTCACTGCCTTGCTGCTATGGGTAAAAGCCTAAAAATAGGTGCTTTCAAACAAGCTATGGATAGGGAAAACAATAAGAATGATAGTCAGAGATATATAGTTTAATAAATAATCAAAATTTTGTCTGTTATCTCATACATTATAAGCCATGACGTGCATCACTATTGTATTTTTTGTGATTGAATAATTTGTTGTTTTATTTTCAGTTGTTGGAAGCAAATACACCTCTGAATGTTCATATGAAAATGGAGCTCGATGTTTCATCTTCTATAGATTCCTCGATGGTTCTCACAAAGGAGGTATGAGGCATCTTACTAAATTTCAATTTATATTTGTTGTTATAGCTATTAGTTAGTGAAAAATAGAACCATTATTGATTCATAGTTTAATTTATCTTTGGATGGTTTCTATAAGGCTTCAACACACCACGACATGAGCATGCAAATATTTCCCTTGAGGAGAGAGTTCGTCTACTGGCGGTAAGTGATTATTTTGTTAAATGTATCATTTTTTATAATGATATTTCTAGATATTAATGTCTTTAATTCTTATTGTAACAGATAAAGCTTGAATAGGAACTAAACCCTAGGAGGAGCACTAGGAAGACTCCTCAGCCTTAGAATAAATGAGTGACAAACCTATAACCATCCGACCGACAAGTAAAGGGAAAGAATTTATTTCAAGAGGATGCAGAGCAATGACTTTTGATTCTAGAGCCCTTTGTTGTATGCTTATATGGAACTTTTTTTACATATTTTATATTGGATATATTTGAAATTGTATGCATATATGACATTCTTATAAGCCTATATGGCTATTTTGTATATATTTTATACTTATATCGAAATATGTTGATGTATGCCTACATGGCTATTTGGTTAATACAAATATTTTTTATTGATGGTGTCCACATTTTCATTATAAATCCATGGTTCAATAGATATATGAGTTACGTGTATTCAAGTGTATACTTTACAACTTATGTGTATACTTTGTGACTTACGTGTATTCCAATGTATACTTAGCAACTTACATGTTTTCATGTGTATACTTTGTATTCATGCATATACTTTGTATTAATTTGTGTATACTATGTATTTGTGTGTATACTTCAAGGCTTACGTGTTTTTGAGTACTTGTGCTTCCTTTATTCACATGTATGATTGAATTATTCATGCGTATACTTATTAATTGGTTAGGCATAGAATTGATCATTGTTGTCCATGGTTTGTCTTGAATATTTATTGATTGATGCTAGACAACTTTATTAGTTGATGCTAAACAACTTCAATATTTCTAGGAATACTAGTAGAGTTACAAATTATAAAATTGCACAAACTGAAAAGAAAAGATTAATTGTAAATAAATGAATTGTTTATTAACTTGATAATTGATTAAGAATGAGTATAATATATATCAAGAGACGAGCTTTCTAGAATGGCAACTGCCAACTAAAAAATAGGCAAAGCATTCCCAATACTTTAAAAGTAGTAATCCACCCAAAATTGCAACGAGAGAGAAGGCTTATTTAAGATCCTTGAGCAATGCATTTCCTAATGCTCCCTTGTTCTTACATATCTCAATTCAATTTAATCCAAAGAGTTCCATGAAATGCTTTATCTAAAAGAAAAAACACATTTTCAATTGGTATTCCATGAGATGTTTCATAAAAAGATTCCAGTATATTTAATCTTTTGATTGGAACAACTCAATTAAGCAAAGGATACATAATCTTCACAACACTTGCAAAACATAATATTCATAGTAGATGATGAGTAGTTAACTTCTTGACACATTATCATACAAAAAATTATCTTGAATATTCTTTAAACATTTTTACACCATAATTCTCACATTACAAAATGAATTGTTATGTTCTTGATCCATCACCATATAAACACATCGAAAGATGTATATGCCAACTTTTTGCAATATTATTTCTTGTATAGGAAATGGAATTAGGAGAAAGCTTTATAATTTATAATATAAATAAGAAATGGACTCAAATGTGGAAACCTTATTTATCACACCACATAATAGGGTATGTGCAGGATCATCATGGAAAAAACAGGCCCTTAAGTGGCAATAAATAGACAAAAAATCAGATTTAGACAACTTGACATAAAAATTTGAATAAGTTATCTATATTATTTAAAAAAAATATAAAAATAGAATCTGTAGAAAATTGAATGTAGTTTCTAAACTACAAGACCTTTATTTAAAAAAAAAAAATCTATTTGGTGAAAATTTGAAATTTCAATGCAGTATTATTTATTTCTGGAATTACGCTCAAGAAGTAGGTGTCTGTCCACGATACACCCTATTCCCACAATAAAATGATATATTTTTTACTTAATATTTTAGATATAAGTAAAGGACTCATGTCTCGATGTGATGCATATTTTTTATAATTTGTTTCCAAGTAAATAATTAATTATGATTTTTTTATTACAACTTTTAAACAATATAAAAAATCATCTATCTAAACCACCTTAAGCTTGTCAAAAATTCATGAAATTAATTTTTTTTTTTAATCTATAGTATACAGAAACATGGGAATGTGACTCCTGTTTGATTCAAAAATGACCATTTGAAGTTATAGATGTTTTTTCAATCAGAGCTATGTCAGGTTTATTCAATTCTAATGAAATGAATAATGAATTATTTATTAGAATTCAGAATTAAGCATGTGATTTGTATTGGTTGGAAGGTGAGAATCTCACTCTAAAAACCCTTTAGGTTTCTGTCGATTTTGGGTAAAAAAGGTCAATTAAATGCATGGGACATCATGAAGCACATATCGCCACTTTTTGGCCCATCATGATCCTGCACATACCCAATAAATGTATGTGAGAGCGTCACTTGTTTCTCTTAGATTCTAATTTTCAAGCATAGAAAATCATTTCGAAAGCAAATGACAAAATGTTTCACAACCAAAGTTGTTAATTGAGGAAAAATAAAATGTTTCCAAGTTCCACCATTGTATGCATTTGCAATTGGTTGTATATTGTTGTAAGGGTAATGAGGATAATTAAAAACTGTCTTGCACTTGCTAGACTTGAGGATGATCATATGCTTTTTGTGTGGAAAAATTGAACTTCTCAACTATCATGTGAATGTTTCTCTTTTTGATTGTTTTGCATGCCATCATAAGGGATCAAGCTGGTTGAACATAGATAAGAGTGATTCAATGTGTTTGGGTGTGAAAAAGGACCATGCCTAGTGTAAACCTACCTATTGAGATGTGTTGGAACAATTCATTTGGTCACATGAGTTGTAGAATGAAAGTTGCACCACTTTGCAACTTTACACTACTTGCATTTGACACTTTTTATATCAAGTAAAAACATGACACCACAAGAAGATGAATTTGACAGAAAAAAAACTAAGAGAGGTTATTGTAGAGAGGCCCAACGCGATCTTGTAGGCTCAGACAGAGAGTTTGTAAGCATCATGATTTTTGAGTAATAGCCCGTCAAAGATTTCTTTCCTTTTACACTTTGGACCCTTAATGGATCGAGTCAATTGAACTTAGCTTGGAGTGATTCAACATGTTTGGGTGAAAAAGAGGACCATGCCTAACATAAAAATACCCATTTGAATGCATTGGAAGAATTCATTTGGTCACATGAGTTACAAAATGAATGTTGCACCATTTTGCAACTTTACACTGCTTGCATTTGACACTTTTTCCATCAAGTGAAAACTGGACACCATGGGAAAATGACTTTGAGATAACAAAAAGCAAGAAAATTTATTGTAGAGGGTCCCAACATGATCCCATTGGCTCAAAAAGAGAGTTTATAAGCGTCACAGTTCCTGAGTAATAGTTCGCCCTTTTGCACTTTGGACCCTTCAAAGATCGAGTCAGTTGAACATAGCTCAGAGAGATTTGGCGTGTTTGGGTGTGAAAGAGGACCATGCCTAGTGTAAACCCACCCATTTGGAAACTTTGGAAGATTTTGTTTGGTCACATGAGTTGCAGAATGAAAGTTGCATCACTTTGCAACTTTGCATTGCTTACATTTAACATTTTTTCCATCAAGTGAAAACTGGACACCACGAGAAAATGACTTTGAGATAATAAAAACTGAGAGAGGTTATTATAGAGGTGCTCAATGAGATCCAATAGGCTTAGATGAAGAGTTTGTAAGCACCACGGTTTTTGAGTAATAGCCCGTCAAAGATTCTGCCCATTTGCACTTTGGACCCTTAAGGGATCAAGCTGGTTGAACGTAGCTTGAAGAAATTTGGCGTGTTTGGGTGTGAAAGAGGACCATTAATAGGGAAAAAAAACCCATCTATACATGTTGGAACAATTCATTTGGTCACATGAGTTGTAGAATGAAAGTTGCACCACTTTGCAACTTTACAATGCTTGCATTTGACACTTTTTCCATTAAGTGAAAATTGGAAACCACGGGAAAATGACTCCAAGATAAAAAAATTGAGAGAGGTTATTTTAGAGGGGCCCAAAATGATCCTGTAGGATTAGACAAAGAGTTTGTAAGTGTCACAGTTTCTGAGTAATAGCCTATAAAAGATTGCTGCCCTTCTGCACTTTGGACCCTTAAGGGATTGAGCCGGTTGAACGTAGCTCAAAGTGATTCAACATGTTTTGGTGTGAAAGAGGACCATGAATAGCATAAACGTACCCATCTAGATGCATTGGAATAGTTCATTTGGTCACAGGAGTTGTAGAATGAAAGTTGCACCACTTTGCAACTTTACACTGCTTGCATTTGACACTTTTTCCATCAAATGAGAACTGGACACCACGGGAAAACGACTCAGAAATAACAAAAAATGAGAGAGGTTATTGTAGAGGGGATCAACACAATCCTGTAGGCTCAGATGAAGAGTTCGTAAGTGTGATGGTTTTTGAGTAATAGCCCATCAAAGATTGTTGCCCTTTGCACTTTGGACCCTTAAGGGATCGAGCCAATTGAATGTAGCTCGGAGCAATTCAACATGTTTGGGTATGAAAGAGAACCATGCCTAGCATAAAAGTACCCATTTGGATGTGTTAGAACAATCCATTTGGTCACACGAGTTACATAATGAAAGTTGCACCACTTTGCAACTTTACACTACTTGCATTTGACACTCTTTTCATCAAGTGAAAAATGGACACCACAGGAAAATGACTCTGAGATAACACAAAAAAAGAGAGGTTATTGTAGAGGAGCCCAATATGATCCCATAGGCTTAGATGGAGAGTTCATAAGCATCATGGTTTCTGAGTAATAGCCCGTCAAAGATTACTTCCCTTTTGCACTTTGGACCCTTAAGAGATCGAGATAGTTGAATGTATCAGAGCGATTCAGAGTGTTTGGGTGTGAAAGAGGACCATGCCTAATGCAAATGTACCAATTCAGATGCATTGAAATAGTCCGTTTGGTCACACGAGTTGCAAAACAAAAGTTGTACCACTTTGCAACTTTACATTGCTTGCAATTGACACTTTTTCCATCAAGTCAAAATTGGACACCACAGAAAAATGACTTCGTGATAACAAAAAATGAGAGAGGTTATTGTAGAGGTTCCCTATGTGATCTCGATGCCTCAAAAAGAATTCTCGTAACTAACACGGTATCTGAATAATAGGCCGTCAAAAATTGCTGCCCTTTTGCAATTTGGACTGTTAAGGGATTACGTTGCATGAATTACAAATGTTTGAGGGCAACAATAAATTTGAAAATTTGAGTAAATCTAATTACAAGTGTTTATTTGAATAGACTGTATGCTATATTGATATTGATATATAATCATTAGGTTGATTCATTTTAATAAATGAAGTTTTTAGAATAAGTTAGTCAATTGGCGCTAGTTATAATAGGGAGAGAATAAAAGAAGAAAAAGAATGATTAGTAACCATCAATATTTATTACACTCACTATATTTACTAATATGATGTTTACAATAAAATGAGATTTATTTGGCTATCCTAATTCTTTTGTTTGTGCTACAATTGTCTAATATGCTTCATACATCGTTTTGAAACCCAAGTGCTTGTACTTGTAGGCATAATGCCTTAGGTACTCCGTTCTCATAGATCTTTTACAATGTCACTCAGACATTCAATATTCTCTTATAATGTCTACATCATAGGTGCTCATGATGAGGTTAACTTCAAATGAATAACTTGAGATTCCCTCGCTAAGCTTCACATGCTCTTTTATAATGGCTTCAAATCAAAATTGAGATTTCTCAAGATCATCAAAATAAGGATGTTGCATTGCTTTTTTGGCTGAGATTCTCTTGGATGGCTCATAAATCATTATTTTCTACAAGGAGATACCAATCAATTTTTAGTAGTTTACTTACAAATAGGAAAAGTAAAAAAAGAAAAAGAAAGAGCATCCAAAATGGAAATGAAATGAAAATAGATGGAAGGCACTTATAGACAACAAATCCACACCATTTGGTTCCAACTCGGGAACAACAAGGCATAAATCTTGATGCTTCCATTGAGGATAGGCATGCCATCCTCTCAACTTAGTCACTCTTGGTCATACATCTTCATTGGGAGTTCCAAGATACCTATTGCACACAAAACCTCTCATGAATAGAATAACTTGAAATTCAAGATGCTCTGATAATGTCTACATCATAGGTGCTCATGATAAGGTTAATTTCAAATGAATAACTTGAAATTATCTTACAAAGTTTTACACACACTTTTATAATGACTTAAAATCATAATTGATATTTGTTAAGATCATCAAAATAAGGATGTTGCATTAATTTTTTGGTTGAGATTCTCTTGGATGACTCATAAATCAACATTTTCTGCAAGGGGACACCTATCAATATTTATTAGGCTACTTACAAATAGGAAAAGTAAAAGAAGATGATTATAAAACTAGATGATATAGTTGGAATCATAACATTGGAATCATATAAATTAATGTGTATACAAGTATAAATTAATAAGAACTAATGTGCATAATTAAAAATTAATCCAATGAACCATCTGGGTCTTCTCTACTCTTTATTGTGTCAAGTATTGCCTCATTGTTAGACTCACAAACCTTCCACAAGGTCTTGTTCAAAGGTCTAACCTTATATTTGGTCAAACGAACATTGGATGCCACGACAAGGTTCGAGTAATGAAGAATATTTCGATGCATGTCAAAGTCCTGGAACAACCAATATTTAACACTCTTATGTGGGTACCTTTTAAGCCATGTTCCAGGAACAAAAACTAAGCTTGTAGGGTATTTGATGTTTTCTCCATCTATAACTGGGGCCTCTAATTTATTTTTGGCCTCAACACAATGACACAAGTAATAGTTTGTTCCCTCTTTGTTGTCTTCATCTATAATAATAGAATGAACATGCCTTGCAATGATATGTGCAACAAATCTCTTGAAATTATTCAACATTACAAACACACTACAAAGTAAGAACAATAGGAATTTCAAAATACTAAGCAAGTAGATATATTACCTGGTTGAACTAGATTTGATATTTGGTCAAAGTCGACTGATGAATTCATCTATGTTAGTTCTAATGCCGTCAGAGGGTAATGTGTGAAGTCAGCTAAGATAGATTAATGACCATTTCTCAACCCACTCCTTTGACTCACAATCATCCCAGGCTTGCATTGCACATGAAGAACAAAATAATTCCATCTTCTATGTATTGATACTCCATGAATCTGCATCTAAGCTAAGGAAAGAGTGCAGCTTACTCGATCCTATTAGTGTACAACAATCATCATATGGTGCAATGTTACTATCATCCATCAACCAAAAAAATATACTAACTAAAGACATACCTTCATTACCTAGACCCATTGAAGCATTACACGACTCGAAGATTGATTTTGCATATGTCAACTTTTCATTTTCTTTATACTTTAACTCTTTTCGTGCTAATGATCTTTTCACACATGCTCCTGCACCATCATGCTCCCCCTTTCCATGCCCAACCTCAAAAAAGTTCCACATATGTTGAACACTTGTAATGACATGCATCCTGCACAACCAATAAAACATGTGAGAGTTCTTGAACTGTGCTACATAATTATCCAACCATATTATATGCCAACCGTATGGTATGCCCCTCTGAGCCAAATCACTATAGAACATATGAAAGAAACCTTGCACAATCTCTAGAGAATGTGTGCGATCATCACTAATCAATACCTTCCTTTGGTTCTCTATACTATCAGTTGCATGAATGAATGCTATGTGCACAAATATTAAAACCCATGTGGAGTTGTAATATTGTGACTACACCTCATGTTGTGGCTGTAGAGTGTAGTTCTCTACAAAGTCAACTAATGAAACTATGCTGCCAACTGGAAAGGTTTCCTTGCATAGCTTGAACTGCGTGTCTAGCCATCGGGCTCTATGGGTATTCCTTGCATACTCATACACTATATTGTCATGAAACATGGACATAAACTGATACACCAGAATATTTTGAATAACCAAATCACACATTTTTGCTTGATTACCATCTTTTCTAATGTATGCCACTGTTTTATACTTCTCGAACTGTACCAGTTTCTTTCCCACCACATCTATTCTTTCCATATGTTGACATACTAGCATATGCTACAAAACACCGCAATGATGAAATGAACCATCCAAGCATAGTGTCCTATAGAATATTTGGCCATCCTCTATTTCACATAATTTTTTTGATAAGAACTCTCTTGAAGATGTTGGTGGGGCTTGTATGCCACAATCCTACAAAACATCGTTAGTATGTAAATCTAAACATATAGAATGATAAACATCATAATGGTTAGAGAATTCAATATGTAGTCTAAAACAACAAGTGGTGTGTGTGCGATTTATCTTGACATAAAAATATTTAATCATTTCAAAATATCTTTGAAAAATACTAATTTGAGGATAATCCTATTGAAATTTACAAAAAAATTGGGTTTGAGTCATATCCAAAAAATGCTTTGGATGTGGCTCATGGTTTTGACTATACCGATTCTCCTTCTTACCACATCCCTTTGATTTGGAGATGGCCTTATGTTATTCTTCCATACTCTTCAATTAGTGTTCTCAATGCTTCAACAACTTTTTTATCTTTTCATGGCAGTCTCCTCGAGAATGCTCATAATTCATTTGAATCGGTGCCCTCAATTCTTTTCCACCTTCGAACGACTCTTGATAAAGTTTTTCTATTAATTCTCAATTTTTCACTTGTCTTTCTAATGAGACGAGCTCTCTTTGTTTGACTATTCACCAAAGTTGATGTAAGGACACATCGGGTGACATTACTATCCTTTGAGCGTGAGGCCTTACCCACACTCTCATAAGCATCCATTAGATTATTCACAATAGTATTTTAACTTGAAGCAATTCGATGTTCTGAACCCAAGAGTATTCATGATGTTTTTATACTTTATACCCCACATCATTTCAACAAATAGTTGACATCTTGCAGTCTCATTTAGCCTTTCAAAGAACAATTTCCAAATCTTATCAACATATCTTCTACAAGTGCATTTTGCAATCTTACCTTGCATGTGCTGCAAAATACCCTCATAAATATTAATCAAATACTTTGGATTTCTATGCAAAATTCTAGGTGGTGTTCTCCTAAGTACGTACATCTCAACATTAGGAATTTCATCAATATTTAAGTGAGGTGGGCTAGATTGTGTACCTTCAATCAAGGGTGGAATAGACGACATACCTTTAGGTTCACATGGGGATGATGGAATACCTTCATCAAATCCAAGTGATGATGTACTCTGAACTTGAGATTTGTTGGATGGTGTCCCTTCATATTCACTTGCGATAGATGGTGTCCCTCCATATTCACTTGCAATAGATGGTGTCCCTCCATATTCACTTGCGAGAGATGGTGTCCCTCCATATTCACTTGTGCTTAATGGCATCCCTTCGTATTCACTTGCGGTAGAGGGTGTGTCTCCAACTATGGTATTCAAATTTGTCTTACCATGATGATTTTGCATTCGTGCCCTTTGTGCTGCCAATTCCTTTTCTCTTTTTGATGGTTGAGGTTCCTCTTCAATTAGCTTGTTTTCATCAATTATATCCAATTTCTTCTTTTAACGATATGCCCTCATCCATTCTATATTTTTTTCTTTATTGGTTTCATGCTCTTTGTCTATTAGTTTATTCCTTGTTCATTTCCTTGGCATGACAAATAATTTTACCTGTAGCATGGTAATGGGACAAATATTAGTTCCTAAAAAATGAATCCATACAAATGAATGAAATATATGTGATTCAAGGCTTCATACAAAATACTTACAATCATCCTGTAGAAGAGTATTTCTAGCATAGACAAAGGTTGCATAATTTTTTTGGATGGAATGCCTTAAACAAATGTGGTAATGTGGCATGCCATGACTGCAAGATACACTCAAAATGGAAGCATGGACAAGGCATGCGAATTGTTTGACAATAATTTTTTCGTAGAAATGTGTGAAAAATGTGCTAGCTTTGACATGTTAGTGAGCTCACTAGCTCTCCAATTTAGTAGGGTTGACAAGGTAGGGGTAGCGCATGCCTCATAGAAATGGGGTCTCCCGGTGATGTACGCATTGGCAAGCTAGTGGAGCTCCACTAGCTTGCCAATGTGGTAGGGTTGACAAGGTAGGGGCAACGAATGCCTCACATAAATGGGGTCTCATGGTGATATCACCATGATACCCCATTTCTATGAGGTAGTATCACCATGAGACCCCATTTCTATGAGGCATACGCTGCCCCTAACTTTTCAACCCTACTACATTGGCAAGCCTCATAGAAATGGGATCTCACAATGATGTATATCATTGTGAGACCCATTTCTATGAGGCATATGCTGCCCTGACCTTGTCAACCCTACCGCATTGGAAAACTAGTGGAGCATTGGCAAGCTAGTGGAGCATTGGAAAGCTAGTGGAGCATTGGAAGGCTAGTGGAATCAGCGTGAGACCCCATTTCTATGAGGTAGAATCTGCCTCTATATTTTCAACCCTACTGTATTGGCAAGCTAGTGGAGCATTGGCAAGCTAGTGGAGCTCCACTAGCTTTCCAATGCAGTAGGGTTGACAAGGTAGGGGTAGCATATGCCTCATAGAAATGGGGGCTCATGGTGATATAAACATTTCCCCTACCTTGTCAACCCTATCACATTGGAAAGCTAGTTAGCCCACTAGCTTACCAATGTAGTAGGGTTGACAAGGTAGGGGAAGCGTATGCCTCATAGAAATGGGGTCTCATGATGATGTATCACCGTGAGATCCCATTTCTATGAGAAATACACTACACCTACCTTGTCAACCCCACTGCATTGGCAAGCTAGTGGAGCATTGGAAAGCTAGTGAGCCCACTAGCTTGCCAATGTGGTAGGGTTGAAAAGGTATGGGAAGCGTATGCCTCATAGGAATGGGGA
>CM021106.1:248973911-249018394 GCA_007115665.2 Sequoiadendron giganteum | reverse complement strand
ACACATTAACTGAGGCATTTAACTGATCCTTTGAACCAAAGCCATCGTTAGAACATAATTCACAGTAAAGAACAATGAAGATCAATGAAAACAATATTGGACTAGTATTTCATTAATAATTCACACAAGATATCACAAGAGGAGAGAAAAAAGACTCAAGAGATTTTCATATTCAATACAAACATGCCTAAGAACCCCATAATTGACCAAGTTCTTTTATCTAACTCAAAACCTTAAGACAAGGACTTACATTCATACTCTATGTATCATAAAACTCTTCTTTCTCCAATCTCAGATTCAATAGCACACCCTGCACCATGGCCTAGAATTCCCTTTTATAAAAAAAGGGAGCAAAAAAAGCTTCACACCAGAGGGTACACATGTCCATTTTTATTGGAGCGCTAATTCCCAATTTAGTTGCATTTGCATCATATGATTGGAAGGAAAGGGCATAAGACAAGAATAATCATTAGTTGCTATGGAGGAAGAGAAAACCACCTTTCAAAGGGAAACTAGTTCATACCAAAGGCATCTTTAATCGTTATAACACTTTATTCCACCTCAGTAGCTTGAAGTCAAGAGAAGAATGTATATTTTCAAATGTAACTTCTGAGGCCAGACCTATATTATACATGACCAAGTCGCATTTATCAACCTTAGTACTCATATATCAAACTCATCAGTGAACATCTTTTTCCATAATTCAAAATCTTCCTCAGACGGCCACTTAAAAGCAATAACTTGATTAATCTTAACCTGATAAGGTGTATATTTTACCATTACTGACTTGGCCTCCTTATCAAAGTCTTCTAAGAAACTAATGACAAATGATAGTTTCTCAAGTCTATTCTCCAGCATACCAATGTCAGCATTTCTGCATATCTCATGTGTCTGAGCTATCATTATATTATCCATTTGATCTTTCTGAACCTGCAAAGGTTTTACCACATCATGACTATGCAGATTTTGTGGTAATGGAGTTAAGTCCATTCCATCATATTTGGCCTTTAACTCTTTGTTCTTTAATTCCATAGGGGCAACATACCCCTGAAATGTTTTCTCTACAACTCCTTTGACAAATTGATAAGTTGATATAACCATAGGATACTTATTCCCATGTTGTTTTGCTACTACTGCCATGAATGTCAGTTTCTCAAATCTGGGGCTCCATCTGTCCAGCAATGGGGTGGCCAAATCTCTATCTCTCGGGAATATCTTAAGTGCTTGCAACATTAGAGCATAACTTGTATGAACACTATTTAATTTTCCCTAGACCCTCCTGTCTAAGTGTCTCAATATAGTGTCCACAATCATCGAATTGATCTTCCCCGCTGATTCCTGGATTTGTTGCACCATCTCCTTATACTCCTCAGCTTGACAAATTAATTTCTCCCTAGAGAGGCCTCCTCTTGGGCTATTAGCCCTTTCAACTGTAATAGGCACCTATCCCATATTATATGGAACAATAGGTAAGGACTGTCCTTTTGAAGAGGGTTGAGGTTGCTCCATTAGTGGGTCAGACATAGTGCAGCTAGAGCTAGCCTACCCTTGAGACTTCAATATCTCCATTTTTTGATTTAGTAATGCCAACTCAATTTCTATCTCTGCCACCTTTTGTTGAGTCTTATTATATTCAATAATAATGTCATTATATTGGCCTCTCAAAGTATCTCGATCCTTGGTCAAATCCTCAATATTTTCCCTAGTGAACTTGGCAACATTCACTAACATATCTGAAGCCTCTAATGCTGGGGTATCAACAAATCTTCTTACAACAAGGTGACCACTGAAATCAGATGGTTATGCGACTATTGGCTTTCTAGATCTAGTGGACAAAGACCAGATTTCCAAAGCATCCCACTCACTAAAGGTTGACCCTTTAAGCGCTAATGCAACTTCTTCATCGGTTGCAAGAATTGGCCTATTAGCCCTTCTTATTGTATCGAACACCACAACATCAACAATATCCCATTCAAGAAGTAACAATATTCCACTCTTCTATACCAGTGCTCGACCTTGCTTTGGTGTTATTTATTTGAATCTTTCCTTCATCTGCAACTTGATATTAGACTAAATTACTTGTTATGGGAACTCAGGGTGCAAACTTCTTTCTTGAGCCACCTTCTCAGTATATAATGAAACATTTTCCCTCCATAAAAAATCCTTAAAAAGAATTGGTCTTGATAAAAGAGTCATCCATCATGAACTCTCTGCAGGCTTCCATCCTCAGGTCATCATTGTTGGTTATCCCCCTTATTTCATATTTTCCAAGCCTTAAAACAACTACTCCAGAACTTGATGAAATGTCTTGTGGAAAAGATGGCATTCCCTAATGCATTTCATCAGGAGTGACAATGATCTCTTCGCCCTCATCATCATCATATTCAACCACCTTTGTTCTTTCAATTTTTTGTCTCTTTGGTGATGATGGACATGTTTGGTCAGAAAACCTCAGAGGGGACTCCAAATCAACAATATTTGGCAATGACTTCCTGAAGATGATGGTACAACGCCCTTAGCAACTTCTTCAGCCCTACTTCCCCTTTTCCTAGAAAAAACCTTGATCTTCTTCGGGGGATGATAGGTAGGTCTTTCCTCCAACCTTACTTCAGGGTATTCCTCAATAGTTTGTGACTTTCCCCTTTCTTCCACAACCCGTTCGTATTTTAGAATCCCCACCAAACTTTCAAAATTGTCAATGGCATACATAGCCCTGCTCAACTCACCATTGATATTTGGTATGGTATTAAAATCATGTATCTTTTCTTGCTTCTTCTTCACCATCTTGGTAAAGGCAATATACTTTTCCTTTCTCTCTTCTTGTATTTCTAAATAAAAAAATGTTCCTAATAATGTCCTCAGGAAAATAGAAATTATGGACAAAAGTTCAAGTCCGGTGCTTGGTCTTCATTTGAGAAATAAAACCCTCAGGGTCATGACTCCTAGGGTATACATTCTTTAATCCATAAGTTCTAAGCAGTGTGTATAAATCCTTCCATCCTCCCTTTTCCATAACAAAATCAGCAAACACCGTATACTTAGGAAAGAAAGATCCCTTCTTTTGTTCTACTGGCAAATGTATATCTTGAGCACACCCCAATTGCCTCATGATTTCTAGAAACCCAATTCTTAGAGGCACATCCTTGGGTAAAACATATGGGTTGGTATTAGTGCCATATACTCTGAAAATTGTTGTATTATGATAAGGGATAATATCTCCCCAATCATGTGTCAAATTTAATTTATGCCTTCTTTCCATTGGCCTCAAGAAATCATGAATCTCGTTAGGAATCCTAGGTGGATTATGAACTAGAGCTCCTCTCAACTATACCCAAAGACATTTTGCAATGTTACATAATCAAATTTATAATCATGCATATCAAGGATCCCGGTTCAATATTGGACAGGCATGTCAACATTATCCTCCCTCTTCTTCAATTCCATATCCTGCCCAGAAACTACCTAGCCCCTATACAAAAACATGTGCATCAACAAGGAAAACCACCTGAAACCAACCCAATTCTTTCCTTCCTTAACGACCACTAGACACCCATGCATTTTTTTTGCCAAGTATGTGGAAAAATCATATACCACATTAAAACCTGGATGTTGGAGATTTACAACCATGCACATGATATCAGTAGGCAGAGTGGTCTTCAAACTAATTCCTAGAACTTGGCACAAGGCACAAACTATCTTCTTGAAATAGTTAGAAAAGTAATTCACAAGAAAAGGTTCTGGCTCATTTTTACCAATCACTACCTACTTCCTATTCTTTCCTCTTCCTGAGGTTGCCAAATGAGGTATCAACATAGATGTTCTGAACAAACCCTTAGTATTTCGGTATTCTTCTCTGAAAACCTCAAGATCAATAGTAACCATATCCTGACTCCATTCATGCAGACCAAAATCTTTGTAATTTCCTCCCTGGTTATCTTCACCATTTCTATGCCAGAATGTGTTTTCACGCCTCTGGTTATAGGGTCATACCTTGCAGCAACATCTTTCAACAAATCTACATCCAAATAGATGTTAGGGACCACCAGCTTACCAAGATCCAACCTCCAAGGGTTACACAAAGGAACACGAATTTTTGTTCCCAAACCAATTTGAGAACAAATACCATCTAGTATATGGTAGCTTAGCATCCTGAATCGCACATTGTTTATCAGTTAACCCTTCTAGGAGTAAGGGCCCATAAAACAAAGCCTTTCCCTCAAGCTTTTTGATCGTAGAGGGTTTTAATAAGTCTATAATATCTTTGGAAAATGACCTAGTAGAGGTTTTAGAGCCAGAGCTTCGGGCCTTGGGTGCCATTTACACAAGATAGAGAATAGTTTGAGCTAGGGTTTTGAAGTGTCAAACAATTATAGCTTAGATCCTATAGCCTTAAACAAAATGCTTCACAATTCAAGAAGCTACAACAATTTTCAGGATAAGCTTTAAAACATTTTAAAGCAAATTAATCCAAACAATCCTTCAGGAACAAAACAAAGTGCAGTCGATAATTGTTCTCAAACAGCCATAAGAACTTCTGAAAACACAGGATATGGTATATGTGTTACTTACGGTTTCACCTACAGATTGTCAATGGCAGTGAGGCTGAATTTTCATGAAGATGACTTGATTCACTTGGTACTAGGAAGTTCTTCTTTAGCGTGGAAATATGCACGAAAATAACAATTCACTAATGTTTTAGCATTTAATTATGGGAGCACAGTCTAAACTCAACCATTACTATTCACTCGTGCAAGATAAAATGGCTATAGTAAAACACCAATCTATTTCAAATGCCATACGTTGATCCAAATAATTGTAAGCGAGAAAGAACGACTCAGATCGAGTCAAAAGTGGTTTTAAAATGCCATGTTTTTTCACCAAACCTCAGGCGAATAGAAATTCACCTACAAGACACCATCTTAGCACGAATGAGTCCCACCTCGATCATCTCTCATACTACATCGGTGTCCACTCATCAACAATTCACACACCTCACAACATTATTGAAACTGGTGTTTTAAGTTCGCGAGGTCAACGAGGAACGACCATGATGCATTACTAAAGAAAACAATTGTTGCGATCAGTGTCCATCGGTCAATGAACAAGGACTAGGCCCCATGATCATAGGCAAAAAATGGCAGCATCTCACATACCTCACAACATTATTGTGACGTCATCAAAAATCTTGCGAGGCCAGCAGGGAACGGTGAGGATGAGAATCATTCCATCCAACGGTTATGAAACTTGCACATGCAAAAAAGTTATTCATAAAAAAGGGACTAACTAGGTGGATGGGAAATGATCCTCGAGGCTGAAAATTTTAGAGATTAGTCTAAAACCTTAGTCATTTATCAACCCGACACTAAGGAAAAATAAAACACAGTCAAAATGCAAAAGATCAAGAGGGCAGGGTAAAGAGAGGCCAGTAATGCAACGACCAAAAAAGGTGCAAACCATACTCATGTGATCGACCACCTACAATAACAAGTCAACGCTCAAGTAGAACAACCATGACCAAGATTTATGGTAAAACCCCAAAACCCAAAACCAAACCAATTAGAGCCAAGGACATAGTAAAAGAAAACTCATGGGGGGGAAAATTTAAAAGCTCCACCAGATATCATGATGTGTGGACATCCACACAACATGATAAAATCATGTCCAGTGGCTTCCTCCTTTCAACACCAATCTCTCTATATCTTATGTATTTTCCATTTTTCAAGTAATTAGTGATTATTATTTTTCTATTTTTAGTAATTTTCACCAATTTATTCCATTAAACATTATAGATAGTTAATCTTATCTTTTTTTGTTTAAAATTAATATTCTAGAAAATGGTAATCAGCGTAGCTTTAAATAGTTCCAAAGCTCTTGTGTCATCCCAATTTAAAACGTAGGGAGAAATCATTTGGCTAATACATCATAGCTAAATTGTTATTTTTCCTATTTTACAAGTACATTACAAAAAATACTCTACAAAAAATTATGTGCTAGGAAAATTATCACTTACAGGACCATGTGTTAGTGTATGATAATCATAATTTTACCATGTGTGTGTACATCCATATATCCACATGTATATTCATGTGTGTCCATGTGTGCTAAGAAAAATATGGTCTACAAGACCAATTGTTAGTACATGATAGTAATAATTTGACTGTGTGTTTTTACATCCATATATCTACATATGTGCGTGCACTAAAAAATTATGGCTTATAAGACCAAGTGTGAGTGCATGATAATCATCATTTGACTATGTGTGTGTACAACCATATATCTACACACACATTTTGTGCACATACTTCATTAGTATGGAAGAGAGATGTCCATATAGAGGGAAATACCATGTCCATAGGCAAATAGATAGTCATAACATTTTTGAGCCCTAACATACTCTATTTTAAGGAATAAAAAAAAAATCATGAATCACTAGGGCTAACATACTTTGTTGCTAGTTTATTCATGTAAAAGTGGCTCAACAACAAAAAAAAAGTGATATGGCTTAGGGGTAATGAAAATAGATTGGATCAAAGGCCATTAAAATAAAAAGATTATGGCTTGAGGGTCACAAAATTGTTTGGCTAAGAGGGCATAAAAATGAAAATGCTCTGGCTTAAGGGAAATGAAATATATTTACATAAAGGCTATGGAAATATATTGAGATGTCATATAGTTGTGGCTCAAGGACCAAAATTAAATAGAAAATAATTGGAAAAAAATGTTGTAAATAAGAGTATAGAGGATATGCACTCCCATCACTACTTAAAATGGTTGTGTAGGAATGAAAACATTATTTTATAGGAAAAAGAGAAGTCAAAAGAAAATATATGCATTGCATAGGAAGAGATAAATTAGAAAGAAAATATGTGTATTGCATAAGAAGAGAAAAAATAGAAATATATGTGTATTACATAAAAAGAGAAAATTAGAATGAAAATATGTGCATTAAATTTTCCTCATTGTTTGTTTGGAAGTGAGACAATCACTAGGAATGCAATTTTCTTATTTCAAGTATAAAGGAATATCAAACAATATATGCTAGATGGAAGGAATGCAACATGTATGGGGGAGCATGTGAAGAGAAGAAATAAGACCCTAGAGAATAAGAAATAAGAGGTTGTGCTTGCCTAGAGAATAAGGGAAAGGAGATGAAGAAGATGTCATAATCACAACAAAAGAAGGGTGCACTAGAGATTGTTCCCCTAGAAAGACATAGAAACATAATAATATCTCTTAGAAATAGCAAAACATTGTTACAAGAAATACACAAAAGGATGTATATGATTTAGGGTTAGTATACATTTTTATGATACGTATACATGTACATAGAGGAATTTCATCATGGCCCTAATATACAAAACTACCATCACAAAGGAAGAGTGATTGTGATAAATATAGGAAAGCACAAGACCATGTTTTCACTTGTTTCAACATGATTTTGTAAAGGAAGAAGATAAATGCTTTACATCATCCCTAAGGAAAGTAGGAAGAACACAGATAAATGAAACATATCTATCATAATTTAAGATTATTGAGCTAACATGTAGGAGCATTTGGTACCTAAATGTTTTTACATTACTTCTAAGATATATTAGAGTAGAGAGAAATTCAAATAGGAAGAAGAGTAAGAACAAATAGAACATAAGAACAACATGGTGTTGTTCATGTATCTATGCACTTATCAAAGTGACACAAGTCTTTTTGGTCAAACTGTAATACCCCTCCATTTTGCTTCTCGTTCGGTTTCCTTTATGTTATGTTTGGTTGCAGCTACTTTGATACTGGATACATTTTGTTATGATGTTTTGATCGCTACCATTGAGCAACAACTATTGTTGTGGGATGTAGTTATCTGATTTTGTTTCACATGCATTATGGATTAATGATGTTGTAGAGTTAGCATGAGATGTTATTATGAGATTACTAGATTATGATGGAAGTGTCAGTTTTGATGAGTGTATGGGTGAAGAGGACGAGTTCGCATCACTCGCTTGCAAGCGCTCTACAAATCTATAATTCTTTCTTCATGGTGTGTATTATATACTGGATATATTGTATGATGTTGTTTACTTGGTTGTAGGATTGCAGGTAGATGACATCGACTCCACCTGGTTTCACAGGTTTGAGCGTGTCGATCCAATAGTTAAGTTGAACGAGAGATAGTAGCTAGGTAACATGTGTCAAGTTTACACCCTAGCCTTAGTGTGTCGTCAGTCGTGTGTGTCGAGCCATTGTTTGTCTTGTTTTAATGTTATTTAATTCTGAAGGATTATTGATTTGGAAATAGATACTTAGAATAATTGCATTTAAATCATGTTGATGGTTATTTAATTTAAATAATGCAATGTGGATAAAAGTTTATATTTACATTAATTAATTATATTTAAATTATTTAATTAATTAAATTTAATCCAAGGGGGTTGAATTTAGTTATTAAATAATTAAATTAATTAATTAAATGTGATGCAAGAGAATGAAAGGAAATAAAAGAATTAAAATTAAATTTGGAATTTAATTTCAACGTGTGGGAATTAAATTAGAAATTGTAATTAAATGTTTATTTGTGAAATTGGTTGCAACTTTGGAAATTAATTTATTATTTGAAATTGCATTTTAAATTGAAAGTGGGTTTTCGAAAAGTGAAATTGAAATTTGAAATTGAAATTTGAAATTGAAAGTTGAAATTGAAATATCTAATTTGCATGTAATGTGAATTAGGGTTGTAAATATTGAAATTGAAATTGAAATAAAATATCTAATTTGCATGTAATGTGAATTAGGGTTGTATTAGGTATTGTTGATTTATAAAGAATACATGTTTTAATTTTAGGGCAGAAAGTTTTTAGAAAAATACATTTTTACAGCAGGGAAGAAATTTTGGAAAATTTGCACAAGGGTTTGAAGAAAGTTTGATTGTAGAATTGATTGAAGGAAAGATTGTTTGCATTTGTTTGGTTTTGGATTGGATTCATTGGAGGATTGAAGAAAATTCAGGAAATCTTTGGAGGAGGCTTGCATCAAAAATTCATCTCTTCCTGTAGCTTCTTGTACCAGGTTTTCCTCTTTGTATTTTATTGTTCTTGATTATTTTTTTTTAAATAGTAATGATTAAAGATTTATTTGTTAAATTTGTTTTAGAAAATAAATTTGATATTAGAAGAAAAGAATTAAACAAATTTATAGCCTTTGCTTGTGAAAATTCTTGAGTGAAAATTGTGAAAACCTTAGTTGAATTTAAATTATTTGGGGAAATCAATTTTGTTGTTATTGAAATCAAACATAGAGATTGAACAATGCATTTAGAATATTTTTTAGGAAATGAAACCTTCTGTTTATTATTAAAAAAATGGATTTTAAAATCTGCAGTATAGTTATATTTTTCATGGTAAAATGGTCTGGTTGTGTCACCTATAACCTCACTTTCACAAACTGGGTTGTCAGAAAATTGAAAGGGTTTTTGCATTTTTAAACTTTCTTACCCTTGTCCAAAAATCACAAATACCCAGAGCGTAGTTTTTTAGTTATGCTTGAAACATGAGACTGCTGTTAAGTTATTTTCCCATGGCTGTTCTGAAAATAGAATAATAATAAATTGATATTTATAAATATTAATATTTTAGATATTGTTATTATAATATTAAAATATTATTTAATAATATTTTATATTATAATTTATAATACTAAAGTATTATATTTATTTATATTATTTTAAATAAAATTTGTATATTAGATTAGTGGAATTAAAATTATAAACATATGGGGAAATTATTGTTTATTTTAAAATGGCATGTTAAAGTTTAATTGAAGGAGTTAAATATTTGATTTAAAGAATGCATAATTTAAAATTTAATTGTGGAATTTAAATTCATGTGTAAAAGGTCCAATTATTAATTTGATTTAATTGGAAAAATATATTTATATTTTGGAAAATTAATGATAAGGGATATTTTATTTTGAATTAAACAATTTGATATTCTGTAAAGAATAGAAGATATGTTAATGATTAAATATATTTAAATATATTAATTTATATTTAGTATATATATATTGAAGGTATATATCCATTTGATAGAATAAATAATATTTTATATTATTTTATTCTGTTGTTTGCAAATTGGGTATTATTAGTGTTTTAAAAGAAATGATTAGTATGTGTAGAAAATGTATAGAGAAAATTATTTTATTATATTAAAGTGATTGCATGTTTTAAATAAGAAATTTAATGAAATGTAAGATTTGGTTAGGAAATGGAAAAAGTTTACTTGCATGGATTTGTGTCAATTTAAAAGTAAATTAAGAAGTTGTTTTATTGATGAGGTAATCAATTATGTTATTTAATTAATTTCTATTTAGATTAATTGAATCATTGTGATTGGATTATGAAAAAGATATGAATTTAGTATATCCAAAAGTAGTATCTTCTTCATGATTATCTTAAAGGATTTAATTCTCTGTATTCAGTAAAGGGAAGTAAGTTTAATTGTTTTAGATTTCCATAATGAAAAGGGAAATAGAGGTTATGATTATTTTTAGATAATCTAGTTAACGTGTCTTTGACTTTGTCAACACTACCTATTGAATGAATATGGTTTTAAGAAATCCAAATATTAGATTTGATTAATGACTTGATTGCTTTTGTTGCTATGTCATCAAGTTGCATTGTGAGTTTTGAGATTTAGTGTTAGTCCTAAATTATAAGTCTTCCAGAAGAACTTAGAGGATAAGGGTTGTTAAATTTTTATGCCATCCAGTTGTTTTCTCTTGGGTAGTGCATGGCGTCTGTTCAGTTTTACTCGGTTTTCACGAACGGGGATGTTTGCACCTCTTTGGTTTAGGAGCGGATTATGGGATTCGTGTCTCCTTATATGGAGTGACCTTGTTATGTGGTTTTATCTTGTTGCCTCCTGTGAAAGGAGTGGACTATGGGTTGTTGCCTCTAAGATATTTGGAGTGAGATCTTTTGTACCTCTTGTGAAAGAAGTGGACTATGTGTTTGTTGCCTCCAAGATGTTTGGAGTGAGTTTCTATTATTTGTATCCTCATTGTGTTGGAGTGGATTATGATGCCTAGTTGGTATGCACTTGTGGTTCCCTTGATGGATTGTTTGGGTGTGTGTTGTCGAATAGAAGAGTGGCTTCTGTTAGGCGCCAGAGCCCAAAGATGTAAACTGGATAACCTTCAGGAGTGATTTAAACAAGTGATAATTAAAATAATGTACTTAGAATATTAGGACTAACTTCACATTAATCAAGATAATTTAATCTTGACTCATAGACACAAGGGCTTGTTTAGACTTGGGATGAGTGAGAAGGCCTGGAATGGCAAGATCAACTATCTTGTTCTTGCGAGAGGTAGTTGATTCCGCATGAGTGAGTATGAGTGTCGGGATTCGGTTGAGGCCACCAGGATTACTTGTGCTAGAGCCTATGAAAAATGCCCAGAGGAGATCTCATGACAAACCTTGCGATGACACTCTATCTAGGACAACTGTTGTTAATTGTTTTATGTGTATGATTCTCTGAACCTACTTGATTTATTATGATGTCTGGAAGCAATGTGACCTATGTCAGTGATGTTTGAGTTGTACTTGATTTGTACTTGTATTGTGCCTGAGTTGTACTTGATTCGTACTTGTATGGTGAATGAGTTATACTTGTTAATTCATTTAGTTGGTTATAACAGTATGAGTCAGTTTGAGTCTGCCTTTGGTTAGAGGTAGTAGAATTTTTGTCCATGTTACTTTGTTACTATCTCCTAGCATGGGGGTGGGCCTTCGGGTACCACATTGGTTGGGTGGAACATGCACCAAAACCGTTGGGTCCCCATCGATCTTCAGTACTTGGTGGCGAGACATCCAGATGGACAGCTCGCGGTTCTTATTGTAATTTTTTACATTGTAATATTTCAATTTGTATATGATATTTTATCCCTCTTTTGGTAAGAGGTGGAGTTATGTAATTGTAATACATTTGTACTACTGTCTCATTCTGGGAATGAGTGATGTAACTATTGGATTAAGATAATGTTTATGAGATTGTATCTTGGTTGATTATTTTATTATGTTATGTGGTATTCTTATGATGTATGATGTTTATTTCATAGAGTTCATAAGGCTATGGTTATATGTAATATGTATGTGTGGGTTTAGGTAATTCTAACCTTGTAGCCTTAGAGGTTGTTGTTAATTAGTAAGTGAATGTGTATGTTAAATGTATTTTATAAAAAAAATTGGTTCGCTTATGATGTTAATTGCAACTTCCTTTAAGGTTACTTGGCGGGGCATTACACAAACTAATAAAGACATAAATAAAAACAAACATCAATACTCCACATTCATCCAGTAAATCATCATTATCCCATGGATAATGAGTAAATATCTCCTATAATGTCAGAGCAAATTTTGAGGTTTGATAGGAGTAAATAGAGGATACAAAATAAGAATATCAATCAATGTTATAGTGACATTAGAATGAGGAAGGGTTCCCTTAGGTGCTATAAGCATGAATTTTAAAAAAATCAATGGTGTTGATCATTAATCCATCCAACAGTTCAAATCCCACTAGAAGGAATAGGATTCACAAATTTCCAAGATGAGATATAACATATAAAATGCATATTAATTGATATAATTAGCTTCAATTTATGCAATTTAAATTACAAAGCATACACTCATAAATTCATTAAGCATTCCTAGAAATTTAAATGTGAGTCAAATGTGAAAGATTTAAGATTGTACAATAATAATAGACATGCACAACTATTATTGGAAAAATTCAAAAGAGTTATTACTTTGGATATGGTATTTAGATAGGAAGGAGAAATTGAGGGCCACCAAATTTTTCATCTCTTTTTCACACATCTTAGAGATGCACATCTACCAATTGCTAAATGGGAGTTGTTTATGAGAAGTAATGTTTCATTAGATGTAATAGTTAGAGAAGAATTTGACAAGTATTCATCTATAATTTTCAACAAATAATGGTTTGTATAACAATAGTAGAAGAAAAGTGTACCCATGGAAAATATTAATTGCATGTAGCATTACAAACAAAGAAGGGAATACCAATCTATTAGGAGGTTGGTGTGGCAAGCTTGATGTTGAGTTATTAATTGCTAAGGATGCAAGGGTGATGTTAATCTTGAATCTATGAAGAGAAGTATGACTTGTAGATTGAGCTTTGAGATATATTTGGAGTATAATATACAAAGTCAACCACTAGAACTACCAACCTATCCTATGATAGAGTAAAACAATTCTTGTAAAATGTTATTTGAAGACACTTCTCCACATCAATTCCAATCATACCAATACAAAAAAGCACACACCAACTTCCCTTCTATTAACTTGAAAACTAACAATACATAGACTACAAGACCAACATTTGTAACTATTATTAATATACTATCTCCCATATAAAGTTTGGACGATACAATTCATATTTAATGTCACAAACAAAATAAAATATTAACATAGCACTAATCTGAAGATAAAATTATTATTAATTATCTCTTTTTCATTTTGTTTGAATGATGCAGATGAGTGAAAGCTGCCTAGCTGAAAACCCCATCCCATCCACTTTAGAACAAGTAATAGATAAGGAGGACAAACAAATAATATGCCAGTCTCAGAATAATGTTAGGTGGCGAAAAAAGTGGAGGTAAAGCATACAAGTATAAGTGGGTCAACATACATACGTAGGTAGATCGACTTGGTTGACGCAGCGACAGACTCGCTCACAAATCAGAACGAATCCCCACTAATCAGATAGGCGTTAAAGGAAGGTCACGATAAAATTAGGACTATTTTTTTCCATACATTTTGTAGTACATGATGTCAATAGGTAGGTCATTTATTAAATGATCTTTGTGCAATAAAGATCTCAATAGAGAAGTGATAGTTTCAAATCAACTATGCATCTTTTTATATGGATCCAAGTACGATTGAAACAAAAATTTTGAATGAGGAAGATAATCATGTTCCATTACCAACATATTCATGTTATGTTTGCAATAGAGAGACAAAGAGAGAAGGGTGGGGGGGCGAAAGAGGCGGGGGAGGAGGTGGGGCGGGTGGGAATAGAGAGACATAAAGAACAAAGAGAGAGGACTTGGAGAAGAGAGGGATATACACACATAGATGCAAAGAGATAGAGAAATCAAGAGGTAGAGGGAGAGAGATAAGAGAGATAAAAGGAAAATATATATTGGAAAAAAAGAGATTAATAGTTAAAATTGCATCTATAACATCTAAAAAAATCCCCTTCCATTATGTTGTGATAGATACCATAACCTATTATAGAGCTCCTATTTTATACATATAGATATTATATCTATGACATTATAGTCAAGGTTTTTGAGTTTGACTTTATACATGTTGATTGCATTTCCTTGAAAGCTTCCAAGGACTTTTCAACAAATCCATTTTGGGCATATTCTATGATCATAGAAAGCCATGACAACACATCGTTAGGGAATTCTACTAAACAATTTTCTCCCACATAATTTGATCACTTTGAGATTAGGCTCCAAGTGCCACCCATTAGATTCAAGTTGACAATGTCGATTGCATGATTTGTCTCCAAGTAATGTAGGTTGCATGTTATAAATCTTCATTACTTCTTACCCAAAACATGATGGATGATGTTCTTTCTAGTCGATGCATTGGTAAGGAACTCAGTGTAGGCTAATATGTAGGTATGATGGATACCATATAGCATAGAATTAATTTTCCCAAATAATTTTTAGTGGTAAGCTATGTTGCATTGCACATTTTAACTTGATATTAATACAATTTTGTGATGGTAGAAATTGGCCCTTCTTTTGTAATGAGATGAAATGTTTTTAGTTTTTAGTATGCTAAATTCTAGTTAATTGGTGTCTTGATACATGTGTAATAGAAGAATTATTATCTATCATGATTAGAAATTACTTATATCAAAGAAACTCTGAGGAAAGCAGTGGCCATGAAAGTAGATCCAACTTGTTCTTTTGAAGAGAAGATGCCTCTTAACTACAAATTTTACATTTTATTTTTCTTTGTTGTGTCATTAGTAAAATCTAAGCATCATAGAGGGGAATATTGAAAGAGAGAGAGAGAGAGAGAGAGAGAGAGAGAGAGAGCATGAAGAAGAGATAGAATAGATGTAAAGGGAAAAATAGAAAAATAGGAGAGAGGAGGCAAGAGAGAAAGAGAAAAAGAGTGATAGACGAGACAAAGAGATATATAAAGAAAAGTAAACATAGATATAAATAGGGAGAGAGGGAGATAGACACAGAGATAAAGAGATACATTTATAGAGATGAATAAAGAGAGATAAGAGATAGGAGAAAAATAAGAGATATAAAGGAAAACAAAGATTGAATTTTGATCAACTATTATGTGCCAACAATCCAAAGATGACACATGTCCATGGGGATCTATCTCTCTACTCATCTCTCTCTATGCCACTCTATCCAACTCCGTCTCTATTTCTTTATGTTTCTCTATCTCTCTCGATGTCTCTCTTATTTCTTTCTCTATATCTTTCATGCTCTATTTTCCCTAGATTTTCAAACTTAAATATAAACGCAAAATTAACTAAATGCAAAGTCAAAATATATATTAAAAAGAAAAGTAAAACTATTTTTTTTAATTTAGAAGAAATATTAATTAAATGTGTACCTAAGAAATATAATTAATATATTACAAAACATATTAACATTAATTGAAAGATAAGCTCAATATTAATAAGTAAAAAATTATTATTATAAAGTTGAGCATAAATATAGTTAAACTCTATAATAAATCAATTTTTAAAATGAAAACCCTACTAAGCTATATTAAAATTGTTAACTTGCTAAATTTTTAACTTTTATATTAAAATTTCAAGTAAAACCAAACTTAAAAAGTTAAAAATAAAACGAAACCTATTAAAAAGGTAGAAAGTCAATTAGTAATTAATCTACACAACTTAATTATCCAAAATAAACACTAAAATCTAATTTGATTTAATTATTAGAAAACAAGATCTAACATAATATAAATATAATTACTATTAACTTAATCTACGATCATATTTTTCATCATTTATAAAACTAAAAACATCTATGATTTTATTAATATAATATTTATTATAATACAAATATTAATAAAAATATTATAATACAAATAATAATAATTAATTTAAATTCAAATTAATTAAATATAAATAAATAAATTATTAATTATTTTGTTATAAGTATTAGCCCCAATATTTTATGAAGAGGTGGTTTATTCTTTGTAATTCAAGTTTAGGTTCAAATAAGGCAAGTTTGAAATATCCATAGAATGCCATGTAATGGAAATTACTATAAGCTAGAGCCTCCCATATAACATAAAACCTAACTTGACATTGATTTTGTTTTGCTAATATTTTCTATATTTCATGTGTCAAAAATAATTAACTTCAATTATAAAAAAATATATCATCCTCAAAATATTATTTCAATAAAGAAATATGTTGCCTTAACAATGCATTTGACATCATTTTCAAAGAAATAAAAATATTTAAATGTTCTCGTTGCTTGGAAACAAAAAACGGTGGTTGGGAATCATTCCACAATGGAAGGAGATAAAAAATGAACATAAAAATGAAAATAAAATGGTGAAAAATGATCAATGATAGTAAACATTTCAATCATCTTGCATTGTATTCAGGTGACATACATCATTGATTTCCAAAGTCGGCTTGCCTCTATTCAAATAGGGAACACCTTTGGCATAATAAAATAAAACAAATACATAATAAGTATTTAGGAAATCACGTATAAATAATCTAACAATTTGTTTTTTATATTTATTTGTAATATAGTGTATAAAGAGTGACTATACATAAGTTCTACACAATACCAACATATTTATATATGATTTTTTCTAAATAGAAGTTAATTTTATTGCTTTAATATTAACTTTTGTTTCTACTATAAAATATAAAGGGTATTTATAATACAAAATTTATACACAGTGACAACTTATTTATATATGAATTATTTAAATATAAGTTTATTTTATTTTATTTTTATTTTTATTTTGAATTTATATAAATAATTGTATATAAAATTTTACGTAGTTTTTATATATCAGTTATAAATCATATCTTATGCAATTCATATTTACACAAATAATCAAAATAGTAGTTTTATACTTAGTTTTGTTTTAGTATATTGTTGCCATGTCTAATTATATCAAAGAACATAAAAAATTGTACCAACATTCTCTTGATGTAATCATGAAGGTATGAAATCCCAACACAAAATATTACCTAAATTTATTACTTGAAAAAACAATGTTGGCCTCGAGTGCAACAACCAAAATTTTCTCAACAAGGATTTGTTGTCATTTGCCCTATGCATCTTGGACAATAAAATCAGCTATAACAACCTCTTCTAGCTATAACACTTGTAATTGGTTCTCTAATATTACATATAGTTTGCAACTCATGTATCTTTTATCATGACTTTAGTTTGGTTGTGTTTCATCACTATTCTTACGTACAAAATCCTCCAATTTAACTTACTTTGTGTCATCGTGATAGAATTTTATGTGAAAATCCTCAAAACATTCATCAACCACAATTATGTTAATTATACATGTCACATCTCATAGTATTATATTTACCTCATTTTTGTAAACATGTTTTGGATGCTTCTTGAACCTAGACTCATACCAAAAAATTATATTTATTATTTAAAACTTCTTATTTTTTATGTGTCTACTATGCCCAAATTTCTCTTTATTTTTCTAGTTTATATATCCCTTAGACTAACTAAATATTTTCCTCTAAATGATTCAACTTATAATTTTACTTATATAGTGGATCATGTGGTTCTAGTCAAATAACATACTTAATGTGCATGATCAACAAATCCTATAAATTCAAATAGCAAAATGGCCTCTTTTCTAAACCAACTAATATGAAATGCACCTTATCAACCTTCTTGATATATTAGTGTATTCCCATTAACACAATTGTAGTTGTTCATCCCAATTCTTTCTTCTTGCATGGAATTCCTTCAAAAATATTATCTCTAATATCTTATAGAAAAAATTCAATGAAATTACTAGCATGAGAAAAACCTATGGAAAATTCCTATGGTTTGGAACCATGAGTTCATGGATTTTCAATCTAAAATATGTAAACTTGGTGAAGGATAATTGCAAACATGTTGTTTTATGTGTAAAACATAAATTTAAGAGACCAATAAGCAAGTCCAACCCTTAGACTTGGAAATCCAAGCCTTATTGATAATTTTTTTATAATTTAAATAAGAATACATGTATTATCATTAGATGCATTATATAATAAGTAGACTTTATTTACAATACTAACAAAAATTAAAAATGACCAAAAGCCAAGGCTATAACTCAAAATCTTGTTATAAATGTTATAATGTGTATGCATTAATGACTAGTTTTAGATTTAGGAGCATAATTTTTTTATTGTAAACACATGTTGGACCATTTTTTGGCTCCCAATATCCATTTACATGATCTATCTTATTATATATAACACATGACATGAAACATTTTTAGAGATATTTTTACAATGGTACATTTATTATAATGGTTAATCTTTGAGACAAAATTTATGTCTCATATGCTTAAGAATATATTTCAATATAATTTAGGACTACTTTCATAGAAGGAGTTTCATGATCATTTCCTATTACTATATAATTTTGAAAGGAAAGGGAATAGGTGCGAAAATGCCTTCCTAATGCAAAATCCTCAAGAAAGAAGTGCAAAAAAAACACATTAAACAAGTTGCATTCATTGAGATACACATTCACAGAACAAAATAATAGAAATATTATCACACACAAAGATAACACTAGATTTACATGGGAAAACCCTTACGGGAGAAAAACCCACATATCAAGTAAAGCCACTTTGTAATACAGTAAGTAGCTTACATACAGAGTTACAAAATTCACTCTCAGCTGTTAACTCATAGCAGCAATACAATCCCATGGTCGACCTCACACACCGATTACAGTTCTAAATTTATCACACACTGTTATAATGCTCATAAAGAATACAATGTAAAACCATTCAACTACCCTCTTCATCAAGATGAACGTGATTAAATTCAATACAAAGAATTTGAATTTACATTCAATGCATCCTATTGTTCATTTGATCTAATTTGATCTCTATGACCTCTGCAAATCATGTCGTCGTTGTGAAGATCAAATCTTCATTTAATTTTTCATTGGAGTAGTTGTTCAAATGTCGATTACCAGGCGAACTACTCGCATTCACACTGATGATTGCTACATAATTCACAACAAGGATGTGAATTGCACTATCATCCAATGGATAATCCCCATTTTCTTATACACATCACCAATCAGGTCCCACCACGACATTATCCATGAGTCACTGAGTCAACCATCGTCATATCGAGGAGACAACATATTGTCTCCCATCGATGCAAGGAAATCCTAATGATATCCTCTTTACAACTTATCGGCTCATCCCAGGTGGTCCCCACCATCCATGCGGCAACCTTGTCACTGTCATATAGATGACATCGCCTTCCACATAGACCGGTCCAACCATCCATCGGTTATGTCACTAAAAAACTAAACCTCACAACCTCAAAATCAGAGGTTATGAATTTATCAAAACCTGTGACATGTCGATCTCTATGTCATCAAGTCGGGAGAAACCCGAACTTCAGAACCTCCATCGGAGGTTAGGAAATTTCTAAAACCTGCGACATAGCGATAACAAAGGAAATCTCATGGATGCCAAGTTATGAAATTTTAGAACCCCATGACATAGGTTTCAAGGTTCTGGCTTTCGGCGATAGTCCGACAATGAAGGCGAACAAAGGGAAAAATGCCAAGTCTTTAAGAGAGGTTCAAGCCAACAAGTTTAGGCATATTTTCCAACAAGATCCAACTTCATGAAGACTTACTAGCTTCCTCTAAACTCAAAGTTATTGAAACTCATAGGCCCCAAGACCCATCGAACTTGCACACCACCTATACTTGTCCATGCTCATAGGCTTTGTCAATGCATCAAAAACATTCTCCATATTATCCACTCTTTCAAGATTAACCTTTCCATCCTCCACCATATCACAAATGAAATGATATTGAACATTGATATGCTTTGTTCTTGCATGGAAAGTGTGATTTTTCACCAAACAAATAGCACTCTGACTATCACAAAAAATTGTAACCTACCCTACATTAAATCCAACATCAAAACACAAAATTCTAAGCCAGATGGATTCTTTGTAGGCATGTGTTGTTACCATATACTTTGCCTCAATCATAGATAAAGTGACTACAACCCATCACTTGCTCATCCAACTCACTACACCACCAAATAACATGAAGATGTATCCACTAGTGGATCTTCTGCTATCAATTTCCCCTACCCAATCAGAATCCACATACCCTTGAATGCTAAGAGATCTCTTGATCCAACCAAGTTTCCATGATAACACAACATACTCTGAGGTACGCTTCAAATATCTAAAAACTCTCTTCACAACATCCTAATGAGGTCTTCCTGGATTAGCCATAAACTGACTAAGTACTCCCACTGCTTGGGCAATGTCTGGCCTTATATAAACCATTGCATACATTAAACTTCCAACAACACTTGCATAAGGCACTCTAGTCATGTCCTCTATCTCGGTGGGAGATTTTGGACAATCTTCAAGAAATAGCTTTGTTCCCTGTAACACTTGAACAAATGGCTATTTGCATTTAGTTATACTAAATGTCTCTAGGATAGTATTGATATACTTACTCTGGCTAAGCCAAAGCTTTCTATTTACTCTATCCCTCCTGATTTCCATTCCTAGAATATACCTTGTTGCACATAAATCTTTCATTTCAAACTGTGATGACAACTGGTATTTTAAATAAGAAATCATACCCTTATTATTCCCAAAGAATAACATATCATCTACATACAGGGAAATAATAAGCAAAGGATCATTTTCAATTTTGTAATAAACACAATGATCTAATCTTGATCTCACAAATCCCAATGACAACACAAAGGTGTCAAAATTTTGGTACCACATTCTAGGCAATTGCTTCAAACCATACAGACATTTCTTTAACTTGCAAACCATATTTACTTTACCTTTTTCAACAAAGTGCTCAGGTTGGGACATATAAAATTCTTCTTCCAGCCCTTCATGAAGAAACATTGTCTTCACATGATCCATCTTCTTGATCTCTAATTCATATGCAACTACAAGTGACAAGATAAATATGATAGATGTTAGCTTATCTATAGGAGAAAAAATTTCTCCATAATCAATTCCCTCCACCTAGGAATACTCTTTCGTGATCAACCTAGTTTTATACTTCTCCACACTGCCATCCAGGCCAATATTTTTCTTAAATACCCATTTACAGTGAATAGGCTTTCGCCCTTCAGGCAGTGGTAGCAAATCCTAGGATTCATTCTTTTTCAATGCCACCATTTCCTCATTCATGGCTTCCAACTAGGAATTTGAATCAGGCATATTAATTTCCTCCTTTACAGTCCTAGGCTCATCAGTGCTAGTAATCAAATCATAAGCATAGTTTGAATCTAAGATGGAAAATCCATACCTATCAGGTTGTCGCTTTTCATGTGTAGACCTCCTCACAGGATGAGGTTGAGGTTGTGGTTCTTCTTCTTCAGAACTCTCAAAGCTACTAGAACTCTCCTCAGTTTCAGGTACACTTTGTAGTTCCTCATTTGGAGTTTGAGGAATTTGAACTACAACATTCTTATTTTCTTCTTTCATCTTTGATTGTATGTCCACTAAAGAAGGTTACAACTCATGGAAGATTACACTTCTATTGTATACAACCTTTTCAGTAACAAGATTCCAAAGCTTGTATCGTTTCACACCAATGCCATACCCAATGAAGATACATTTGGCAGCCTTATTCTCTAACTTGGATCTTTTTTCATTCGACACATATACATATGCCTCACAGCCAAAGACATAAATATATCTTAGAGAGAGATTCTTACCAGACCATGCTTCCAATGGGGTTTTGTCAATAAGAGCCAAACTAGGTGAAAAATTAATCAAGTAACATGTTGTAGCCATAGCCTCAGCCCATAACTTCTGCTCCAGACAAGTACTGCTCAACATACTTCTTGCTCTTTCCATTAGCATCTTGTTTAACCTTTCAGCAACTTCGTTCTACTGTGGAGTATAAGGTGTAGTTTTATGCCTTTTAATCCCGTGGTCTTTGCAGTACCTTTCAAAATCTGTAGAACAAAACTCACTACCATTGTCCGTCCTCAAGCATTTAATTTTTCTTCCAGTCTGATTTTCTACCAAGTTTTTAAACTCTTTAAATTGACTGAACACTTCTAATTTACTCTTTAGAAAATACAAAAATTCCCTTCTCGAATAGTCATCAATAAAAGAAATATAATATCTAGACTTCGATAACGAAGGAACATTCACTAGACCAATTACATCTGAATGAACATAATCCAGTATGCCAGAAGATTTACGAGGAATCAAATAAAATGAAACATGGTGTTGCTTTCCATAAATTCAATGTTCACAAAAATCAAACTCAAGGTTACAATCAACAAGCCCTTCTACTAGATTTTTATTTTTCAAGGCTTTCAAGCCTTTCTCTCCTATGTGATTGAGTCTATGATTCCACAACATGGTTTTCTCTGCTGGTAATTTCACCTCCAAGGAGTTTGTACCCCGAGGAACTTCATTCTCCTCCTCTACATGACTAGCTTTGCTTGAATTTACAGAGACATTGTTACATTGAACAGGATGTGCATCCAGCTTGTATAGAGTGCCAATACATTCACCCTTAGCCAGCACCATTGAGCCTCTAGTCATTTTATAGCCTTCAATCGAGAAGGAAAGTTGCACTCCAACATCATTCAACTTACTAAAAAAAATTAGGTTACAATCCAAACCGAGTATGTGCAGTATTCCATCAATTCCTTTGATTCTTCCATCAGGGAATTAGATTCTGACTCTTCCATGACCAAAAATTTCTAGAGTTGAATCACTTGCGAGGTATAGCTTTCCACCAACATACTTTTCATACTTAGTGAACCAATCTCTGTGAGATTTCATGTGAAAAGATGTGCCTGAGTCAATCAGCTAGACATCATCTAATGCCTGAGTCACCAAGGCTGCAATGAAGAAATTTGCATCACTTTGAGAAGAATCATTGTTTGAAGAGTTGTTCTTTTTTTTTCTCTGCCTTACAATCCTTTCAGATATGACCAATTTGCCCACAGTTCCAGCATTTCACCTTGGAATTCTTACTAGGAGACTTTGATCTCCCTTCAGATTTGAATTTAGACTAATTATCTTTCTTCTTTCCTATCTCCTTTGATCTACCTCGAACAACAAGGGCCTCCTTGGCCATATTAGAAGACTTCCTCCACATTTATTCTAACAATAACGAAGCAACTACATCTTCCATCTTAAAGGTGGTTGTTGTACTTCCAATATCCATTACCAGATGATCCCATGTGTTAGGTAAGGAGCCTAACAAAAGCATACAATGATCCTCCTCCTCTATCTTCACAACCATAAACGCCAATTGAGAAACAATCATATTAAATGAATTCAGATGGTCTGCAACAAATGCACCTTCTTCCATCTTCAAGGAGTACAACTTCTTTCTCAGGAATAAATTATTCACCAGCGACTTCCCATGATAAATGTCACCAAGTTTCTTCCATAAAGAATGTGTAGTCTTCTCCTCATGGATGTACAGGAGAACAAAATTAGCCAAACAAAGTCTTATCAACCATCTAGCTTTTCTATCTATGAGGTCCCAATCTTATTGCTTCATGCCTTGTGGCATAGTTTCAAATACAACAATCCATAGGTCTCTATCCACTAATAGATCTTCCATTTTGAGTTTCCACAACTCAAAATTTCCACCATTGAACTTTTCAATTTCTACTCTTCCCGACATGCTTTCCATCTCAAACCATAACCAAGACAATCATTTTTTCTCTACAAGAGTCCCACTAGACAAGATTAGCACAAAAAACTAGCCCTAATCACAAGGATAACATAACTGGCCAAGCTTTGATACCACTTGAGAGGAAAGGGAACGGGTGCAAAAATGCCTTCCTAATGCAAAATCCTTAGGAAAGAAGTATAGAAAAAATACATTAAAGAATTTACATTCATCGAGATACACATTCAAAGAACAAAAGAATAGACAAATTATCACACATAGAGATAACACCAAATTTACGTGGGAAAACCCTTACGGGAGAAAAACCCACACACCAAGTAAAGTCACTTTGTATTACAATAAATAGCTTACATACATAGTTACAGACTTCACTCTCAAATGTTAACTCATAGTAGCAATACAATCCCTTGGTCGACCTCACACACCGATTATAGTTCTAAATTTCTCACACACTGTTACAATGCTCATAAAGCATACAATGTAAAACAATTCAACTACCCTCTTCATCGATCCACACGTTATTAAATTCAATACAAAGAATTTGAATTTACACTCAATGCATCCTATTGTTCCCAATCTGATTTGATCTCAATCAACTCTTAAAATCATGTTGCCATCACGAAGATCAAATCTTCATTTAATATTTTGCTAGAGTAGTTGTTCCAATGTCAGTTACCAGGCGAGCTACTCACATTCACACTGATGACTGCCACACAATTCACAACAAGGATGTGAATTAAACGATAATCCAATCAATAATCGCCATTTTCTGATACACATCACCAATTAGGTCCCACCATGACATTCTCCATGAGTCACCAAGTCAACTATCACCATATTAGGGAGATAACATATCATCTCCCACTGATACAAGGAAATCCCAATGATATCCTCTTTACAACTTATCGGCTTGTCCCAGGTGGTCCCCACCGTCCATGCGACAACCATGTCACTTTCATACAACTAACGTCACCTTCCACATAGATAGATCCAACCATCCATTAGTTATGTCATTGAAAAACTAAACCTCACAACTTAAATCAGAGGTTATGAATTTCTCAAAATCCGTGACATACCGATCTCTATGTTGCCAAGTCAAGAGAAAATGTAACTTTAGAACCTCCATCGGAGGTTAGGAAATTTCCAAAACCTACGACATAGAAATAAAAAAGGAAAGATCATGGACACCAAGTTATGAACTTTTAGAGCCCTGTGACATAGGTTTCAAGGTTCTGGATTTCAGTGATAGTCTGACAATGAAGGCCAACAAATGGAAAAATGTAAAGCCTTTAAGAGAGGTTCAAGCTAGCAAGTTGAGGCATATTTTCCAACAAATTTCAATACTACTTTCCTTTTATATGGATTTTGAATACCCTTGCATTATCACATATGATATATGCTTGTTTGTTTGACGACTCTTTTTGTTACTAGGGGAAGTTTTAGAATGTTGAGATTCCTTAGTCCATTGTTCCTTCATCTTTATGTCTCATTCATTGTAATATCTTTCACCTTAGGTGGCCTTATATTTTGCATATTGCAATGCCTTCATGATTACATGTTGGAAAATATTTTCAGGTTTAGGGAACAAAGGTGTGTTCTAATTGTGGGTCAAATAACAATATATGATTTAATAAATTTTATAGAAAAACATGCCACCTAAAATGAACAAATATTGGATATTGATATTTACTAAACATGAAATAATTTCATGTTGTTCTATTGAAACAAGTTCTAGAATGAATGATTACTAATAATAATTCCAAATTTACATTTTGTTGGTTGCTGCAAATAGAAAAAATATGTTTTCAAGCTTAAAGTTGCACTTTTTGTTTGCATTCCATGCAAGGGAACAATGAAGGAAATCAAACATGAAGGTAATAGGTACAATATCTTTGTCCATATAAAACAACTTAACTACACATTCCACCTCCATCTTCATCCCATAAATTTTTTCCTTTATTATGTTTAAACCTTGAAAGTCCAACCTATCAAATATAGACCTATCAGTGTACACAAATAGTGTTTTGATTATATGGGAACAAATAGAAAAAGTATGTTTTCAAGCTTAAAGTTGCACTTTTTTTTGCATTCCATGCAAGGGAAAAATTAAGGAAATCAAACATGAAGCTAATAGGTACAATATCTTTGTCCATATGGAGAAACTTAACTACACATTCCACCTCCATCTTCATCCCATAACTTTTTTCCTTTTGTAAGAGAGGGGGACCAACCATTGCAAGGCACCAGGTCACGAAAGGCCAAGAGTAGTATGGCTGCCCTAACTTACCTCAGTTAAAAGGAAGGTTAGGATAGGAGGGATGAAGGTGATGAGAACTGTGGGTCCATCGATCACTTTGCAAACCCGAGAGTTGTAGGGAGACTAGATGAGTCACTTTTTAAGGTCAACTCTGCTTCTTAGGTAGCTCTTTGTCGGAGGACAAAAGCGTAGTTCTAGGATGATAACACGATGCACTTTCATCTTACAAGTGTGCTGGCATCCGTACGGCCAAAAAAACAAAGAGACGAGGTTTAAGCCCTAAGAAAGGACTATTAGCCTAGTTTAGAAGTTTCTAGAATGATAGAATAAGATTAAGAAGAGTGAAACATAAAGATGAATGTGATAAAGGAAATAGATTACCACAAGGGAAGTGAAGACAATTTCGCACAACAACCTTCTCGCCAGCTTGCTCCAAGATCCACCTACACATAGAAAAGTGAGAAAATGTTGGGGCGTTGTTTAGGGGTTTGCCTTAGTCAGACCCCCGTTTTGGTGTTTCCACCTCCATAGATAGCCAAGTTTTCAACAATAGAAATGATGATAAAGATTGGAATACAAGCTATGTGAACAAAAGAAACTACGAAATAGTACATGCTTACTCAACCAAATGATAAAGAAGATAAGAGGATCTTACCCCCTCCATCCAAAGCGCTCAAGGCTAGAGGAGGAGAAAATGAGAGGAACTCAAGCCTCTGCTGCAATGGTGTTTATCCCGAGGTCACACTATCAGAGTGATGGAGTAGTGGATTGTTGTGATGGAGTGTAAAGTGCTGCTACAAAGATTGTGGATGCTTGAAAGAGTGGATAAAATGTGAAGAGATCCACTCAATATCTTTCCAAAACTTCTTCCAAAGATCCCCAATGGATTAAGGAATGAAGGATATGAAGGAAGATGAAAAATGACCACATTCAGGTCACCCAATGGAAGAGGGGCGTTACACTTCAACTTTCACTAGGAAGTGTAATATCTCTATAGACTCTAGCTATAGGAATCTACTAGGGATGTAAATGCACCACATAGACATATGTGCACCACACAAGCATCCTCGATAGAAACGACTCCACCGACACACAAAGTAGGCACCAAGTGTGATGTGAGTAGAGAGCTTAAGTGGAATTAAGCCTCCGCCTTAGGTTTTCTAAAGTGTAAGGGGGTAAAGGGGAATTTGCGTTAGGGGTGTAAATTCATGCCTATACATTTTTCCTCCACTTTAGCGAGCATGAGTACTGATGAGTGCTTTGGTAAAGTCAAATAGTAAGAAGTAACAAGGTAAGAGATGTATACCTAAACCGACGAGGAAGTAGAGCACGGTCTGAGGAACTCGAAAGTGCAGGAAAGGACTTCATAGTTCCGTGGAACTATAAAGCTAAAGAACAAAAGTGCCACATAGGCTCATAGTCCTACAAGGGAGGTATCGTTCAAGAAATATCACATGAAGGAGACCAAGAAAAGGGGAGTCCACAGATTCAAAGATGATGACATGTTTACCCACAGATATAACACATCAAGAAGTGGCCGCACAGGCTAGTGAATGCATAGTCACGTATACCATCGCTAAGTTGCAAGACTTTGAAAGGGGTCCCTCAAGAACCCTTCAAAAGGAAGGAGGGGTCCACTCAAGGGACACACTATTTGAAAAGTGAAGTCTAGTCAGGCTGCCCCAAGATAGACGTAAGAATGTGAAGCAGGTCTATTTGGGTTGCCCCAAGACTAGACGCAAAAATATGAAACCAGTCTAGTCGGGCTACCCCCAGACTAGACGTGAAAATGTGAAACTGGTCTAGTCAGGCTTCCCCTGAGCTAGATGCCATAGAACTTGTTAAAAACTTTAGAAGGGGTCGCTCGAGAACTTGGCATGAAAAGGAGGGGTCCACTAGAAGGACACACTATTCAAAAGTTAACATCTTCTTTCTCGAATCAATTCATCATCAAGGAATCCTTTCGAAAGATGTTCACTTCATCAAGGAATTTGAAAGGAAGGATATACACCCATGCGAGGGGAAGATTATGACTGTTCCTGCTCTGGAGGGAGGTTCTCAAGTCCCTTCTTTGTGAACCCATGATGAAGGAAACATGTTTCGTTAGGGTTTCAAGACGAGAATACAACTCTAAAGAAGAAACGTGTGAAGGGTCTTGGGAAAGGATTCATTTTGCAATGAATTCACTTTCAAAAGACCAAGGAGTGTAGAAGTGGTGTTGTCACACATGAAAGGGACAACTCAAGCAAAGAAGAGAGAAAGATCAATAGCAAAAAAAGGAAAAGAAAATACACACAAAGGGCACATGGGGATTTGGTTTTGTGGGGTCAAATCTGCCTTTATTTATGAGTAATAGGTAACCGTAGTATGAGGCAAAATATTATCAATCCCCAACCAGATTAGGAAGAATGTACGAAAGATAAGGTAAAAATAAAAAATTGGGTCAACATGGAAGGAGGCCTAAATGCTCCCGATGCTTTGCATCATCCCCAATTTACCAAAATTCAATCATAGACATGGAAGAAAGATGATACATATAGAAGAAGGTTTACAACACAAAATACCATGCTTGTATCCAAGCACAAATAAGGGTGAGGAGGGTCATCCAGGCACACATAACATGATCACAGGAGAGTCACATCATAACATACACACACATCTAATCTAAAGATCAAGAAGAGGGTCTCCCCCTAACACTGGTCAACCAAGAGTTCATTAGCTTCCCACTCTAGATCATCATAGGGGGAAGGATGATGAGCTTGCAATGGTGTAATGTTAAGGGGAGGAGCTTCTAATCCTCCCACAACAAGGGCCAAAGTAGAGGGACTTGTGAGGTCTCTGTCAGTCAACTCTTGTGGGTCTAAGGTAAATGACTTCATGAAATTTGTTGAAAAGGTCGGAACTTCATCCATCGAGTTAAACATACACTTAATAGGAGTTCCATGTTTCACCTCGGCAGACGAAGGAGTTTGCATCTGAGGTTCACCACTAGGCTCACTGAGAGACTCAAGAACAGTGAAAAAATTAGGGGAGGCAAGGAATGGTTTTGTTAATAGGAAAGAACAAGTCAACGTAGTGCCACCTTTTGGAGAAGGTGGGATCTTCTTTCGTCCTTTGTTGTTGGAGGGACCATGCTCTACCTTCTTCTTCACCGGACGAGGTGAAATCCCCACAAATGAAGCAAGGAGGGTTGATGGAGAAGAGGAAAGAACCGTAGTGGATTCAATTGAAGTGTTAACCATATCCATGGGCTTGGGGAAATGCAAGACATCCAGAATGGAAGTCAAAAAGGGTGGCTCCATAGAAGGGGCGATAAACACCTACACCTTCCTAGGCACGTGTGTGCTCGTAGTGAAAGTCGGAAGAGATTCAAAGCTAGTTTGGATAGAGATAGAAGGGGGGAGAGGGGAAGACACAGTAGGAGGTGTGGTCATGTCCTCCTTCTTCTTCTATAAGGATGCTTGCTCAACTAGGAGATACTTTCACCGACACTTACACTCACGTGGAAGGCGGTTTCTACGCCTCTTCAAACTAGAAGTTGGAGCTTGCGAAGGGAAATAGGCCTCCTTCTCAACCATGGGAGTATCCTCTACAGTTGTTTCCAATGGGAGGATAGACTCTTGAATGGGAGCAAAAGGAGTAGGTTTGGAAACGACAGGAGGAATCAACTCCAGCACCTTAGTGGTGGGCCTCTTTCCGCTTGGGGGAACAGGAAGAGGTCATGGGGAAATTCTCTTTGTGAGCCCTTCTTTTTGCCATACAGATAATACCAAGGTCCAAGGGACCCATTAGGGAGATCTAATATCCTGATCTTGGGCTTTCTCCAAGGAGGCATCATCAAATTCAACGGGTAAAGCCTAGGCTTGTTCATCCAATACTCCTCCCAAGAAAAGGGGAGTAGGCAAGTCTTCTCGAGAGGGAGTGAGCTTCTCCTATCCCTTTCAGGAGGAGGAAACAACTGGCTTCTCTGCTATAGGAAGGGTCAACTTCAATTGTCCCATGCCTCTAGTTTTATAGTTCACATAGTTCTTGTAAAGTAGGTTCGTTGTTTGTGGGAGTAGACCAACTAGAGTGGGACAAAAGTGATCCAACAAGTATCCTCCATGAGATACCACAGGTTGATATCCAGTATCATGCACTACGTGCATGACACCTTCATGGGAAAACTTAAGGCATTTATGAATTACGGAGGCGATCCCATTCAAGGAAGCTAGCCAAGGTATACCTAGCTTCACTCTGAATAGGTTTGACTCAGGAATAACATCAAAGACCATGCCCATGTTCCTGGGTCCAACCAGGACAAACAACGTTATCGATCCATAAGGTTTAAGAGAAAGTCCATCATGTGTATGGATGATGGATTTTGTTTTATCGTATTCCTCCCTTTGTAGGGAGTTTGAGAGTAATGTCTCCTCCATGATGACATTCACTCTACTCATGGGGTCAACTAAGACTCCTATCAGAATGTTGCCATTGAGGCGAGTGGAAATGTAAAGCGAAGAAGGTTTTTCATTTGCTAGTACATCTTGCAAAGTGAATGTTACATCCGGTGAACCAGTCACAAGACGAGGAGAGGGAGTAACAGTAACTATGTTAACATACACCTCGGGGTAAGAAACAAAATAAGAGGAATTGATAATCATGTTAGCAAAATATGATGGAAATGGGTTTATGTATACAATTCACTATTAGCTTTTGCCACTGATTTGTTCATGTTTTGTTTGTTCCCATCAAGATGGATAGTGTCGTCCTCGATGCGATCATGTATCTCATGATGTAGGTGCATGCAACGTTCAATATCATTTTTGTTAACTTGATGGTACTAACAATATGTACTTGCCTCATACCAATTAGGATATGGTTCCCTAACCAGTTTAGTGGTTGGAAAGTTAACGATCTTATCCTTCAACAACTTCTCAAAGATGGAAGAATACAATTCTAATAACTTTGTAAACTTTCAGTCACATTTGAGGCCATTGTTATCCACAATGGCTACTACATTTGCAATGGCTTTAACTTTTCTAGAGATTGATATGATAGAATTCCCTTCAGGACAAGAGCGCGAGGAGGAACCCCCAAACTGAACCACGATTTGTTGGTACTCCCACAACACTGCACATAGATGCACAAAAGAAGGGTATTTCATAAGGGTGAAATTTTATTTCCAGGGCCTCTGTAGGTTCCCTATGAACACCTTGTATACATCGGAGTCAGGTAACGGGTATGATATTTATGAAAATAGTGCCTGATATCGCATTATAAAGTCTATAATCTTCTCCTTATCCCCTTGTTTACATCGAATAAGGTCAGAGAAGGTCATCTTCGGCCCGATGTTGGCTTGGAACTATCATAGGAATTGGTTCACAAGCTGATGGCACGTAAATATGGAATTGTCAGGAAAGGAACAATATCACTCGAGTGTTATATCCTTGAGGGATCGAGGAAATATTTTTTCCATCAATGCATCATGATGGAGAAAGTCTGTGCATAAGGTGTTAAAGGTGGACACATGTGTCTATGGGTCCCCTTTACCACCGTATTTCTCAAATTTAGGAATCTCCATCCCTTGTAGGAAAGGAGTGTTTAGAATTGCAACTGACAATGGGTTGTGCTAGAAGAAGGGTTGAAATATAGGCTGGGGCGAGGTCTGGGATAGGTTCACCAGCTGATTCTACATCTTCCCCATATTCTGAAGAAGGGTATTCAGAATAGGGTCATTAGAAGACATAGGACCACTAGAACCACCACCAGAGCCACTGCCTAGACCACTATTTTGGCTACCACCAGAGCCGCCACCGATGCCACCACCACCAACGTGACCTCCGCCAGAGCCACTGCCACTGCCAAGGCCACCACCATGACCTCTATCAGTATCGCCTCTGCCAATACCACCTCCACCTTCAATGTTTCCACCACCAAATCCTCCACCTATCATCCTACCAAATTCTCCATCATCAAAGGCGGTAGAAGGGGTGAAGTGGAAACCTAAAGGGTTTCTTTTCACTTTGATAGTTTCAGAGTTTTCGGAAGTGGTGGGCACACTGACCGAAGGGACCACATTAGCCATGTATACGGATGTAGGAGGCATTGACATTTCCAATTGTTTCTCATGTTCCTCGAAGAGGCCAGCCCATACCATGTGATGATTTGAAGTGGCACACACTTCAACTAGACCTGTGAGACTAGCTAGGAGTTCTATGCTTGTCTGGTCTTTTCCTACCATATATCTTATTTCATTGACCAGTTTAGCATCCCTAGCCAGCTTCGGGTTTCTTTCCAAGTGATTTTCCAATGCACCTAACCCTTTACTAAGGCTAACAATGTATTCGAAAGGGATATGGATAGTCTCATGCTCATCTATGGATAAGGAGGTCGGTGATGTTGGAGGGGTAGGGATGCAATCAGTTTTGTCAAGGAATCTAGATTTGCCTCATGATACATTCTCCTATGTAGACAGACCAACCACAGAGCCAAAGAAAATGCCGGTAGTGTAACTAGAAGAGACCTTCATCTTCTCCATCAGAAGGTGTCACAAAATTCTCCTGACTATATGCCCAAAGGTCATGGACTGGGTTGTGATGCTCATAAATTTTCACAACACACCAGAGTACAATCGACCAAAATGTATAAGAGGAAGAGATCGTAACACTGAAAAATGAGTAGACATTGTTTCATGTTGATTTCACCAAAAATGTAAGAGATGGGGACCAACCACTGCAAGGCCCCAGGTCACGAAAGGCCAAGAGTAGTATGGCTACCCTAACTTACCTCAATTAAAAGGAAGGATAATATAGGAGGGATGAAGGTGACAAGAACTATAGGTCCATTGATAACTCTACAAACTCGAGAGTTGTAGGGAGACTAGACGAGTCACTTTTTAAGGTCAACTCTACATCCCAGGTATCTCTCTGTTTGAGGATAGAAGTGTAGTTCCAGGACAACATGATGCATTGTCGTGTCATAGGTGCGTTGGCATCCGTACAACAAGAAAATCAAAGAGACAAGGTTTAAGCCCTAAGAAAGGACTATCAACCTAGTTTAGAAGTTTCTAGAATGACATAATAAGATTAAGAAGAGTGAAACATAAAGATGAATGTGATAAAGGAAATAGATTACCACAAGGGTGGCGAAGAAGATTTTGCACAACAACCTTCTCACTAGCTTACTCCAAGATCTCTCCACTTGCACATAGAAAAGTGGGAAAATTTTGGGGGGTTGTTTAGTGGTCTAACTCAATCTGACCCCTATTTTGGTGTTTCCACCTCCATAGATAGCCAAGTTTGCAATGATAGAAAAGATGATAAAGAAGGGAATACAAGCTATGTAAACAAAAGACACTACAAAATAGTACGTGCTTACTCAACCAAATGATATATAAGATAAGAGGAGCTTACCACCTCCATCCAAAGCATTCAAGGCTAGTGGAGGAGAAAATGAGAGGAACTCAAGCCTCTACTGCAATGGTGTTTTTCTAGTGCTTGCACTATTAGAGTGATGGAGTAGTGGATTGCTATGATGGAGTGTAAAGTGCTGCTACAAAGCTTGTGGATGCTTAAAAGAGAGGAGAAAATATGAAAAGATTAGCTCAAGATCTTGCCAAAACTTCTTCCAAAGATCCCCAATGGATCAAGGAATGAAGAATATGAAGGAAGAAGATGAAAAACAACCACATTAGGGTCGGCCAGCTGAACAGGGGCATTACACTTCAACTTCCAATAGGAAGTGTAACATCTCTGCAGACTCCAGCCACAAGAATTTTCTAGGGATGTAAGCACGCCGCGCAGACATCTGTGTGCCACACAGGTGTCCTCAACATAAACGTCTCCACTGACACACAAAGTAGGTGCCAAGTGTAATGTGAGAAATAGGCTTAAGTGGAATTAAGCCTCTTCCTTAGATTGTCTAAAGTGTAAGGGGGTAAAGGGGAATTTGCGTTAGGGGTGCAAATTCATGCCTATACACCTTTATCATGTTTAAACCTTTAAAGTCCACCCTATCAAATATAGATCTATCACTGTACACAAATAGTGCTTTCTAGATGAATTTATCATGAATTCCTTTTCTTCTATTTGGCTCTATTATCTCCCAAGTGACTATTGCATGCACATACAAATGGGGGCAATGTCTTTCCTTCTGCACCTTATGCATTTTCTTTAATTTCTCAAAACAATTTGAATTTTGATTCAATAAAGTCTAATACAGTATTGTGCTCGAAGAAGGAAGCAAGAAAAAACCATGTTGTCTTTTCCTACCTCCTAATATCCTTGTGAGTGTAAAATCCATCAAATATTTTCAATTTAAGCATGAAGTGAGTAGGCCCTTTAAAACTTGGGAAAATAATACTCTCTTTATTTGACCTTCTTATTGACTATTATTTTGTGAGATTTCATCCTTTGATTTGTCTTCTTCATGGAGTTAAAATATAGTGCAATGATTAGCTCCCCCTGGATGTGTACTTCTCCTTTATGAACTTAGTAATACCTCTTGTGCATGAAATGTGGTTTACATAAGTATAAATTTATCCTTCTCTTCCTTTTGATTCATCTTCCAAACTTTAGTAGACCTTCTTTCTTTCTCTTACCTATGGTTTCCTTCTTCTTGCTTAGTTTAAGTTATATAAGACAACTTCTATAAAATCTTTCTTTATGCCCATAGTTTTTGTATTTGTATAATATGAAATTATAATCTAATAATGGATAAAATGAGTTATAGTTCCTATTTTTCCACCCATAAGAACTTTTATTTTTGTTCCATCCATAATTATATCTCACATGTGCTCTAAAATCTCTTGCCTTATGACCAAAATGATTCCATGAAAAACAATAACCAAAGAAAAATTTGTGAAATCTGGTCAAATTTGCATTGCCTTGGAGGAAATGACTTCCTAAATTTATCCTTGTTAACTTTAGGAGGAGTGCTTGGTTTTTGTAATAATTGACTCTTCTCGCTTCATTCATTTCTAATAGGAATTTTGAGGGCATCTTCATAGCTTTTTCTTTTTCCCTCATTTACATTTTTTGATGGCTCTTTGGGATCTTGATCTTCCCTAGTAGTTTTCTATTTTTCATTATAAACAAGTCATGTCTTATTGAATGGTGACCTCTACCTATTGATAATATCATCTAATATTTTTGGTGCTTTTCTCAATATTTAAGCTTCTATTCAATTGAGCAATTGTTTTCTTCAATTCCTTCTTTAAGTAAACAATCTCAGACTCTAACCTTTCACAATGTTATTCCTTTTCTTTCAATTGGATTCTCGTCTCTTATTCAATCCTTTTCCATTCTTCAATTTAAATTTTTAGATTGAAGTGACCATATTTTTAGACTCTTCAAGAGTTTGTGATAACTTTACCTTAGTTAAATACAATCCTCTTCTTCATATTTCGAAAGATGGGGATTTTGTTTAAAATTATTCTTCCTATGAAACTTGATCTCACTTAGGGTATAAATAAGTTCTACCTCTAAACTTACTTCTCCTTTATTTTCATCATTTTATTCTTCTTCTAAATCCATCACTTCTTTTCTTTCACTCACTAACTTGTCTTCACTTTCCTTGTGTGCTCTCAAGATCTACCTCCAAGTAGTTAAACTATCTCTAAAGGAACCCACTATGATTCCAATTAATGAGCACTCTTATATTGAGAGGGTGTGAACTAATATAAAATATTGCTTGTTTAAAAGTATTATAAATTCATAGGTGTAAGAGCTAAAAATTAGATCTATCACAAGACCACCTACCAAAACAATGAAAACCTTCTAAATAGAGAATGCAAGAAATAAGCTCTTGATCGATATTAAGATATATCAAATATGATGACGAGGTATGTTCCAAGAGTGTACAATGACCTTTCTTATATAGAAAAGGTGTGATGAAGTACCAAATACAAATAATTTAATGACTTGTGTCATTATTAAATGACATGAGCCATCATTAAATGAACCAGGAATCTAATATTTAATAAAATCTAAAAAATAAAATATTGTCTAAACAACTTAAATATTCCTAGGACCTAAGCAGACTTAACATGTAAATATGACCCCACTAATAACTAGAGAGTGAAATTACCTATTTACACTTGTAGACATCTAAAAATGTCCTAATCAATATCACACACCTAATTTGATTACTAACACCATTTCTATCCCGATTAGCTCATTTTCACCTATTTAATTAAATGATGCCAATTGTTTAATTAAATTCATCACTTTACCTTTATTAACTGGATAATTAATATTTTTTGATTAATTCAACCGTTTTACACTACTTTTCATCTCATTTGATTAAATAATCCAAATTATTTAATTAAATCTCCTAAGTCCTGTCATTTGATTAAATAATGCAAATTATTCAATTAAATGTCCTAAATCCCACTTTGATTAAATGATTCTAATTGTTTAATTAAATCCCTAAATTACCTCGACTTGCACAATTAAATAATTTCTTAATTATTTAATTGACTAATATCTTCTAATTCATTCAATCATTGAAATAATATTATCATGTAATATTCCTCCAATTTGAATTCAAATATTTCCCTCCACATGGAAATATCTTCTCCATCTTCCTAAAATCATGGGATTGCAATTGTCTCAAGAAATTTGATCCCTTGATTAGAATCATTGATCCATGTCATTATTCAAGCTCATCCATGGATTTGATCTTTGATCCATGCCATTTTCTCTCTTTGAATTTTATCCATTGATTAGCCAATTTGATCCTACCCATTGATTCATCCAAAAAGCCTATAAATAGTCCTCATTTCTATGAGAATTTCATTTACAAGCATTCAAGCAATTGCACTATAGCCATTTTCATATTCATTCTTGAGATCAAAACCACCATTTGTGAATCAGTTACCTCATTTTGCATCAATTTAACCATTTGAAGCTTTTCATCAATAATGGATTAGGCTTGCTAAGCACTCCACATCAATCCAACCCTAATCCCATAATGGGATGAGGTTTGCAATCCTTTAGTTAGTTTTTTCATTTGATTTACTTTGTTATTTCATGTTTAATGACTTCTTGATTAGTAATTTATAACAATTTCATTGGAATATGGTTTAGTTAGATCTTTTGTTGGTTTAATTTGTCTATTTCAATAGTATTTGATCTTGTTGACTTTCCATGTTCACATTCTAGAATGCCTGGTGGGACCCCACATCCCTATCTAACAAATTTGTTTGAGTTTTCTCATACTTTGTAGGATCAAAAGGTAGGGTGACACATTTTCATCTCAACAGGTCGAAACATTTGTAAATGGTGACACATATGCATCTCAATAGTTTGACTCATCCATAAATGGTAACACATTTTCATCATAAAGGTCAGTGCATTTGAAAATAACCACACATCTAGTAATCTTTTTTGTCTTTCTATTTGCAAGTTGGTAAAGCGACACATTTGAAGTAAGGCAACACATGTGCAAAATACCAGAGTGATGCATATGCCTGACAGTTTGACGTATGTGCACTAACACTATGATGCATCTATAGGTAAAATAGGGAGTTCAAATTTAGGGTTTTCATCCAAATTTTAAATTGATTTTACATCTAACCCTAACCTTTTCCATGTTGTTGTTTGTTGGTTTTCTAAGACTAACACTTGTAGGAAAGCATGGAGCAAAGCGAAAAGTGTTTATTCAAACTCATCCAAAGGAATAAAACCTCAATCCAAAGTCTCTCTTAACACTTACATGAAGGATAACCTTAGGGTTTTTAGTTTTCATGCTTTAGATTAGAATATCACACTTACATTGGTGCTTTAAGAATTGAACAACAAAAACTACTCACATTTACTTTGGGTTTAAAAATGCGCACATACTTTTTCTTGGTTTAAAATGAATGCATCTTTCATTTGGGCTTAAAATTAACCAACAACTTGCACCTTTATATGTAGATTAACATGAATCACATTTTATTTTGGTGAATCTAAAATGAATCTTATTTTCATTGTCCTATGTGTTTGGTAAGCCAGATGCATATCCTCTCTCCTCACACCTAGTGCAATCTTGGGTGAAGAGAAACATCTTGTACTTGTATATGTTCATTTCTAACCCTATAAGGTTGTTTCTATGTATCCTCTCCCCTAGCGCCTAGTGTGATCTTGGGCAAAGAGAATAATAAATCCCTTTTTCTTTTGAGTAGGTGGCCTACCTTGAGACACATCCTAATGGAGAAATCAAGGTTTCAACCTCAAGTGGTGTTTTTGGGCACACTATATAAATTGGGTGAGAGAGAAATATGTAGGTCGATTCATGCATACAACACTCTAGACTTGTGTGGATTTCCCAGTGCAATGTTTAAGAGGTCGACAGTGTTCACCAAGTTCAACCCACTAAAAATCTATTTTTATTAGAGGCCTAAGACTTTCAAATTTTTTCTCAAAGTGGTGCAATGGAATACATTCCATGAAGTTACTTTCCATGTACCAAACATAGTTGAGGTGACACAATCCCTTGCAAGGAACTTTTCCTTCCAAGGTAAGAGGTGTATTGTGTACATGTGCATACTCTAGTTACTCACTCTATGGGAGGTATTTTATCATGCGAGCCTACTTTGAGAAGATAAACCTAATCTACCCACTAAATAGGTTGTGCAATATGGTGTATTTTTCATGTTGAGGCCCTTTAACACCAATTAGTGATTTCTTGTGGAACACATAAAAATCACTTTATCACCTCATTAAGTAAGTTTTGCATGTTGTATACTATGTTTGCAAAATCAAAACATCAAAAAAATTAGGTCAACTTGCATTTTGAAGATCCCCTAAGTAGCTTGAAGTGTTTTCCTAGAAGTATGATGCCTTTTCAAAAATTTATGCTTCCATTTTTGTCAAAACGGTGCTTCTATTTGCATATTGGCACATTTTCTAGGGAAAATAGACATATTATAAAGTGATTCCTTTGCTAGATAGTCTAGCACTTTTGTTGAACATCAATGCATGTAGAATACCAACACTTTTAAACAGCAAAAGCTCAAAGCATTTGCATGACAAATCAATGTATTTGATTGATAGTCTGACACATTTTGCTAATTTTAGAAAACTGCAACTTTAAACAAACAAAATTGATTTGTATTCTGGTTCTAAAACTTCAAATTGATACGCAAATAGTTCAAACTGAAAAAAACCAATCTTGGCTCACTTATAGCACTCATCAAATAACACACAAAGTTAATGTTCTTCAACATCTTGGTCTTGTCAAAAAAATCTTCTAGTCTTTTAATCAAGATCAACATCAAAAAATAAATTATAAACACACAACAACTTGAAATTTTGGCACCAAATCTCTTAAACTAAATATTTTACAACATCAACTAGTTTATCTATTTCTAAGCATTTAGTTGTATTGGTGCACATAATTTTTTGGACAAAATCACCTTGGAGTCACAAGTCTAATATCAAGGTTTGCAAGTTCATAAACATCCACATCAACACACATCGGCCAAACTTGAGTTTAGATTATGGTTAAAAATTGTGTTTCACATTATTTACACATTAACAATGTCATCAATCATTGGTCCTAAATCTATTAGAATGTCTTTGTTCTACCAATAAATTTTGAAAAAATAATTCACATCAAAAAAATTCAAAGGTAGACACAATTTGTAGGGTTACAAATAGGTCACAACATAACAAAATCATGGAAGCAAACCCTCGTTCTTCAAACATGCTTATCACTACGAATAAAAATGACTCAAATGTTCCTACAAACATAGGTTTTATTGATCAAAATTTTGGGATTCCACAAACAATTTCACAAGAGGATGAGCTTCCTCCATCAAAGAAGATCAAAACATCCAAAAAACCATCCCAAGATGGAACAAACAATCAAGAACCACCCCAACCATTAGAAGAAGTAATGGTTCAAATAAAGGATATCATAAACAAAACCCATGATCTCACTTGTGAGGAGATCTTAGAATTCAACAAGACCAAGAGCTCATTAAATCCTTAGAAGTGATGATAAGTGAGGATGCAAATCAATACATACTTAAACTTGCACAAGTAGGTGCCTAATTTCCCCAAACCTTTGATGTGGACACACTAAGGGAACAACCATCCACAAGCATGAAACCTATGAATAAACCTTCTCAAAATGACTCTTTGGTCCATAAAATTGTAGAATAAATAACACAACCATCCTCATCAAACGTATCAAGTGAATCTAGCATGGTAGGTTCAAAAAATTTCAAAAATCAATACATCAATCCATTATACAATACTCAAAATCTAGAGAATCATACAAATTTGGGCATTCCTCAAAATACCAATATTCCACCAACACTCAACACCAACATCCCCTCAACATTTAATGTTTAAAACGTTCATACAAATATACCTAGTGTTCAACAAAGTCATTAGGGTCAAATCCAACAAAATCAAGGACCTCAATCAATGCTACAACAAAATCAAGGACCTCAACCAAGGTTAAACAAAATCAAGGACCTCAACTACTATTACAACAAAATCAAGGTCCTCAAAAAGTGTCACAATAATATCAAGGGTCTCAAAATCTAGTACCTCAACATCAAGAAGGGTCTCAAAATCAAGGTCTTCAACAAAAGTCATATCAAAACCAAAATTTTCAAATCTACCACATCAAGGGCCTCAATATCAAAACCAAATTCCACCCAAAATCAACATCAATCTATTCACAACACCATGCCACAAAAGAAAAAAACATCTTCAATATCATCAACCACCAACTCAACATCAAGATCAACCATTGCAACATCAACAATATACTACTCTACAACTGTTGCAACAACAACAACTTTCCCAACAATAATTGATGTCACAATAATACATGCAAATATCATCGTACATCAATTATCAACAACCAAATCCATCACAACAAAATGTTGTCTCGCAAAATCAATATGGATCTTACAATGCATCTCCTTAATATTAAGGGAATCCACAACGTCAAACTAGTTTTTCACTTCAAGGAAACTATCAAATGGGCCCTATATATTCAAAATATCAAACCGTTAATCCTCAATTTCAAATGCGTTCATATGACACAAGTGTTCCTCTTTACCATGATCCAAGTTTACATACCATGTATGCTTCACCATCAAACAATACTCCTAATGGCATATCTTCAAAAATTAAAACACTCACACAGAAACTCTAGGACATTAAAATGGGAAAGACTAAGGAGTTGTATACGGTTCAAGACCTATGTCCTTATCTATTTAATCGAAGCATAACAATGGTACCATTCCCTCCAAAATTTGACATTCCTAAATTTGACAAATGCAATAGATGTGGTAATATAGAGGAACACATCAAAGAGTTCTATGTTGCATGTATGGAAGTATCGTACAAAAATTCACACTTAATGTGTCTCTTCCCAAGAATTTTTGGAATGGTTTTCCCACTTACCCCAAGGAATCATAATATTTAAAGAAATAATAGATCAATTCATAGCACGCTTATCCTACAATATTGATGCTAATGTAACCTTGGAGGATCTTTATACCCTTAAAAAAAGAGAGAAACATTTGCATCTTTCTTACAATGATGGAGACACAAAGCAAGCAAATGTACAAATGGCCTATACCCAAAAGACAAAAAATGGAAATCATTGCAAGAAATGTGGAAACAAATTTATCCTTCCAACTAAGAATGCAATGTTTAACATCATTTGAGGAGCTAATATCAAAATTTCTTAACATTTAATGAGCTCTAATTGCTAGGGGATCCACACAAACTCACAATCAACCATCTAGTTCCAACGAAAAACCCTGATTTTGGGCTAAAAATAAGAATGTTACTAATGGAAATGTGATGGATTGAAATGTTGTTATTTTTGGGATATGGTGTTGTACACCATTGCATAAATTTATTTATCATAATTTTGTAATTAAATAATTATTAGTTGTGATACAGCTTGGTGGTGTTGTTAATCACACTAGGTAATTATTTAGGGTCCATTTGATGTTGTATTGTAACATTGTATTATTATTATTTGTGTGGGAGACATGTGATAATAATTTAATATTGGGGAAATATTAAATAAAGTGAAGTCTTAGTACCCAATATTAAATAAGGGGTTAGTGGTTTTGTATTCACATGGTTTTTTGGTACGTGATTTTACCTTGTCACTAGTATTTTGTGTGAGCTTATGTCTATAAAATAAAACAAATGTGTAGTGGTTTAGGTTGGGATGAGTGTTTTGGATGTCATTATAGTCTTCTTTAGGAGTGAATTTGTGAAGCATGACATGGGATGTGTGAATTCATGCTTGGACATATGGGAATGCATTGGAGGGCTTGATGCTTCAGAAGTTTTCATTATAACTCTTGTATTTTATTATTGTTGATTAATATGATGGAGTATGGATGATTTTAGAGGCTAGGTTTTTCCCTCTTGAGGGTTTTCCTAGGGTATATCTTTTTTCATCTTTGATGGGTATGTTGTCTATTCTCTTGCATATAGATTCTACATACTTATTTGTATGAAAATCTCTTTTGGGTTATGTGGAAATTATCATTAGATGGCTACAAGTTTCCTTACAGTTATGAAGGAACCATTGCACATACATACACAACAAAAAAACACACCACAAAACATGCAACAAACTATTAATAATGCAATTCCTTTGTGAGGACCACCACCAGGACAAAACAATGCTCCTCAACAATAATTGACTCCCTTAGGGGAACCCATTGAAGTGGTGATGAAGAAGTTGATTCAATCAAACCTCATCATGCTCTTGGATTTTAAAAACTATCAAGAACCTCAATTCAAGCCTTTGTGGTACAAAGATGAAGATCATTGTGAATTTCACCAAACTAAGGGACATAAAACACAAAACTATGTCAAACTTTAACATCTCATCCAAGACCTTATTGATCAAGGCAAAGTCAATATCAATCAAAATCAAGGAATTAAGATTTAGGGATCTATAGAAATCCTATACCTAATCATGGGAAGGAAAAAGATTCTAGAAATGCATCAAGCTCAAACAATATAAATCATACCTTTGATAATGTGGTAGGACACATTCATGTTACTCATTCATCACAAGATGAGGAATCAGACATGCATCAAGACACTTTCCTAGTGCAAAATCAAGATCAATCAATAGTTTCTAGCAACGTTTCATATTGAAATGACACCAAATACGTCTCAAATTGCAATATCCCTCCCTCATATAAATTCATGATTGGACACATTGAAGAAATTGCAATGAAACAAAAGCCTAAATTGTTCCATCCATATCTACTAAATCTTGTGAGGAATCCTCTACCAATGCTATGCCACCCATTCAAGAATCATGTCAAGAAGATAATCCTGAGTATAATGAAAGTTTCTCTAAATATATTCAAGGTCAAGAGATCATATCCTTGAAGCATTATCATGACCTACATAGTATTTTTTGATCTATCAATAAAAAAATTTCTAACATAAGTCAAGATGAAGAGCTCACTTCCTCAAAATACTATCATGGTCTAATGACCATCTTACAATCTATTTAAGACTTCAAAGAAATATCAAATGCTGCCCATTAGATAATTCTATCTAAAGGAAATATAGCTGATCTTCATCCAAAATAAGAGTCTCCCACTCTTAACACCATCACACAAAAGCAAGCAATGATGGAAATTATAGAAGATACTTACTTTGACTTTGAGTGATCGAAATCTCTTGAGACAATCAAAATTTGACACATCCCAAATTTAAATTGAAGACATTGAGTATGAATATATCCAACACTATCAAAGCAAAGGATTATTTTTACAAGAATATGGTATCTTAGAATTAGTACTGATAGTTAACACTCCTAAGAAACAAAGTGTAGATGAAATAAAATCATGTGTCCAAGAGAAGTCATACTCAGTGGTAATTTGTTAATGGATACACTATCAGGGTAAAGAGCTAGGCCTCCAAAAGCATGATATCTTGGAATCAACAAATATAGTCAACAAACTTGAGCAACAATAAATTGGTTCTACATAAATCACAAAATCTACACATGATAGTGGTACCTCCACAATGTCGGGGGCAACTTTATCTAGTGAAAATATCAACATAGGGAGCATGAGGAGTCCTTATGATAAAACTGCTACCAACACTACAACTATCCATGTCATGAATCATCATCCTCACATATTTCCACCCATCAATTGGGACCAACAAAAGAGAACATATACCACAAAAAAGAGCAAGACACTAAAGAAAAAGAATCAACCAAGAAAAATGGACAAAGACAATTCAAATGGATGCCAAAGAAGAAGAAAGAAAAT
>CM021106.1:248937454-248968354 GCA_007115665.2 Sequoiadendron giganteum | reverse complement strand
TGGATGAAGTTTTGACCTTGTAAGTGATCTTTGTGAAGTCATTGACCTTAGCTCCATAAGAGTTGAGTGGGGGAGACCTTGTAGGTCCTTTTTCCTTAGCCCTTATTGTGGGAGGGTTGAAAGCTCCTCCCCTTAACATTTCACCACTACAAGTTCATCCTCCTTCCCCCTACGATGATCTAGAGTGGGAAGCAGATGACCTCTTAGTTGATTAGTGTTAGGGGGAGGCCTCTTCTTTATCTTTAGATTAGATGTGTGTATGTGTTGTGATGTGTTTCCCCCATAATTGTGCTATGTGGCCTTGCACGACCCTCATCACCCCTGTTGGTGTTTGGATACAAGTGTGGTGCTTGTGTTGTAAACCTACTTCTATCTATATCATCATTCTTCCATGTTTGTGATTGACTTTTGGCAAATTGGGGATGATGCAAAGCATTGGGGGAGTTTAGGCCTCCCTTCCATGTCGACCCAATTTTTTATTTTCTCTTTGTCTTCTTGTGCATTCTTCACATGACCTGATATAGTAGGGGGTTGATGACAATTCATTTATATACTATTATTATACTTATATATATTTATGAGTAGTTCTGACCCTAAAATATCAGGCTACCCCTATGCCCTTTGTTCATGTTCTCTTTCCTTTGTTAGTGTTCCTTTATCTTTCTCTCTTTTTTGCTTGAGTTGTCCCTCTCATGTGTGACTACCCCACCCCTACATCACTTTGATCTTCAGAAAATCTATTCATCGCTAATGAATCTTTTCTTAAGAATCTTCACACACTTCTTTGTATGAATTTCATTCTCAACTTGAAACCCTAATGGAACATGTTTCCTTCATCATGGGTTTGTAAAGAAAGAGCTTGAGAACCTTCCTCCTAAGTGGGAATAGCTTTGATCTTTCCCTTGCATGGGGGCATACTCTTCCTTTCAAATTCCTTGATGAAGTGAACATCTTTTAGAAGGATTCCTTGATGATGAATTGATTCAAGATAGAAAACACTAGCTTTCGAATAGTACGTCCCTTGAGTGGACCCCTTGCTATCTTGAAGGGTTCCTGAGGGACCCTCTCTGAAAGTTTCTCCTTCAAGTAAAACAATTTGCGTCTAGCTTAGGGACAACCTGACTAGACCTCGCTTTTCAAATAGTGCGTCCCTTGGGTGGACCCCTCCTCCTTTTGAAGGGTTATCGAGGGACCCCTTTGAAAGATTTCCAACTTTTTGACAGTCTACATGATTCTTTATTAACTTTCCTATGTGGCGACTTCTTGACATGTTCTATGTGTGGGTAAACATGTTGCTTTACAAGTGCACCCATGAAGCCACTTTTTGACTCTACGGAGTCTTCTTTTCTAGGTTTCCTTCATGTGAGAGACCTTGGGAAACACCTTCCTTGCAGGTTTGTGGGCCTATAAGACACTTACTTCTTGGGGTTTCCTTCATGTGAGATATTTTTGGGGTTTCCTCTTTGTAGGTTCACGGGCCTATAAGGTGCTTTCTTTCTTCAGCTTCATAGTTCTGTAGAGCTATAAAGTCCTTTTCTTGTCCTGCACTATCAAGTTTGCCAGATCGTGGTCTATTTCCTCAATGGTTCAGGTATACATTTCTAACTCTACTAATTCTTTGATCTACTTTACTGAATCACTCATCAGTATTCATGTTCGCTAAAGTAGGGGAAAAATGTATAGGAGTTAATTTGTACCCTTACGCAAATTCCCCTTTTATACATCCCCACCTTAAAAAACCAAATCTGAAGGCAAAATTCCACATAATCTCATTGCATTATTCCACTTGGCATCTATTTTGTGTCTTGGTAGAGGAATAATTGTTGGGAATTCCCACGCAGTGTGCTTACATCCCTAGAAAATTCACACGTATGAAGCTTGTAGAGGTGTTACACTTCCCATTGGAGGTCGATTTATAATGCCCTCTTCGACCAACCAATCTAAATATGGATATTCCTTCATCTCTCCAAGAAATTCATTCATTTTTATTCCATTTCAGATCTTCACAAGCTCTAAGCATTCAATCCATCACTCTCAAGCAGCACTTTGCACTCCATAGCAGCAACAAAAATACTCCATCAACTTCGTAGATCATGTGTAGGACAAACACCATTGCAATAGAGGCTTGAGTCCTCTTATTTTCTCCCCCATTAGCTAGTGAGCTCTTGGTGGAGGTGGTAATCTTTCTACTCCTCTCCTCTATGATTTGGTTGGGTAGTATAACATTATTTTGTAGTGCTTTTGTGTTCTTTACTTCATTTCTTGCTTTATCATACTTTTCTCCATTATCATTATCTTGGTTGTCCATGGAGGTGGTAACACCAAAATGGGGGTTTGACTGAGGTAGACCCCTATATACAGTCCCCCAACAATTTTCCCCTCTTGTGTGCAAGTGGAAGTGTTCTTAAAGCTAGCTGGCGAATGAGCACCTTTGTGAGGTCATTCTTGTCATCCTCTCTTATAGTGTTGTTTTAGCCCTTCAAAAGTAACTAGTTAGGTTGTTAGTCTATTTTCCTATGTTTATCCTTATCTCTTTAGTCCTCTGGTTGTATGGATGCCAGTGCACCTGAGAGACTCCAGTGTGTTGTGTTGTCATCCCAAAGCCACACTTTCATCCTCGGGTGGAGAGCTCCTTGAGACACAGTGTTGACCCTGAAAACCAACTCACCTAGCCCCATTTTGAGTTTCGGCTCTACAAAGTGATCAAAGGACATTATATTCCTCATCATTCTTTTCCCACATTTCCTAACACTCCTTTAAGCTGAGGTAAGTTAGGGAAGCCTTCTTCTCTTAGCCCTCCATGACTTGGGGCCTTGACGTGGTTGGTCCCCCTCTCTTACAATAAGCTATATCAATAAGTTGGTAATAATTCCACTTGCAACTCCATATCCAATTTTTATTGCTCATCAAACCAAGTTTGGAGAACCAAAGGTTCCAAACTATTAATTATTTCCTCCACATTTCATATTCCTTGTCATACTCCACCATCCACTTCTACATCCATGGTATCTAATTCTCACATTGACCATGTCTTGGCAGCTACGCTTTATCATAAGGATGCTAAGTGTTCTTTTTCATGATGTACACATGTGGATGAGGTTGACTACAGTATCAACAAATAAACAAGGGAAATGAGAATTCTCAAGGGTTACATTCAAGTGCACGTATCTTGGAAAAGCAACTACTCTAGGAAAGATACCTCTAGCACATCATGGCAACAATATCTACATCAGTATCAAGAGGTGGTTTGACATGATTTACAACCTTCAAAAAAATTAAAAAATTAAAAAAATCAAGAAAATAGTAAAAATAAAAATCATCCTCCAATGAAAACCACTTCAGTGGCACTTTGGGAAAGTACCATAATGAAAACCTTACAAACAGGCATCATGAGTATAATCAAGCATCTATATCCACCGTTTTAGATGGAAGCATCTCATCCCTTTCATGATATGTCCAAAATTCCCTCCATCCATCCAATCCGTCTCTATTTAGATCTTCCAAATTATCTTGATCTTGACAAAGTCTCGACATATACTTTAACTTTACTCATGGGAATATATTGACATGGTAAAATCTATTGAAAATATTTGCATTGTCCTAATAATCCTATATTTAGCATTCTCATAATAATCCTATTGCATGATAAACTCTACTGAAAAATATTTGCATGCTTATCCATTCACTATCCTCATTTGCTATTGAAATATTAAACATTGCTAGACACTGGGGACAAGTATTTGATATTTCTTTCAAATAACTCTTGATCCATGTCCAATATCTCACAACGTGATATCAACATCATGATCTAAGAATCATTAATCTTCCATTTATTTATCCTATTTATCCCTCCATCCATCTACGCTCGTGCCATAACTTGGTATTCAACAAGTATATATCCCCTTTAAGTACTACTTGGCATATTCCTAAGGTCATTTTCTACTACCTATATTGAGGTATTCTATCACATCACATTGGGGGCATATTCCTATACCTACATCAAATCAAGTTCTTGTATATTCCCTTAAGGTTATTCTCAAAAATCTCAAAAACATCAAAATATTTGTAAATTTTCAAAATCCAAAAACGTCATAACATTCTAAAAATCCAAAAACATTCATAACATCATCAACATCCAAATCAAGTCAAAACACCTAAAAAGTTTAAAAAATCAAAAAATTAAAAACATTTGTTGAACTACGTTGCCTTTGTGCATGTACATGGGCAAGGCCATCATCAATGCACCCCCAAGGCTTAGGTTATTCCTTTAGCGGTATGTCATAATAAACTGATAATCCATCCATGTTTATATCTCATCAATAAAATGTGTCAAAAGCTAGTTGAACTACATTGCCTCTGCACATTTCCATAGGCAAGGCCATCTTCGATGAGCCCTCGAGGCATTAGGTCAATCTCTCTTAGGACTTGTTCTTGGTATAACCTTAGAATATATAAAACCATTTGGAAAACATTTGAAAACCCAAAACAACCTCAAATAATTTGAAAACTCAAAACATTCAAATAATCTGAAAACCTCAAAAACAACCTCAAAACATTTTTAAAAGTCAAAAACATTGAAATATTTGGGAAAAAAATACCCATCCCATTTCAATTTCATCCCTAATAAATTTATTTTCACACTCAACCTTTGGCAACATAAATGGAAACAGGCACAAAAATTAGTGAAACACAAAGTTGTAAATGCAAAAGTCTTAAGTCATGATCATGGCCAAACATGTTGGTTAACACTTATATTAATGACCTATCAAATAGTTAGAATCAATTAGTTAATCCACACCTAATAACATGTCCTATGAATAGATCTTTCCTATAATGGACATCATCATTGAAAATCATCTTAATCACATCCTTTGGAAAGAGATATGGATTGTAATATGCCCATTGTTCTACCCAGTAATTTTACTATGTTTTACCCACAAGTGAATAGTTTATGCATCTAACATTAAGAGAAATAAAAAAAATTCTTTTATTTTGAATAATAAATGCATATTTGAACATATCCTTTCATTAATACAAGTAATGATATTACATAATCCAAATGTGACATTTCACATTTACATTCTCCATAGAGATGGTACAAGTTTACATGCATAGCTTCAACGAGCCTACCAAAATAGAAAATACAAATGGTATAGAATATCCTCCTTAAATATTGGCCACCAATTGTGTGAGGAGAAGCATCACTCAAGTGCTTTTCTGCCCACCACAAACTCACTGCGGTCCCCTAAACATCTACCAAACTAGTATGATGGCCCTACTCTTTGACAAAGAGATTGGTTTGGTAACCTCATAAAATTAGCCTTTTCTTAGCACTGTGTTGTGTCCTACATATCTAGAGATAATATGCAGTGGCTACAACCTACATGTATGGCAATCCCTACCTAGTATGTAAACTCAGATCATAGTGAGTTGATAGTGTAAATAGTGGCTACTTACACTACTTTGGCCAAAGAATTCATCACCCCTTACTTTGAGTGAGTCATCTATTTCACCCATCTTCCTAGCTTGATATTGTTTTGACCATTCATACTCTTTACATATGTTACCCCCTTTCCCATGGATTATTCTAACCCCATGAATAACCCAATTAACCATATGGGTATTCATATCACCACAACATTTAAATGACTTCAGTTCAAAAGGTATGATCTCAAAAATAAATGACCTCAGTCAAAAAGAATAATCTCATCAATAAATGACTCCATTAAAGAGTATAATCTCAACATTAAATTTAATCCAATAATTATTATAATCAATAATCAAATGATCAATCAGATCATATTGTTTAATCCCAACATATTTTCTTAATCAATAATCAACTAAACAACCCAACCAAATACTTTATTCCCAACCTAGGGTTTCAATCAAAAGTGATGTAACGATCAAGTGATCATAAAAAAAACATATAACTCTCTTTTCTTATACCTCAAATATTCTTATGTTTACAATGTTCACTACATTTGAATGTTAATCTAGAGGGCATTGACTTGAGAAGGGTTTGTGCTTTTGCACCTACAAGTCCTCTTCTCAATACAACTATGGGTTGCCAGAACGTGAGTTCTCCTCCTAAATTTCATAAATAGGAATAGAGTCTTAACCAAAATAAGAAAATAACATAATCATGAAATACATTTTATCAACCCTATTGTTGAATATAGATATAAGCATCAAGTTTATCCCCTAGCCCTAGGAATAATAGTCTTTTAGGACTGCTTTCAAGGAGATTTAAGTAATCAATCAAGTATAAATTATCAATATGATTTGGAGAACATCTCAACCTATCATTGATGACATGTCTTATTATACCATCATTACCATTGTATTGCTAACCTCATTATCCACAAGGGTTTACCTAGTATTATATTCTAATAGCTTCAAGTTATCTCAAGACATCGACATATTCCACATCTCACATTTCATGCTACATACGTATAGTGTAGAAAGATTACATGTAGTTTAAATAGAACATAGTCATATAAATTATCATAAAGGATATATATAGAAAAACTCAAATAAAGAGGTTTTACCAAAGCAAGATACAATCAAGAAAATGCAAGCTTACCAAAGCATTATAACACATATATTTAAATCCATCCTTTTTAATCAAGACAATCAATATTAAGTAACCTTTCAAACATAAATAACAAGGGAATAGAAATCAACATGCCTATACAAAATCTCCAACTGATAATTCTTCCTTCCTAGCTCAATTCCACAAGCCTGCTTGCTACTTCAACCCAATTCCCACTTCTAGCCTCTTACTAACTCTCTCAACAATAAAAAATGTAAAATAGAAAAGCAACTCACTAGCACAAAAAACACAACAAAATAACAATGAAGAAATCAAATTAATAAGTGTAACAAATGGTAGAATGAGCGCCTCTATATATAGTAAAATATGAGCAACCAAAGGCTACAAATAGGACAATACTTTTGAAATATTTCTACTCCCATGCAACAACTTATCTAACTAACTCACATATTTGCAATAGAAAATAGTCCTCACAATTTAAATGGCTAAGTCGACTTGTTTCAAGAGACAACAAGACTCTTTTATTGAGTCAATGAGAAACACAACCTTTTAGCAAGTTCCCTACTTTGGTTTGCAAGTCGACTACCCCTCTATATTGCTTCCAACTTACCATTGACTAAGTTTATGCACATCTATAGGTTTAAGACTTTTATTTGCACTCAAATACATATTCAACATTGAAATTTTCCCCATACAAACTGGGCGTAGCATTTCAAATTTTAACGACACTTTAAATGAAGTGAATTCCTTTTAACATGGAACACACTTTTAGGAACTAAATCAACATTGTATTAATGCTTTAACTACCACACTTAGTATTATTGCCATCCTTGCACTTTACTTATTGTGTAGCATTTTAGTGCAACATATTCATTATGTTTGTTGGCTTTTATTCTTGCTAAACCTCCACTATGGGCTACAAAATACACATGTGCCCCATATAATTGCAAGAATTTTAAAATACATTAACATTTGCATATATATATAACATGTATATATTATAATATATATATATATATATATATATTTAATATATATTTACATTAACATAATTAACCATTTGATATTAAATATATATATTTATATATATACAAGTTCCAATGATTTTATATACGTATATATACACATATATTAATATGAATGTTTATTTCATATATTAATATATATATATATATAGATATCTTTCATATCTACACTAAAACATATATTTACATATTCATGTGCATTGTATGTGTTTACAATATGTATATATATATATATATATATATATGAATATACATGTAAATACATGCATTATCATTAATATAATGACCTTTACAAATGCATGGGTGTGTATATATATTATATTAAATATATACTATATGTATACATATTGATTGATCACACATGTATTATATTTATGTGTAGGTCGTCGACTGTATACATACATGTATATTCAATACACACATATTTATGTACATTTATACTTATTTACAACCTTTGAGTATCTCAACTATCAAAGACATTCAACTTAAAATGCCAAGACAAACAAAAGGAAACATGCGAAATTAACCGAAAAATTCCTATCAATTAAAAAGATCAACAATGTGGTTTTACACATGCCAACATTAATTCACCCCAAAAACTAGGTCAAAGGTTTACTTACCAAAACTCGCTCTAACTCAACTCAACTTGACCAAACTAGAATGTGAGTGTGTGATAGATCAAATAGGTATATTAAGGGTTACCAAACCAAGATCCTCTCCTGGGTGATACTTCCCCTCTCTTTCAAAGGTTCAAACCTATTCCTGCATCTAGCTTAGTACATCATAATAGTAGTTAGTCATTCACATGAAATCCACTTGCATCATAAATCATTTGCATCATCCAAACATTAAAGTAATCAGACTACAATTCATATTCATTAATCACATTTTTCATTAGTATAAAACATAATCATACCTTCAAAAGGCAATAATATCTTAATACATATTTTAGTATTTCATTCACCTATCAAACATATTAAACTCGTGATTCTCATTCATCACCATATTTACTCATGAAGGTAAAAGTAACTTGGTAACTATGAGATGGGTGTAACATGGATAACATTGACTATTTGTTCATTTTGATCTTTTCTTATTATTTATCTTATTGGTCCATTCTGATGATCTCTCGATGATATCCTCAAAATGATTTATCACCATATTTAGAGAGAAAGGAATGGTGAATTGATCAATGCTTTTGTTTATTATGCTTGTTGGATATTCTTGTAATACAACCTCGATGAATACTTGCTTTGCATGTGCGGGGATAGTCTCAAGTAAAATAATGGCTAGGACATATAAGGTTAATCATACCTTTTGTGTGTTAGTCTCCTTAAGTTGATGGCTTCATTCTTTCACATGATCAAACAAGGTTTTCATATGTCAAGTATGAACAAGGATACTCCTATCTATTTGCAGAGTCAAATTCCATGCATTAGTTACAATGTGATCCTAGTTGTAAATACCTTGGTGCATCATGTCTATTTTCTAGATCAAAATAAGGAATGCTATGATGAATTAAGCCTAATTTGAGAAGAAAAATAATATCATCTATCCTATCTAATCAAATATCCAATAAAATCTCAAATCATCATAGGTTTGTTAGAATCCCGAAACAATGTCAATACAATACTAATCAATATCCATCTTATTCTATCCAAGTATCAAATCTATGTGATATACATAAAAATATAGATGAGGCTACCCATAGGCAATGAATGTCTATACATCATAAAATCTATTTGCATTAAGCATATGAGCTTTCTAAGAGGTACCTTTCATCCTTTGATTAGCTGAACTACTCTCGTAGCTTTATCGTGAGCTTAACTCAAAAGTTATTTTTTCTACTCAATCTCTCAAGGGGGGAGCATACCAGCATTCTGTCATTCGTTGGGGCATAGTGAGACATCCAAAAAAAATCAGAGAAATCAGAGAAATTTTTATTTTTTTTAATCTTAGTAACATTACCTAAGTAGTATCAGTTCTTTGAAGCAACACAACAAGTACCTCACTTCAAAGAGATGTAAAATGTAGACATATAAAAATTTCCTAATCAATATCACACACCTGATTTGATTACTAATGCCATTTCTATCTCGATTCACTCATTTTCACCTATTTCATTAAATAATATCAATTGTTTAATTAAATTCATCAATTTTCCTCTATTAATCAGATAATTAATATTGTTTGATTAATTCAACCTTGCACACTAGTTTTCATCTGATTTAATTAAATAATCCGAGTTATTTAACTAAATATCCTAAGTCCTCTCATTTGATTAAATAATATAAATTAAATGTACTAAATCCCACTTTGATAAAATTATTCTAATTGTTTAATTAAATCCCTAAATTCCCTCCAGTTGCACAATTAAATAAATTCTTAATTATTTAATTGACTAATATCTTCTATTCCTCCAATCATTGAAAGGATATTCTCATAGAATATTCCTCCAATCAATTATTTCCCTCCACATGGAAATATCTTCTCCATCTTCCTAAAATCATGGGATTGTAGTTATCTCAAGAAATTTGAGCCCTTGATTAGAATCATTGATCCATGCCATTATTCAATCTCATCCATGGATTTAATCTTTGATCCACTCCATTTCCTCTTTTCAAATTATATCCGTTGATTAGCCAATTTGATCCTAGTCATTGATTCATCCAAAAATCCTATAAATAGTCCTCATTTCTATGAGAATTTTATTCACAAGCATTCAATCAACTGCATTATAGCTAAAATTATATTCATTCTTGAGATCAAAACCACCATTTGTAAATAAATTGCCTCATTTTGCATCAATTTCACCATTTGAAGCTTTGCATCAACAATGGATTAGGCTTGTTGATCATTCCACATCAATTCAATCCTAATCCCCCAATGGGATGAGGTTTGCAATCCTTTAGTTGGTTTGTTCATTTGATTTACTTTGTTATTTCATGTTTAATAGCTTCTTAATTAGGAATTTTCAACAATTTCATTGGAATATGGTTTAATTAGATCATTTGTTGGTTTAGTTTGTATATTTCAATTGTATGTGATCTTGCTAACTTTCCATGTTCACAAAACCAACACCCCCTTAAGTGCAACTAAGGGAGAAGAAATTAATTATGCAAGGATGCAATGATGGGTCTTAGCTATGAGGCCATTTTAGGTACCCATGTACAAATGCAAATGAAATTTCTCACAAATGGAGAAAATGATAAATACCACATGGGAAAAAATACCTCTACAAAAGAGAGAAAATATATAATCAAGTGATGAAAGACGGAGGAATCCATGATATCCCACGTATAAATCCACCACATATATACATTACAAATGCACCCTCATAAGAGGGAAAGAAAGAAACCACATAGCCCCCCCATAATGAAGTAGCTCCATAACCACTAAAGAATGTTTGAAGATAAAAGAGAATCCAATGCTGAAAAACAACATGTCTCCCCTTGGAAAGAAATAAATCCAATGGTTAATGTTGAAGAAACCTCATATCCATGAAGAATCAAGAGGGAATGATATCTTTGAAGATGCATCAAGTGTCTCTGAAGATGTCTCAACAAAATCAGGCGTGATCCCAATCAAGGAAGAAGACAAAGGATGTGGAAACTCAAGAGTAACCTCCAAATAATAAGTGTGATCAAAGAGAAGAGAGACCCCCTCAAAAGTGTCCTCAAAATTTCTAGAAGAGGAATGATAAACCAAGTTTGATATACCTGACATGAAACCATGATGCAAAGATAGATTTAGAAAACAAAATATATCCTACTCATTTGAAGTCCTAACCAATTCAACACTCAAGTCTAAGGAAGTAGGAGGAACCTTAACATAAAGTTTCAAGTGACCAATATGACCCTTGAAACATTTACCCACACTTGATGTAGGAGAAGGAGAAAAATAATCCTCATCAAGATTAGAAGCATAATGTGAAAAGAAATAAACATTGGCAATATGAGATCAAATTTTCCCACTGCAAAAAGTTACCTAGTATGCAAATATCAAATGAATGCTCAATCTACATTGAACTCAATAGAATTCCTTATACCACTACATGAAATCTGATATATAGAAGGAAGATTATTAGTAAGATAAAGAATATACAAGAAATTACTAAAGGTCCATGTATCTCCTTTACAAAAAACATCCATTTACTTATTGTTAGCCATTAATATATTAGTTGTAAGGGAACACTCAAATGTAAAAAAATGATCTAGTGAACATGCCATGTGATTGGAAGCTACACAATCAAAAATCTATCCAACACACTCTTCAACTTTAATTACAACAAGAGATTTTCCTTTGATCTTATGATCCTTTACCTTATCATCCCCATTAGAAATTCATGTGGTACCTATGTATGTAGAACATGAAGGTTGTGAAGAAGAAGATGGTGATAAGTATGCAAATGAATATTTCAATTTGGACAAAATCAAGAATATGAATTCCTTATCAGTTTTATCCTTACAAAAGCTAAATTGAGGCCTTAATGATTTAAATTTTACCAAATAGTCTTCAATAATAGGAAAAAAATCATAGAAAGTGATACCAATTTTTCCTCCAATTGCATAGCTCAAACCTCACTAACTGAACCAAACAAGTCCTTATACTTATCCCATACCTGCCTAGGAGTAGTATATTCCTCAATATGGATGAATAAACTATCAAAAATATGCATAGAAATCAAGCCCATAGCCTCATCACATTTGTTCATATGAGAAAATATTTTATATTCCATGGTAAAGTCAAGTTGATGGTTACACTAGTTAGACAAAATAAATCTTTTCATTTTCACCTTCGATGTGTGATAATTATGAGGAGTTAGAACCTCAAACCCTGATTCAACCATTAGGATAGCAAGTACTAATAGTGCAAACTAGACAAATATCTGAAACAAATTGATGTGATACCTACCGAATCTAAAGCACAATTGAATACGAAGCCCTCCACAAACAAAAATTCTCTAGGAGATAGCACGTCCAAGTAATCAACTAGAATGCAAATATGCAAAAACCTAAATTAAAAACCTAGTGTTGAATTTGGAAAAAGTGAATGAACCAAATGATAGAGGTCTTGAATACATTTCCACTACTACTAGAATCACAAAAAATGGATAAATTCATGAAAATTTATGAGCTCGGAGGTCCAAAAGGGAAAAGACACTTCAATTGGAAATAAAATGTACCTACAGTAAAAACTATAAAAATGACCCACACCATTACAAAGTACATGGAACCAAATTTTCATTGATATCTCATTTGTGAAATTTTGATATTTGAGCAAAAAGTATTCTTTGAGGAAAAAAAGGCCCACCATGTGATTGACTACGAATTGATTTGGTGCTACAAGGTTCTAAAAACTCATTTCATGAAGCAAGTGGTGAGGTAGCTAAGTGCCAATGGAGGGGGGTCAATAGCAGATCCATGTGCCACTAGGGTCTAATCCCTATCCATTGGCCAAAGGACCAAATGCATAACTAGGCGTCAAGAAAAAATTGCTAGAAAATTTAATTAAAATAATATTAAAAATCACCAATGTACCCAATAGTATTGTTGATGCGACATCACCATACTAGAAAAAAGAGAGGTGATATAGACTAGTGTATGCACAGGTATGACCTTTGAATATGTTGCAAAATATTCCCTATGCTTTTGTCGATGGTACAACCTATGTACGAGTTGTATGGAATGTTCAAATCCATACTGTATGAAATTATGCTTGTGGTACAATGAAAAAAACCTCTAAGGGAAAAGGGAAAAAATATCTAATTTTGATTATTTGATAGGAAATCTTAGGGTTTTTGGGCCTTTTGAACACAATGGAAGTGTCAATTTTGGCCCAAAGTTCTTTGAAAATTTAGTTAGCTCTCAGATCTTGTAACCACCTACCAACTTGAAACCCTCAAAGATCTGATAAAATATGTCAGATTTTGATGAAATGAAAGCCATGTACTTGAATTTCTTAGATGCCTTGAACTCAATGATAAGCTCAAATTACCTCTAATAAAAACCCACGAGGAACCCTCCAAAACTAGTATTTTTTTCGAATTTTTATTCCTTGGATCACCATATGGTGCAAGGGAAGAGCATAATCAACCTTACTATAATTCACCAAGATATATCACTAGCAATAGCTCTACCCTCAAACCTAAGAAGGAATTTGCAAGGTTGTGCTCTAATACCATATAAGAGCTAAAAAATATCTCTATCCTAAGACCACCTGCAAAAATAATGAAAACCTTCTATAAGAGAGTATACAAGAAATGAGCTTTCTTGATATTAAGATCTATCAAATATGATGATGAGGTAAGTTCCAAGAGTGTACAATGACCCTACTTATATAGACAAGGTGTGATGAAGTACCAAATATAAAAAAATAAATGAATTGTGTCATTATTAAATGACACATGAGCCATCATTAAATGGCCTAGGACTCTAATATTTAATAAAAGATAAAAATATAAAATCTTATCTAAACAACTTAAATATGCTTAGGGCATAAGTGGAATTAACATGTAAACTCTAGTAGAATTTGGCAAATAAATGACTAGGTGACTAAAACTTTAGTCAAAACAACTAAAAATGACTAAATTCTACTCATTTTTTGCAACTCAACTATAAATGAGTAAATAAATGAAAAATTTGGTCATTGAATAAAAAATTATTTAGTCACAAATAAAAATGTCCAAATAGTTAGTCATCAAATCTAAACTAGACAAAAAATTTAAAAAACAAGTTAGCCAATTATTGGTTTGATGTATTCATGTGTGCAATGTATTGGCATGATTATTCACATTCATTGTAGATTCATTCATCTCGCTTGACCTCTCTTCATTCATTCATTAGCTTGGCATGAGGCATTTTGATCAATTATAATTGCTACTTGCATGGGTGATAAGGATTTAGAGATGACCTAGAGACTTATGAAAAGGTGGGAAAGGGAAAGGAATTTGGAGTTTGTTGCAATGAATTTGAATTCTCCAAGGTCCTTTATAGAAAAATCAGATTTGGAGACACCCTTTATAGCCAATTTAGAGGTAATTTGAAACCCTCATTACATTAAACACAAATTTGTAATGCTCATTACAATCTACTGCTCTTAATAATTTTCTTTCACAATCTTGTCACTGTTCTACTTCATAATGTGTTCAAGCTAAATATAATAAAATTTTGGTGTCAATGCCAAAATAAAATTTCCTCAAACAATTTTGATACATTTTTATTGCAAGCGCAAACTATCCTTGTGCAAAGTAAACATGTCCTAGATTTACCCACACATTAGGCATCTGAACAAAGATGTTTCCTGTAGCAGCTTCTTGTACCTGTGTAAATATTTCCATTGCAATATCAAATTGACCCCTTTCAGCTAGCACAATGGCTTCCCCATTTGGAGCATAAACATTTCTTGGTCTCTGTGCCAACACTTTACAATGGATGCCCCATTTACAACATAATTTTTTTCACTACAAGCACAAATTGTCCTTGTGCAAAGTAAACATGTGTTATATTTACCCACACATCAGGCATCTGAACAAAGATGTTTCCTGCAAAAACTTCTTGTACTTGTGTAAAAATTTCCTTTGCAATGTCAAATTGACACCTTTTAGCTGGCACAATGGCTGCCCCATTTGCAGCATAAACATTTCCTGGTCTCTATGCCAACACTTAAATGGCCCCTTTTATGACATTAAGATCCTCTTGAGTTATTATTATACTCCTATTTTCCAAGAGAAAAATCCCCAAGGCCCATGGGAAATGAACGATGAGCATTTGAGTTTCAACTTGGTTTCATTTTGAAAAGGGGGCATTACATTGTACAAGATTTTTTTAACAACAAAATAATTTAATCCACCTATTTGGGAATGTAAAATAAAAATAGATGAATTAATCTATTTTCAATTATAGGTTCTTTTAATCTAGAATATGATAGAAAGATAAAGCATAATACATTGAAGGACACAAAAGATATTCTAAAATAAAGACTAAAACAGGTTGCCCATAAAAAATAAGAAAGAGAAAAAATGAAAAGATAACATACAAATGATTCATTTGAGGTTTTTGATAAGATCTCATTTAACTATGTCAAATGGATTTGGAAGGGACAAAGCATATTTGATTGACAACTTTTTTGAGGTAGCTTATCCATCATCATTGTATGCATCATCTTCTCTTGGAATCTGTTTCTACAATGCACCAAGCCTAGAATTGATTGGGGATGCACTTAAGGTGGATAAAAACTCATCAAATTCGTTATGTATGCTTGGAAACATGGAACTAAAAATAGATGACTGACTTAAAGCAAAAGAAATAATTAAAGTAGCATGCCAACTTTTCTTGGTTGATGAAGCAAAATGGTTGATGAAGAACGAAGAATTTAGATGGAAAGGAGAAAGCAAGAGGAAGAAATTTGGTGGGTGATGCAACAAGAGGAGAAATTTGAACGTGTGAATGAATTATGGAAGAGTAAGCATAAGGATAGGGATGATGATGATGATGAGGCTGGTCAATCTAAGAAGAAACAAAAGAAGGAAAAAAAGAAGAAAGAATAAAGACAAGGACCACAAGGCTTATGAATCTTATATGGAGGAACCTGATGTTGGCATGGAAGATGAGATTATATGAGTGATAAGGAACAAGATGATGCAAGAAATTATCAAGATATTCTTGCAATTTGAGGTCTAGAAGACTTTGATGATGATGAGACAAATTCTCCAGTTTCAACAAAATCATGAAGGAGACATGCATACTCTGATTCTGAAGATGATGAACCATTGTAGAAATAGAATCTGAGAGAAGATGATCCATATGATGATGATGTCTAGGATTCCTAATCTTTAACCAAGCCTAGCTCCTATTTTCTAAGAGAAAAATCCCCAACGCCCATGGGAAATGAATGATGAGCATTTGAGTTTCAACTGATTCCAAGAGAAGATGACACATACAATGATGATGGATAGGCTACGCCAAAATTTTAGTCAATCAAATATGGTCTATCCCTTCCAAATCCATTTGACATAGTTAAATGAGATCTTATCAAAAACCCCAAATGAATCATTTGTATGTTATCTATTCATTTTTCCTCTTTCTTGTTTTTTATGGGCAACCTATTTTAGTCTATTGAAACTCAAATTCTCATCATTCATTTCCAATGGGCCTTGGAGATTTTTCTTTCGAAAAGTAGGAGCTAGGTTTGGTTAAAGCTCAAGAAACTTGGACATCATCATCATATGAATCATCTTCTCTCATACTCTATTTCTGCAATGGTTCATTCTCTTCATAATTAGAGTATGCATGTTTCCTTTCTGATTTTGTTGAAACTAGAGAATTTTTCTCACCACCATTAGAGTCTTCTAGACATGTAGCTACAAAAAGATCTTGGGAGTTTTTTGCATCATCGTGTGTCTTATCACTCATATAATTTTCCTCATCTTCTATGGAAACATCAAGCTCCTCCATATAAGAATCATAAGCCTTGTGGTCCTTATCCTTCTTCCTTTTCTTCTTTTCCTTCTTTTGTTTCTTGTCAGACTGACCAACCTTATCATCGTCATCATCCTTGTCCATACACTTACTCTTCTATAATTTATTCACAAAATAAAATAAGTCTCCTCATATATGTTTCTATAAATTCCTATGATGATGATATCGAAATTCAGTCTTGGTTTCTCTTTTATAAGAGAAGCTACAAGCTTCAGACAGTTACAAAATATGACATCTTTTCAAAATTCATGCCTCTTTTTATAAACTAAATTAAACATTAGTTTTTATTAAAACAAAAAACAAATAAAGTAGATAACTAATGAATTCCACAACACTCATGACACCATAGTCCATTAATCTTTGTAAGGCACTCATGATCACTAAAGATCTATTCATGGTCCTTTCTCCATAATAATGTATCTAAATGTGCAGTTCTTCCACTGTGACAGCCCCAAGGCCTATTGTTCGAGGGGAGGACCCATATACCTCTACTCCCACTTATACACTGTATAATCATGTGGCCATTTGTATTCTTGAATTTTCAATATATTTGCAAGTTTAATCTTCCATCAGCTATCTAGTAATGCCCTACCATCCATGATAAACTTAGAATATCCAACATCCAACACTATTACTCCATTCATGATTAGGTTGAACCTGTCAAGATTCAAATCACCATCCTTTTATATGTGAGTGATGCACTGTGGAACAATTTGGCAAAATTCACTCTTCCATTCATTGAGGTGCTTCAAGTGGTCATCATCTTTTAATAGTTTTGGCACAAACAACTGATTCAGAGTATGAAATGAATCTATTCTTATTTTGATCTTTTGGTCCTCTTTGTCCATATATTAGAACTCATCTATAACTATTTTTGGCATCTACTCTATAGGTTTTAATGTTGTAGGAGCCTCGGTACTCCTCTGCAAGATTATGCACAAGGTTACCAATGTGTGGTGTATGGGCTGTCAGTTCTTAAAAAGGGGATCCAGTATGGGTAGATGTGTTTTCATTTGATCAATTGCTTGTGTCAGTGAGCTATAGCAATCATACACACTTTCCAACTTATCCACAATTAGCTTTATCCTATGCTCGAGGACCTTCTCTAAAACATTGCAGATTTTCTTATTCACTCCTTTCTTACCCTGATTGTTGGATTTCTTTAACTCTTCAATCTCCTGTCTAAGAATTCTCACTTGTTCAATAGAAGCACTTTCTATATGAACTGGTGGAGTAGGAGATTTCTGGTATAACATTATTTCCTTGTTCTGTGAGGGGCCTACTCCTTTCAATTGTTCCTTCAACTTCACATTTTCCATGAAAACTTTATTGAATTCATCATTTTAAAAAAATTGTTCCTTTTAATACTCTCCCATCAAGCTTCCATCTCCTTAACTATAGCTCAGGTGAACATAGTTGAATGCAATGTCATGGTTGTAGCTTCTAGAGGAGATGTATCCTTTAATTTTCTTACCATATCTATCCCTTTCATTTCTTGCACTACATCTAGTAACCTTGGTTTTGTGTACTCTTTTGTTTGGCCCAAAATGCTATGGTTTCAATCTTAGGGTTATACCTTGTGCCACTTACCCCTTCATATGAGTCAAACTCAACAATCGACATTGGGTCCTCCTATGTTCTCACTTGATCAAGTAAAAAAAATTCTTTAATTCCATACCAAGGATAATAAGTATATTACTTTTCAAAATCATCTCTTTAGCCTCTTGTGGGCTGACATCAATATTATCAATCCTTAATTCATTAAAATTTTGGGATACTATCTAGTCATGTTGGGATTCCTCAACTCCCATCTTATTTATCTCAACCCTCAATTCAAACTCTCTCATTTTCATTTTAATCTAAAGGTCTCTAAATTCAGGGGTTTTGGTAAATTCATCATCTTCCAAGAACTTTTGAGCTACAACTACCCTGTCATCCTCTTGCATTTCTCTTTCTCCTTGTACCTCAATATTGGCTCTAGGTTCAGGCCTGTGGGCTTTAGTTTCAAGCATAGGTTGGTCCACTTCAACATCATCCTTGAAATGTCTTAACACATTAACTACCTATGTATCTCCAACCTCCTCACTTATTTCATAGGAAACCAGTGGCTCTATCTCTTGTGTCTTTTTTTGTAGAAGGTGGTTGTTAAAGAGGTGATCCTAGAGAAGCATGACATACTAAAACAGTATTCGGAGTTGGTTATGCAATTACAATATTACTCATCCTTTTGGGAGACAATTTGGCAAGTCTCCTCGTATCTGGTGCAGTCTTTAATAATTCATGAAACTTATCAATTATCATACCAATCCTCTTAATAGGATCTGCTTCCTCTACAAAATAAACCAAGAAATCAATGTGCTTCATCTTTCTGTCTTCCTCAAGCCTTCTCATTTTCTCCTCCTCTCATATACCTATTGAGGAGTGAAACAATGTTTTATTACATATTCTTTATAGTCAATCTAGTGAGTAACCATAGCCTTGGTAAGGATGGTGTGTCTTACAAAATTCATGTGACCCTCAAGGTCAAAAGCTCTTTCCTTTCTAGACTGTAAAGAGTACCTTGGTTTTAGATAATTTTGCAACTCTTCAAGTGTATCAAATCCCACTAATAATTCCCAACATTTTGTCAAATTGGGTAGAAATTTACCCTTCCTTTGTTTACTCATGAAATCCTTTTCCATCCATAGAATCTACCACATGAACTCTAAAAAGGATAATCGAAGGGGGAAAAACTTTGGTAGTATATGTGGGGTCTATGGGCATCCATAAATCTTGATTATTGTGGTATTTGGTGGAAAAAACCAATCACCAAAGTTATGAGTATGGCCTTTCTCAGGTTTCAAAACCAAAGGTCTTAATAATTGTAGCACAAGTGTGTGTAGTCTTGGTGGTTGGTGGCCAAGAACTCTCATAATTCTATACAAATTCATCATGGAATATCACATAATTTGAATTCTTACATCTGTTGTCCCATATATACCACCATAGTTGAACTGGCAACGAATTACCCTGCTTGTCAATCTAACCCAAACACATCCTTTTGGTCCATTTATCTTTATTCTAGTATAATATCAAATGGCACATCAAAGAATATTGCCTGAATGTTATGTGGGCTTTATTTTCCCTGACTTGTAGAAATGCTTCATGCAATGCTTTCTCAAGATATGAGGCAAAATTATATTCAATGTTCATCTTAGGGTCTTGGACCCTCATAGCCATCATCATTAAATTGACTAGCATTCACTCTTCTTCATCTATCCCAAGTACTTGACAGAGAGAAAAGTAGGTTTTCTTGAAATAGAATTGGAAATCTGAGACTTCAAATGGTTCAGTAGCAAAAGGGGATATAGGAATCACCCTGTTGTTCACACCCCTTTTCATGTAAATGTGGACTTCATCACTTCTATAGGTTTTCCTCAATCTAGTATATTCTTCTTTACTTATTTGAAAATCAATTTTAGTCAAGGCTTGTTTGTTTAGGTAAAAATATTCAATTATGACCACTTTAGTCAACACAACTAATGGTGAACCATCTAGCAATCTCACAGAACTCATAGCAAGCTGATAACTCTAAGCCAATACTTTGATGAACTCGACATATACAAAAATATTTGGGAAAATTAACTTGGCCAAATCTAATGCCCATGGATTTGACACTAGAATCTTACCCTCCCTTTTGTCATAAAATTACTAGAATAGTTCCCACCTGGAGATAGGGATAAGGGCATCTCTACAACTGTGTGCCACATCATTAAAAAAATTCTTAAATCCTCTCTCAATTGATTTAGGGAGTATATCCATGATAGACTGGAGTAAGGACCTCTTTTTAACCTTAGATTCTTTATTTTTAGTTTGAGGTTCTTTCTTCTTGGGAGCATGATGTTATTTTTAGTTTCAAGTTTTTTCTTCTTGGGCGACATGATGTTTAACTATCTTACTTCTCCTAGTGTATCTAAAATGCAGAATTCCAAACAATCTTCTACTAGTAAAACTCAATTCATAGTTTAATTATGCTACTTCTCCTATTCTTCTAAAATGCAAAATTCTAAAAAATCTTGTACTCGTAAAACTTAATTCACAAGAGTTTTATGCACTTGCTCGAGTTATGATGGTTGCAGAGCTTAACCTCCTCAAACTCCTATCTCCCCGCACAATATTTTTTGCAAATGAGTGCAAAGAGAATGTCAAATTCCTGGTTTAATGGCTTCTGAGCTCAGTCACATCAACATTAATATCAACCTTACACCAATTTTTTTCTCATAGTTCAATTTTAAACATGCACCATTTATTTTACAAGATCAGATGGTTGATGTGATTCATTCATTTAATAAAGCTTTATCACCACCACTTTCAATAACTGCCATGGGATAGAGGGGTATATACCACTATACCGCATGCTTTTTTGCATTTTATCGTGGGGTAGCGGTATCCTTACATTTATACCGTAAGATTGACTTGTTTAACCTATGGTACTACAATTTAGATTAATAGTTACCACCATACCGCATGCTTTGTCACATCCTTCCATGGTATAGTGGTTCATACCACCCTACCACATGCCTTTATGATCTTCCTTGCGAGATGGCGGGTTATTCCTCGATATACCGCACCCTTCATTTTTCCTTCTCATGGTATGGCACTTTATGATGTATTTGAATTCTCTCATACTACCCAATCATGTGCTCATTATAATACTTCTGCGATATGGTGGTAAACATCTTCATGTTGTCTATTATACACTGCCAGCCCACCAAGGGTTCATATTATTGTTGTGGGATCATAGTAAGAGACTGTTAAGGGATTTGGAATGTTTTTATCTAGACATTTTTTTACTTAAGTATATATATGATGATTTTTTGGCTTTGTATAGGTCTTTTAGTGTCAGTTAGACCTAAAAAAATTATATGTTCAGTAAAAAATAAAAAGGAATATAAGGGTCAAGTCTCAGGACATGGAGCTCAAGGTTAATTGTGATGATGGAACTAGGAAATTTTTTTAGGTTCTAACACACCTCATGATGAACTAGACTATGTTTTTACTTCATCTTGCTTGTGTTATTTTTTTATGAGTTCTTCTCTTGTGAATATATCCCTAAGGAAAACTTATCTAATACCTATAATTGTAAACATCTTCTTGGTTTTTTATTGCAAATTCTTTTTAATCTATAAATTGGATTCTATTTTAAGTTTCCATTTGCAGTTATCAGCAGATTGGAAAGTCAACAGTCATCAACTTATGAACTCAATAATTTTTACTGATTCAAGTTGTTGATTTATACATTATTGTTTATTTGGACTTTAAGAAATGAAGACAAGGACTGTAAGGTGCAAATTAGATGATAATGATCATAATGTTCAAATTCCATAGACAAAATACGAGCATGTGTGTATTGAAAAAGTGACTAAGAATAATGAATATTTTTTGAGTCTTGGATTGAAAAGGAAAGTTATAAATCCACTAAGTAGTATATTATTTGTTTAATAGTGTTTAATCAAATTTTATAGGCAAGAGCTTTATATATATAAGACATAATATGATATTTTTTTTGTTTCATAAGCAACAAAAAGAGTGCAAAGAAAATGTGGAGAAAAAACAAAAGGAAAAAAAGGATACAGTGTCACCATCTCATAGAAACCAAAACTTGTATGATTAAACAAATGTAGTTGGTGAAAATGATAGTTGTGATGATGTCAATCTAGTATAGCACATGGTGATGTGTAGCCTAATATAGTACATGATGATGTGCAACCTGATATAGCACATGGTGATGTGCAACCTGATATAGTACATGGTGAGGTGTAGCTTGATATATCACATGGTGATGTGCAATGTTGTGATGATCGCTTAGGACTAAGTCTAAGAGAGATTATTGAAAAGCATCAAGGAAAAGGAATAGTAGTTCTATAGATGCTTTTTTCAACATTAAAGGATGTGTTTAATTATGTGGAATCCATGGAGCTAGGTATTGATCTACATACTCATGCCACACTTGATGTGGCTAAGGAGCATGAAGGAATGTCATGAAGAGAGACCGCTTGCATGTGTTGTACCTTAGAGGGAACCTGTTGCATCTAGAACTTTTGATGGAACTAGTGGATCAACTAGAAATATTGGTAATGGTAATTTAATAGAAGATGTGGATGCTTTTGTCAAAATAAAAAGATTAAGTCAAGATTTGTATAGATCTATTGAGAGGAATGCAAAAGAAAGAAAATTAGAAGGAAAGAAGCCATTCTTGCTTGAGGTATCAAAATATGGTGATCCCATTCAGCCAAATGTTGCAAAGTGGGCCACCAAGTTGGGTGTAAGATGTAGGGCCCATTTGGATATTTACAAATCAAATTTTGTAGAGAAATATCCATGAGTTGTGGAAAATGTTATACAAAAAATGGAAAATACTTTTGAGATTACTGGTGGACAAATCTCTAAAAAATATTAGAAGCAAAGGATGAGAGTTTTGATGAAAAATTATAAATGCAATTGCAGAAAAATAATCATGTTGGGAGAAGAGAGGTTTGACTCCAGTCTATCTCCCAAAGAGTGGGAGGATTGAGAGAAAGTATGCATTTCAAAGAATATTTGGTAAAGAGAAATAGAGGAAAGAGAGCAAGAGATAATGTGAGGGCTAGATATACATTTGGCCAAGGCGGGTTGCACACCAAAATGGACAAATTTGTAGTAAGTGTATGGATTTTTGGTTCAATGTACATTATGTTATTTATTTTGGTTTTTTATTGAACTAACTATAGGTTGAAATTGGCATTGTATTTTAGGTGGAAAATAGTAATAGAGAAGTAGGCGCAAAAGATATTGTCAATTATATGGCAACAATAGATGCTAGTAAATCTAAGAGTAGGATGAAGTTGAAATCTAGTTCGTCAACAAAGATTTCACAGCCATCTGTTCAATGCCTTGTAGGAGCCTCTATAGATCATGTCAACTCATATGAACTAGGGTACCAAAAGGTAATGAGTTGCATGCTAGGTCTCACTCAACAAGTTATGAAGTTGGTTTAAATCATTAACCCTATGGTTTACGCATGGAATGAGCATAAATCCATGGATTCAGATGAGGTAAGAGGCTCTATTAATCTCATTTCTTCTTGTTTGGCAGTTCTATATACACATGCCTCTTAATATGTAGATTATTGAAATTTGAGTGTAGGAGAATCCAACCCAGTTTCTTTATTGTTGGAGTGATTCAAAAAATGTTCTTTTGGACAAATTTATAGCTTGCATTCTTTACTTGACTATTGAATGCTTTGTATATTTTTTTGCACGATGTTTAAATTACATGTAGAGAAATTTTTTCAAATCAATAGGAAAATAAAAACACCTTCATGGTGTCAACAAAGCTACCAATATTGATAGTGATGAAGTGGACAAGAATGTGCAACACAATCATCTTAGTTGTCTTGAAGTTGAGATAATTAATATAATAGTTGATAGTTATATGTCCCAATGTTTTGTCATTCTTCATGCTTAAAATGTTCATTTGGACAAAAAATTATAGCTTTTTCATTCTTTACTTGACTTATATTAATTTTTGCATGATGATTAAACCACGTGATGCAGAGAAATTATATGAAAGAAGGATAAAAAGAAAAAGGACCTGTCAATAGAACTCTTTGTAAAGTTGTACAACTTAATGTTTGCAATGACATTGATAGTGGCTATGATGATGAACATGATATTCATAGTGGTAATTGTACTGGACTCGAGGTGAGTGTTATGAAACCATGTGCAAGTAAGTACTATTCAAGTATGTAATGGTTGTTTATTATGTAAATAAGGGTAATAATTGCCTATTTGATAGAAGCTAGACATTAAAATAGTAGTGAAGTGTAATTAGCTAGTATACATAGATTATGTAATTAAGGGAGAACATATAACTTACATATGGAAGCTTAGAGCTTAGTTGTAATAGAGTGTTTTATAAAATCACATGTACAAAAACTGATTTGTTCCAAGATAGAAGAAATTACATTCAGCTTCCAAAAACAATATAATGTGTGTTTTATATCTCAAAATAATGTGTATGTTTTTGGTTTTTGCAAACATTTATTGATAAACTCCAAGAAGGGGATACAATTGAGGTGTTCGATCTGCATGATGGTGTTGTTGTAGGCATTGGGCAGATTCACTCACTATCTATTGTACATGGAGTCAAATTGAAAGGAACAAGAGATACAAATGTATGTATTTTACAAGTCTCAAGTAACATACCCCTTCCTCATCTAGACAAAATAGGTGGAGTTTTCCATCTGAAAGAGAAACTAGGGACCTTCGCATGGTGGCCACTAAAATATTTGAAAAAATATCAGAGAGTTAGTTGTAAGTGTAGAAGAGAAAAATAAGGGTTAGCAGTATCAGAGTGTGGAGAGTGAAGTTGCAAATAAAGAATGTATTCATCCTAAATAAGTTGAACCCAAACAAAAATTAGAAAATCCAATTTGGGTGTACATTATGTGAGTATAACAAAGAATGTTTTATCTTACTGCACCTATAATGTAAAACCCCTTGATTATGTTTTTCTCTTTTTGTTTGGGTTCTGCTCATTCAAACCAGTGCATTATAGAAGAGGGGATATGTTGGTGTGTTAGTAGTAGAGGCAAAGAATAGGGGTGCAAAAAAATAAGTAAATACAGAGCAGATAAAGAGGTGTAGAGAAGAGGAAAAGTTGCAAAGAGTGCAACATACATGTATGTGTAGTTGCAAATAAGTTTCAACATAGAATTGTCGTCAAAATTGTAATATCTTGCATAACCAAAAAAAAGGCATTGTAACTCAATTTTCTTAGTCACAGCACTGAGAAACACACTTTGTAATAGTACATTTTTCAAAGCAAAGACACATTTTTGTCTTGTATTTGTTGTAAGAACATGTTTTCTCAATAAAATTTCAGTGTTTTGCCTTCTTGATATCCGTTTCATTATGTGTAAATGAATGATTGATTATATTTTTCTATGTTTATATATATTTAAACCTCAATTAAAGCATTGTCTCATTTCTAGAACTTATAGGCGGAAATTAGTGAACAAAAACAATTAAATAAACTACCAATTGACAGAAATCAATGTTAATAAATATGACTAAATATAATGATTATGCAATTAATAAATAATGTATCAATATACCTATCAGTTGGCAGAAATCAGTGAGAAAAACAATTAAATAAACTACCAAATTAATTGAAATGATCATTAAAATTAATGACTAAATACACTACCAATGGATGAAAATCAGTGAATAAAAATGACTAAATAAGTAGTTAACATCAATCAATGACTAAATTAACGATGAAATATACCAGTGAATAAAAAATGACTAAATAAGTGATCAGTTTAAAACATTCAATGACTAAATTAATGACTAACTTACACACTACCAAATCAATAAAATTAATGAATACATCAATGACCAAATTGATCAATCAGATGACTAAATTAATGAGCAAGTCGATCACTTAGACAACTAAACAAACAACCAAATCGATCAATTGGGCGACTAAATTAACGACCAAATTGATCAACCGAATGAATAAACATGGTTTAGTCATCAATTCAGTCACATTATATATGATTGGAAATAAACTACTACTGGTCACACGACCATGTTTAGTCATTTATAAGCAATTTTTAGTAGTTTTTCAGTCACATTGTTTTTTTTGTACTAGTGAAATAGGACCCCACTAATAACTAGGATTAAATGACCTAGGACTCTAATATTTAATAAAAGATAAAGTCTTATCTAAACAACTTAAATACTCCTAGGACCTAAGTGGAATTAACATGTAAATAGGACCCCAGTAATAACTAGATAGGAAAATTACATATTTATACCAATAGTAGGAACCAACCTATAAGAGACACCATTCTTTGCTAATCTTTCATAGGAACAAATCCACTGGAGAAACCAATCCCCACAACTAAGCACCAACTGAACAAGAGACACCAATCTCTTTGTTACCATATTTTTGAGCACCCTTCTAATAATTATGTAATTTTTTCCAAATATGTCTTATTTTAAAGTTTCAGCTTATTCATTAGTTTCAAGAATCTTGTTGGGTTCCACCTTGGTTATCACAACCTTTTTTCATCTTGTTCCCTTCATAATTATGTCTAATAGTGCTCTTCAATCGACTTTTTCAAAGGTTTTTGAAACTATGTCAACACTTGAAGTGGTTCTCACAACCCAACCAAACACCGACGATGAAGAAGGATTGATTTTTGGCCAAATTGTCAAAGTTTTAGAATTTCAAGATTTCATATAGGTTTAAAAGCCTCTGTTGCATTCCAATGATGTTTCAGAAATCTTCCTTTTTCTCAAATGCATACTATTCATGATTTTAAAAAGTAAAAGCTAGTTCTCAAAAGGTGACATTGTGAAAGTCTTAAGAAATTTAAAGTTTAGAATGAAAATTTCAAAGCTTTATATAGGTTTCAAAACCTTTGTCGGACTCTAACAACATTATCAAAACCATGACTATAGCCAAAGTCATTCACATTGTAAATATTTTTTTCTTTGAAGGATGTTTTAACAAGGGCTTTCGGGCGATGAAAAAGGTTTTGAAACCTTTGTCAAACTTTGGTAGGGTTATCAAAACCAATCAATTCTCTCAAAAGCCCTCATAGCCATTCTCATTTAAAATTTCAAAATGTCTAATCTTGGTGCAAGATGAGAAATATTACATGCACCAATTATTAAGGGCATCATTAATGACCACCTACTACTTCTAGGCATTGATTGTAGGTGCTTATGCTGGAATTATGCTACTTAAAGAACTTATTTTAATAAGAATTTGGAGACAAATTCCACCAGAGATGAAAGGGAAAAAATGTAGAGGAGTGTGAATAATAGATTTTGTAGTACCTGAGTCTAGCTCAAAGGTATGGTGGTTTTGTGCTTAAGATTTAATTTGTTAGATATTAATTTGGAAAAAATCTAGTAGATTTTGAAGAATTGGATACTATTTGGGAAACTTGCATAAGTGAATTTAGCTATTTTTGGGCATGAATTGCATCTATACTTATTGGAATTTTATTTACCATGAAGTTTAAATATCTAGGCTATAAACATTTTTTGGGTTTATTAAGCACTTTATCATAAATTAGAGATACAAACATAGGGCATATTAACCTAGAAATTTTTTGGGAGAGGAATGGGAAAGAAGACATACCCCTGATTACTCAACATTTTATTGAAAGTGGATTGTTACAAGCCACAAATTTCCCTATATTAGTGTAGTGTACCAACTTGGTCTAGGAATGCATTAATCATTATGGCCACCACGGTAGAGAAGTTATAATGAATGACAACAAATTGGTAGTAAAGATCAATAGGGATACCTTCACTTCATGTCTGAAACTACTAGAGAGAAGCATATATAGATTTAGATTTCACTTCCTCTTATTTTATTTTTCAATAAAATAAAGGGAAACACAAGAATTTTATTTCTTGAGAGTGGTTTGCTACACCAAAAAGGGGAAAATCCCAATTTCCCAAGAAGTTTCATAAAACACACTTTGCAAATGATTTTTTTGATATAATTATGCTTCTACATAGGTTGAGGGGTAATAAAAGAGCCCAAGATTTTGAATATTATATGTACTTCTTCATACAAATAGTCATTCATGGTGATCAATATTTAGATTGGGCTCAACTCATATGTGATGAGGTGCATTAATTGATTATTCAATTTCCACTCAACAAGTTCTTTTACATGTCTTCCTACTTGTTCTATGCACAAGACCTTGGCCAAGCTTGAGATCTATTGAAGTCTAGGATTAAGATGTTCAAATCTATGAATATTATGATAAGCTCCATTTAGAGAAGAGCTGAAAGAATTTTAGGAGGGTGAGCAGTGTTTTTACCATGAGGACAGTAAGAGAAATACAAGGGGACATGGGTCAAAGGATGTCTCTTGAGGCTACAAAACTGATTAACACCTATGGTAGCCATTTCATCCAATTCCAAAGGTTTACCTACATTAAGGTTGGGGGTTTTGATGGAGTTCTATATGAACAATTCAAATATGTAGAAGATAAATTTGTCTTAATTGAAGTGTGCAAACATATTGTAGAAGTGAACATGAGGCATCAAGAGAGGAAAAAGGTAGGTGTGCAGTTTCCCATTACCCTTGGTTATTATTCCTATAATTTTATGTTTGACAAGCCCTAAATATTGAAAGGGACTTAGCCAAATATATAATGAAATTATATGAAAGAAGGTTCCCTTTTGATAGTAAAAAATTTGTTAAAGATAACCTACAGTTAGGCCCTAGTTTCCATTATATCACATATTTAGAAGAGTATTGGGTAGATTGTGTTGATGAATATGAACTACGCAAAAGAAGTTGGATGAGACTAAATTTGAGGTAAATTGTAACATTCAGATTAGATTGGTATATCCAAGGATTGGATGAAGATGAGTCTGATCTATTGGACCCAATATTTTTCAATCATATACAAAATTAGCCAATTGTTTTTATAGATTGGAGTATCAAGGAGTTGGAGACCATTAAGGAAAAGACTATAGTTGTGCTTAGGATAACTCTAGATTGGGTAGTAATAAAGACTACAAAGAAACAAAAAATTCCCTACCTCATAAGTTTTAAGCTACTCAAAATTAGGGAGAAATTAGCCAAGTACCTTCATCATCTGGTATAAAATCATCATCTACTCAACAAACAACACCATGAGGACAAGGAGATGGTGATGAGGAACCTCCAAAGAAAGGGTTTCTAGAGAAGACCTATGGAGAAGATGCCCCAAATCAAATAAAAAAGAAAAAGAGAAACAAGTTGTAGAGGAAGAAGAAATATTTTTAATGTATCCTCTTCTCCTTCACAAGTGTTCATTCTTAGCTCAAGTCTCCTCCTCCTAGAGAACCACGAAATTCTCCTATGTTAGGTCCTACTCTAGAATCTTCTCCTAAAATGAGAACTTCTGATACTCCCCATCTTAGGAGAGTCTTACATAATTCACTTCTCATAGTTCCAGATCCATGGCTACATCTACTTCTACTTCATGGTTAGATTTGTCCAAGAAAAGGACAACGGTTGAACTTGGTCTCCATAAAAAATATTTTGTTGGTCAATTAATTCAGAGAATACCCAATCCTAAGAAACTAAAGACTACATCTAGGTTGTTGGAAGATGGTAGTATTATGAATATGTACATAAAAGTAGCACACCCATCAGTGAAAAAGGAAGCAAGTCAAGCAACTATTATGCTAGAGTTAATCTAGGGCCGTCAACGAGATATGGAGATGTGCATAATTTCCAAGTAACAACTACTAGGTTGGTGGAAATAATAGCTAGAGACAAGTAAAGTAAAGATGAATTGAAACATCAAATGAATATTTTGACTGACTGCTTGACATCTATATTAGATTTGGGTCTCCAACCAATTAGTTAGGCTAGTGCCACATTTGATCCAACATCTTCCATAGTGAAAGAAATGGTAGATAAGATGCAAGGCTATAAGGCTTATGGGAAGGCTACTGAAGAATGGGCCACATATGTCTTGGGTTTGTGCAATATCATGGGGTCCAAAAAGTGACGATGGGAAAAAAAGGCATTTTTAACTCGCCCAAAAGTGCGAAATTTTGATTTCTTTTTGTAGGCTTGGGTGGAAAGTACATAGTGTCAAAGCTAATACCAGATCGAAATGGATATTCGTTAAAAACAAATATATGTTTTGAAACGGATATCCATTTCTAAATAGATATATGTTTTGTTTAGGTCATATTTTTTAGTTCCATCAGGTCTGGGGCAGACCAATATTTTTATTTTATATATTATAATAATTTTTTAATATATTTATAATAATGTTTTTTAATTT
>CM021106.1:248903797-248937354 GCA_007115665.2 Sequoiadendron giganteum | reverse complement strand
TAGAGTGATAGGCTAATGTAATCTTGTGTTTTTATGCAACAACCTGGTTCTTTTACAGCCATGTTGACTGGGCCTAACACATTGGATGAAGTTGCACAACAAGTATATTTTTTAATTCTTGACATTATTATTATATGTGCATATGCATTTAAATTGTGTTACATTCCTGTCATTTTTTTATATAGGAAACCATCTTAGCTGCTTCATGCACTATGAGCCCATCAAGTGTCATAGAATCATAACATGTATGTGTTTATTTCATATTGCAGATATATATGTTTAGATAGGAGTTGATATATGTTTAGTAAATATGATTATTTGTCAACAATTATATGTTAATTTGTATCATTTTTATTTTACCTGCTATAGTCCTTATCTGACTTAGCATTGTGACCAGTGTGGGACCATTTCTTTATACAAGGACTTCCAATCGTCCTAAGGGACAATCATATGCAGACCATCTTGTAGAAAAGAGAGCAAGACTTGAGGTAAACAAAAATTGTATTATTGATAAAATATAGTACACGTATAGTGATTTTGATGTTAAATTCATAATTTATAAATGATAGTATATAAGTTTCTATTTACTAGTCTATCTTGTCAACCATTCACATAATTAATCTAATTTGTGGTTTGAATTGTTACTATTAAGGAAGCTTTAGATAAATTAAGTTCTTCGAGGAGGATCAATTTTGATGGTCAAGCACTGGATTAGGATATGATATACATTGATGTGCACTTAGTTTTTGATAGATCTTGAGATGGCATATATGCTATAATTTGTAAAAAATGTTATAAAACTTGTTCTAAGTAGGCATATATGGCAAATTTGTATATGCACAAACACAATTATTCTATATTTTGATATATAAGAATTGATATTCTATCTAATTTTTTCCTCGTGTGCATGTCCTTGTACTTTGAATCTTCAAAATGGAATGTATAATTATCTTAGAATGGTTTAAAGTTGTGGTCAATAACATGTTATAGATTAACGAAATTGCATTTTAATAGAACTTATTAATTGCAATTGGTAATCCATCTATGTTAGAGTTCATTCATATTAAGGTTTCCATACATTACATTCCATGAGACCACATTTCTTTAAGGATTTTTTTCAAACAATTCACTTCCTTTTCTATTGTACCACATTTTTCATACATGTCTACCAAAACATTTTTACCAAACAAGCAATTTGAGAATGCACATGATTTCAAGTTCTGTTGAATGAATTTACATTTGACATTATTTTTTTTTTCAAACTCCTGTAATGAAGTGGGCATTTGATTTTTAATTCAAAAGAAGTTAAAATTAATTATAAAATTGGTATTAGAAGCACTTGTGAACCCCAATCCTAGACCTGCACAAACATGGCAAACAAACACATAATTAGATTCAAATGCAAGTTAGAACAAGATTCCCCATGAAATTCATCTACAATGCTCAATAATAGGAAAAATGAGAACAAAACATAAAATATAGATGAAATCCTAATTAAGCAATGCAAACACTCAATCCCATGGGGGAGTTGGTGCCAATTGTGTGTAGAAACTGGCCCTTTCCCAACTCCTTTGTAAGCTTGATGATGATTTGATGAATATTTCATCCAGTTTGGTTGAATTCCTACATAACCTAACTAAGAACTCGATAAAAATTGATGAAAATGGATATGCTTGAGGATGAAGTTGTGTGTAGTAATTTTACTCAATTTGTGGATGATGAATGAGAGGAAGAGTCTCTCATTTATAGATTTCCAAATTGGAAGAAAGAGTGAAATTGAGCAATGTGGGATCATTCAACACCCAATGGCCAAGTGCCACTTGTCAAGATGTGAATGGTTGAATGTTGTGCAAGTTTTGATCAAAGTGCCAATAAATGACATTAGGTGGAATTTCAAATTAGTGAAATGACTTGTTGGAGAGGGAAGAAAATGGAGTTATGGCCACTTGGTTCAAGGCAAAAGGACTTGTAAGGTGAAATAAATGCCTTGTTGGAAGGACCAAGTCCACTTGAATTTGAATTCAAATTTGAGGGAATATTCCCCTTTTATGCCATGTGAGGGAAAATAGGAGATTTAAAAAATCAAAGTAATTGATTTATTGTGCAAGTTGCATTCTCTAGAGGATGTGACATAGATTAAGATTAAATTAACCAAAGTTTAATTAATTTAATGAGGAATTTAGGAGATGTTACAATTTAGACTTAAATTTATGAATTGATTTAAATCAAATTGAGAGGAAGGGTTTAATTAAATAAATGTTTTGATTTATTTAACTAAAGGGGACAATGTTAGATTAAATCAAATAAGGTTTAATTTTTTAATTTAATAAGAGGAATTTTAGGGATTTAATCAAATAAGATGAATTATTTAATTAAAGAGAGATATAGGGCTATTTAAATTAAATTGATTAATTTAATCAATAGAGGAGAAAGACCTAATTAAATAAATAATGATTTATTTAATTAAGGGATGAAAGGTGATGATAAGCTGAGAGTATGATTTAGGATGAAGCGATGTTAATAATCAGGATCAAGTGCGTCGGTCAATTTTCCATGTCTACATTTTGCCCCTCTTTGAAGCAATGCACTTTTTGTATTGGTTCAAAGAATAAACTGTTGTGATCAAAGTTCAAAATTTCTCAGTTTTTTTGAATGTCCCACTATTTCCCCAGTGGAGGGGTTATGCTGGTATACTACCCCCTTGAGAGATCGAGCGGAAATGTATGATTTTTTGATCGAGATCATGATAAAATGCAAGAGGAGTGGTTCTATTTATTGGAGGATGAAAGATAATTCTTTAGAAAGATCATATATTTGACGTAGACAATTTTGATGATGTATAGACAGTCATCGGCCATGGGTAGCCTCATGTATATTTTGAGATCTCACACCTACTTGATACTTGAATAGAAATGTTAGTAAAGATAGAAGAATAAGAAGAATAAGATGGATGGGAGGAGGATCCACACAAGTTCACATTATTAACGATGATGATGATGTTGATTTGCTTACCAAGAGTTGGGATTTTCAAAGGGCCAATTACTTTATGTTTGATAACACACATAGGTATGATGCATCAAGGTATAAAGAACCAGGATGGTGTTGTACCTAATGTGATGGATTTTGACTCGAAAATCAGATAGGAGTATTCTTGTTCACACTTGACATACAAAAAACTTGCTAGGATGCACCTAACAAAGCAAGTATTCACCAAGTTATTTTACAAGAACATCCAACAAGCATAGCAGATAAAAGAGATAATGATCATTACTCCATTCCTTTTTCTCTAAATTTTTTTTGATTAGGCATCATCAAGAGGTCCTTGGAATGAGCGCAATAAGATAAATCCAAAGAAAGGATAAAGTAAACAAACAAGCTAATGTTCTTCATACCGCTAGCCAAGACTAACTATAGTGTGATACCTGATGTTGATGTCCATCATGGGAAGGATACATCCTATATGACATGTTGTGATCATGGTTTTGATGAGATTGATTGGATGATAAGCTATTGATACTCTGAGTTGATCAACTTTCTTGCTTACTGACCTAAACTTTGAGACTTTGACAATTAGGTGTTCATTTTTGAACATGCTAGATTTGCTTCCGACTGACTAACCAAAGGATGAAGATGATGATTGATTTATTATGAATAGTGATTACTATGGGTTAAAGCGAGATGAGACGGGTGCACCATTTTGGGTTTTTTCAAATGTTTTGAGGCTATTTTTGGGATTTTGACATTTTCCTTTTTTTTTGGTATTTTTGAGATTTTATGAATGTTTTTGGATTTTGTGTCTCAGGGGCCAATCAAGGATTAGCCTTGCCTACGTTTAAGCTCAGAGATGACGTAGTTTGGACTGACAATAGACTTGACTAATGAGATAGATGGGCAAATGGATTGCCATTGCGACGAACGCCTAAAGGACTTACCTAAAATGTGAAATAGATGGGCAAACGGATTGCCATTGTGACAGACGCCTAAAGGACTGGCCTAAAATGTGAAATAGATGGGAAAAAATATTTCCATTGTGACGAACACCTAAAGGGCTGACCTAAAATGTGAAATAGATGGGAAAATAGATTTCCATTGTGATAGATGCTTAAAGGACTAACCTAAGGTGTGAAATAGATGGGCAAACAGATTGCCATTACGACGGATGCCTAAAGGACTGACCTAAGGTGTCTTGGGGGATGATCAAAGATCAACCTTTCCTAAGTTCAAGCTTAGAGATGGCGTACTTCAGACTAACCATGTTTTTGATGTTTTCTATTTTTATGAATGTTTTTGGATTTTTGATATGATTTTGATGATTTGGATATGGATATGTGATGATATCAATGCCTTGTTTTGGGATTTTGTTGGAAACCAAGCTAAGGTTGATTGATCAGATCAATGGATTGATGATGATAACATTGTTGAGGATACACAACAATGCAAGGATAGTGTTAGGCAACACAAGGTGGAAGGATATCTCGAGATGATGATGGATTGGTTGAATTTGATTGATTAGGATTTTGAAGCTTGGCTTGGAACAAAATTGTTTTCAATGATTTGATGCAAAGCTAAAGTACACATTAGATGCAATTGATATTGATTGTGGATTGATGTTTGATGAAAGATAAAGCTTGATAAGGAACATTTTTTTGTCAAAATATTCCATGGGCTAGTGATTTGGATTCGTGCTCACAAATGTTTTGACCAATTTGATTTCATGTTTTCCAATGTTCAGATCACCACATAAGTTGGACAATATATATCAAGATTTATTCTCAAAGCAAGATATAAATTCTGCCCCTAGTGTCTAGTAATGTATGGAAGGCCACAGGCGGATTCTTGGATAGGTATGTGGATGGATGGATATGGTAAGCATGCAAAGGATGCCAAGTATTATCTTGCAATAGGATAAGGGGTTCCGATAGTGGATGTTTATTTGGATAATGCTTCAAGGCTCATATAACATTGGGTAGGATAGGATCAATGAAAATGATCCATGTCAAGATGTCTACCATAAGCAATTGTGAAGTTTGCACCAAACTTTGTTAAGATCAAGATAATTTGGAAGATGGATGCAAATATATGAACATGGATTGGATAAATGGTTCATGGATGAATGGATTTATTATGGGTAAGATGGAGGGAATGTTGGATTTATTATGGATGGGATGAGATGCTTTCACCTAAACTGGTGCATGTAGATGCTTGATTCTACACATGATGCCTATTTCCTAGGTTTTCATCATGGTACCTATCCAAAGTGCCACCGAAGTGGTTTTCACTAGAGGATAATTTATTTTCTTTACTGTTTTCAATCCCTTTTTTGATTTTTTTTTATTTTTATATTTTTTATATTTTTTTGCATTTTTGGCTGAAAGATTCCAAGCTCATGTTGAATCACCTGGTGGTACCGATGTAGATGCTTCTATCATAATGTGCCATTGATATCCTACTTGAATAATTTTATTTTCCAAGATATGCTCACTTGAATGCAACTTTTGAGATTCTTGATCTGCTTTGTCAATACCAAGGATAACTTTGTCTCTGTGTGCACATCACGATAGAGTGCCTTCTGAATCCTTATGATGAAGGGTCGCTGCCAATACATGGTAAATGTGAGAATTGGATATCATGCATGGAGGCGTGGATGGTGGAGTGTGTTTAAGAATAAAAGATGGATTGGTTGACAGTTTGGAACCTTTGACTCTCCAAACTTGGGAAGATGAGCAATGATGGGTGGATATGGAAATGTGCCTAGAATTAGGACCAACTGCTTGATACACTTTGCATGTCACTTGAGAAGCCTTCTTTTTCCTTTGTGGACATCTTTGATGGTTACTTTTCCCTTTTTTGTTTTTCCCCATAGTTTCTTTGACTAATGGAGTTTGATAGGGATCATCTTTCTTTGTATTCTTTAGTATCCAAGTGTATTTGATTTGTCCTTCGTGCTTCTTAGCTTCTTTTTCTTTGATAATGTTCTTCATGCTTTGATTTGAATCTTCCTTTTGATGTTGGTCCCAATTCATGGATGGGGTGATGGGTGGATGAATATTCATGACGTGGCGGATTGTAGTATTGGCATTGATTTCATTATAAGGATTCTTCATGCTCCCTATGTTGACATTTTCTTGAGACAAAAATGCCCCCAGTATGGTGGTAGTATCATATTTGTTCTTTGATTCTCCCTATTTTGAGATGTCTTATTCAGAATGCATTCTTTGACAAATAAAAACTACAGATGACATCATTTCAATTTGCTACTCTGCTGACTCTGGAATATCCTGTTATGTCTGACATGTTCCCTTGAGTGGATAATATTGGATATCTTCATACATGATGTCCTCTATCTGAATTTGGGATATATCTGATCCTGATGTTGACAACTGAGTTTGACTGTAGGAATCAATATCCTGCTCTTTTTTTGTAATAATGTCAAGAGTAAAGGAATCATGTTACGAATGAAGATCATCTACATGTCCATCCACGAGAATCATCTCATCGGTAGATGGAGGGTATGTGCTATGTGGATGTGATCATCTCGTATAGATAGGAGAGTGTCCATTATATCATTGTAGTAGCTTGGATATATAAATTCTTGATCTCGAATGATTTCGGAATTGCTTTCGACATGCTTTGGATCAAGTTCTTGACATGGGTCAATTTCAAATAATGGATTGCTTATAAAGGGTTCTTGGATATCTTCATTAGGCATAGGTAGTTTCTCAAATATCATGAAGTCAAAGGATGTCCATATGTTTTGGAAAGGATCATTTCTAGACCTTGGTGAAAGATGTTGATCATGCTTTGGAATAAATTCTTGAGATATGTCCTCTAACTCATTAGGTTATGTAGAGAAATTTTCAACATGATCATCAGTCGAAGGATCTTGATCATCATTTTCAATGATTGTGGTGGGAATCTGTTGCAAGCTTTGTTGAGGGAGTAATACCTATGTTTGTTGTTGATCCAACAATGCTTGTTGTTGGTCGTGTTGTTGGTGTGCCAATAATGCTTGTTGTTGGGCTTTCTGTTGAGCTACTTGTTGTTGTGCTTGAAAATCTTGCAAGACTTGTTGATACACTTTTTGATGGATTGTTTGCAATAATATTGTGCTTGTGCCTATCGAGCCTAGTGTTGGGCTTGAGCTTGATCATGTGCTTGTTGGGCTGCTTGTGCCGCTTGTGTGTCTTGTGTGGCTTGTGCAGCTTGTTGGGCGGCTAATTGCGCTTGCACTTGCTGAGCAGGTAGTTGTGCAGCTTGTTGGTTTTTGAGCATCATTTGGTGGGAAGCTTGTTGAGCGGCTTGCAACACGATGGAAGATGAATTTTCTGTGTGTTTTGGCAGTGGTGGTGGTGGATTGGGAATGGTGTTGACTATTGTGATGAGCGGAACGGTCTCATTGATTGCTAGGGTTTGAGTGGTGAATGGTGTGATTGAGATGCTTGGTCCTTGAGACACTTGAGGGATGGTAGTTGTGTTGAACATTGGGCTTTCTTGGATGGTTGCCATTTTTTGTTACGATATTGATGGAAATATGAGAGGATTTGGTATGATGTTTTACTTTATGATTGGAGTATTGCTCAGATTCGATTGATTGACGATTGGTAAAGGGGGAAGGCTCGCGCCTTGATTGTTAGGTTGATAGATTTGCAAGTTTTGACTTTGATTTAAATCTACCATAGGAAAATGTTCCAAAATTTAGATTGGGAAAACTCACATTTGTTGTACCATTGAGGTTTGTAGGAGATAATGATCCCATGTATGGATTGTACAAATGCGAATTTTGAAAATCAATTGGTATTGTAAGGCCATGATAGTTTGGTTGACTTGGATTAATCATGATGTATGAATCAAAATTATATTCCATGCTCCTCTTGTGTTTTGACTTTATTGATATCTGAGGGGTTTAGGACCAATGATGAGATGAAGGATGAAAGGGATGAATGATATGGGTGTTTAAACTTTTAGGAACTTTGGATCAATTCTAGACTTTAGGACTTGTTTTGATTTTGATTTTGGATTGATAATGATCTTGTAGAATCTAGGAAGTTGTGTTATCCTAGGGTGAACTCGCACACGAGAGGATAGTTTGACTAAGTGTGTTAAGTCAAACAAGATGATTTTGGATAATGAACTTGTAAATTCTAGGAAGTTATGTTATCCTAGAGTAAACTCGTACACAAGAGGATACTTTGGTTAGGTGTGGTAAGCCAACCAAGGTGATAATGCACTTGTAAACTCTAGGAATTTGTGTTATCCTAGAGGTAAATTCGCTCAAGAGGATTGATAATTTGACTAAGTGTGTTAAGTCAAACAAGGTGATGTTGATTTTTCCTAAAAGTCTAGCATAAGTGATGTTTTCCAAAGTTCCAAAATTTGTTGGTGAAATGGAATTTTGATAAATGTTTGGATGGATGAAGTGTTTGACTTGATTCTAGATGAATCTAAGAAAACTTGTTTACTAGACCAAGATACTGAAGAACATGCTTTTTCCTAAAAGTGGTTCAAACCAAATGACTCAAAAGGGACCAAGCACATATGTGGTTCAATTGTCTGTTATCTTTCTTAGGTTTGATTCTTTTTAACACAAATACTTTATTGATTATGCTTTTCAAATTGAATGTCTATGTCTCAATTCCTATTCATCCCACAAGGTCCATTATGTGGAAATCGAGAAAATCAAGGCAATAGTTTCCTATTTGTTGAATTTAGTGAAAACAAATGATGATTAAACCCCAGTACTTAGAAACCTCTAAGGATAGAATCCCTAGGGAAAGCAAGAGCACTTTAGGCTTGTCAAAGGATATTTGTTTCCTCCAAAGGGTTTGAAATTTTTGAAGCTTTTGTGAATGTTTGTTTCCCAATGTTTTAGATCCAAGCAAAGTGTTTTTATTTCAATGATATGCACATCATTAGGCTGAAAATACAATATTTGTTGGGTTCCCACTTGGATAAATCCAGCTCTGCATATTCAGTGTGGATGATTAGATGCTTGAGTACACTAGCTCCTCCTTATAGTGCACTCGCTTCTCGGGTCAATCAAGCATCAGTATCCATGAGCCTCCCATGGTATACTTTTCATCTCTACAACATAACCACATGTATACGTGGGGCGGCTTCAAAGGACATGACCTTTTGCACCAACAAATGGATAGGATTTTGGCCTTTGCTAAACAAGAGGTTTTAATGCGGGCATTTCATTCATGGGGGACTATCCAGTATAGTGAGAGACCATTGTTTTTCTTCTCATCAGAATAATCCTTGTGATATTGGCCTTTGTTCCAATATCCACACTTATATCTTGGGTGGAAGTCGCTTGGCTTTAGTGTGTTCCCGGTTGGGTCATTCCCTTGGGTGATTACTTTTTCCCACAAGGCAGGCCCGCTAAGATAAACAAAAGCGAGCAAACATATCCCGTAGTTCAATCGACCTTCATTGAAAAACAAAGGGAGAACACTCAAAATATACCACACTCACACTCGCAAGATTGGTTCAATTTTAATCCCCAAAATGAAATGTGGAGGTAATTACCTTACTCAACTTAAGATCACCAAAAGGGCTTTTGATTCTCAAGATCTTCGTGAGGCGCAAGAGAAGCACATACGTCCTTTTGATGGTATTACTTTGAGTAAGAAATTACAAAACAAAATAACACTTGTTCATTTTAAGTCCACAAAGCAAAAGTGAATTCTTTTTATAGCACCAAATCAAATGTGGTATTTGCCTTGTTCAATTGTTAAACCTTAAACCAAATCTAGTAAGTTGTTCTAAATTTATTTTTAAGCCCTTTGTTTGCAAACTTTGAAAGAAAATTTGTATTGTTATTTTTATGGCCCAAAATGAAATTTAGTGTTCCCTAAAGCATGAAAGATAACAAATTTCTTAAGAGAGATTGAGAATTGTCTAAGAGTGTTAAACAACACTAAAGTGTTTTAAAACACTTGGTATAAGATGATAATGATATCATAATGTAACCTTCCACTTTGCTTTCCTCCTTGCCCTAACCTGAAAAATGATCAAAACTAGGAGATGCAGAGACACCAAATAGGTTAATAGTTCACAAAGCTAAAAACAAAAAGGCACATGTGAAAAAAATTAAATTTGAACTTTTTACTGTCATCCAATGGTGCAGTTAGAAAATGCAATAGAGTTTAGAAACTCTAGCGGTGCAATATAGCATCACTAACGACTGAGAGCGATGCTCTACAATAGGACAGAGAATGCAAAAGCGATTCTATTTAGCCCAGCGCCATAGTTTGGAGTTTAGAAACCCGCAACGCAATTTACAAATTTGAAATTTGTGGGTGGGAAGACTCTGGCGGTGGATTTTGGAGTTTGGAGTGGTGCAATAGAGTGCCACTTGACTGATAGCGGTGCAATATAACGTCGCTAGACTATGAGCAGTGCAGTTCCCTGTAGGCACAAAAATGTCAAAAAAACATGGATTTTTGGAAAAACGTGATGAATTTCTCCAAATCAGCACTCCTTCTAGCGCCAAAATGTGAACCCCAATCCTAGACCTACACAAACATGGAAAACAAACACATAATTAGATTCAAATGCAAGTTAGAACAAGGATTCCCCATGAAATTCATCTACAATGCTCAATAATAGGAAAAATGAAGAACAAAACATAAAAGATAGATGACATCCTAATTAAGCAATGCAAACACTCAATCCCATGGGGGAGTTGGTGCCAATTGTGTGTATAAATTGGCCCTTTCCCAACTCCTTTATAAGCTTGATGATGACTTGATGAATATTTCATCCACTTTGGTTGAATTCCTACATAACCTAGCTAAGAACTTGATAAAAATATATGAAAATGGATATGCTTGAGGATGAATTTGAGTATAGTAAGTTTACTCAATTTTTCGATGATGAATGAGAGGAAGAGTCTCTCATTTATAGATTTCCAAATTGGAAGAAAGAGTGAAATTGAGCAATGTGGGATCATTCAACACCCAATGGCCAAGTGTCACTTGTCAAGATGTAAATGGTTGAATGTTGTGCAAGTTTTGATCAAAGTGCTAATAAATGACATTAGGTGGAATTTCAAATTAGTGAAATGACTTGTTAGAGAGGGAAGAAAATGGAGTTATGGACACTTGGCTCAAGGCAAAAGGACTTGTAAGGTGAAATAAATGCCTTGTTGGAAGGACCAAGTCCACTTGAATTTGAATTCAAATTTGAGGGAATATTCCCCTTTTATGCCATGTGAGGGAAAATAGGAGATTTAATAAATCAAAGTAATTATTTATTGTGCAAGTTGCATTCTCTAGAGGACGTGACATAGATAAAGATTAAATTAACGAAAGTTTAATTAATTTAATGAGGAATTTAAGAGATGTGACAATTTAGACTTAAATTTATGAATTGATTTAAATCAAATTGAGAGGAAGGGTTTAATTAAATAAATGTTTTGATTTATTTAACTAAAGGGGACAATGTGAGATTAAATCAAATAAGGTTTAATTTATTTAATTTAATAAGAGGACTTTTATGGATTTAATCAAATAAGATGAATTATTTAATTAAATAGGGATATAGGGTCCTTTAAATTAAATTGACTAATTTAATCAATAGAGGAGAAAGACCTAATTAAATAAATAATGATTTATTTAATTAAGGGATGAAAGGTGATGATAAGCTGAGAGTATGATTTAGGACGAAGCGATGGGCGGGTGCATGGAAATGGGTAGCAATTTTGTGGACACCCTCCAATTTTTTTTAAAAAAATCCATAACGTGAGCGCATTATAACGCACTCACGTTATGGCTCGTTATGCCAAGCCTGAGGCTCAGCAACTACAAATCGATAACGCAAGCGCATTATAACACACTCACGTTATTGACTATTAAAAGAAAAAAAAGAAATGCAAATTTGTCTAGCATTTCAACTATTTTTTTTTTGCAGTCGCGGCCAAAACCCCCACAATTTTGCGCTCGCATTCTAGGAGGAGCAATTCAACAAATTTTCTTCACCAACAATTGATATTTCTTTGCAACGATGGCACCATGATGAGGAGCTATTAGAGGTAAGGATTCTATGGTTTTTGTTTTAAATTTGTTAGTTTTAGGTTGAATTTGATATATATTTGTTTGAATTTTTAGGAGATACAAATCAACCTGCAAACCCTCAAAATCCTCAACAGGAGGACCAACCAAATCCTCAAGATCAAAATCAACCACAACATCAACCTCCTCCACCAATCACTCAACCCCCTCCTGGCACTCAACAAAATTTAATGAGTGAAATTGAGAACAAGAAAAATAAAAATGAGGATTTGATCAGAAGGTTGAGTGATCCAAAAGGTTCAACTGCAGAAAGAATGACCCTAGCAAATTCATTGAAAGATATGTTAAAAAATGTAGATTCAATTAGCAAACAATTAACTGGATGGCAAGATAGGAGGCAGGAGGCTAGGGATTATTATGCAAATAAACTATCATATAAGGATGTAAAGGATTTAAAAATTACAAAAGGTGATTTGTGCTCATTATTCACCGACCCACGCACAAATAAAAATCTTACCCTCAATGCGAAGATGTTTCCTGTCCATTGGTGCCACCACCAACATATTAGGGACCAATTTTATGATAGGTGGTACATGGTATTTGATTACCCACTATGCAACAATTGCGAGGTCCTGCAATATTTCCTTAGGAAACTATACAGTGAGTTCATATTGAACAAGATCCTAGATTATTTTGATAAGAGGGATTTCTAGGGGAGAGGTGGGGGGTCAGCTCAGGATAGACCTAGTGCATAGTCAGATCCTACGCGGAAAGGTAGACGAACTCTCGCTAGGCCACCTCATGAGCACGTTGTTATTCCTTCCATCGCAAAGGAAAGTGTTGACGTAGAGACATTGCAAGTGATCAACACTTTGACCCAGAGTGTCACCCATCATACTAGCCCTATTCTACAGTGTCATCTAGGGGAGTCTTCGAGTGGTGGCCATCAAACACATGTGTACCAATCTTGGGGGGCTACTTGTTCATATGACCCCACCAACACTCAGGAGACTGGTACACAGGATCTGTCTAGAACTATGGAGATGGAGATGGCAGCTGACATTTTGCATCAGGCATGTGGCATTGATAGTCAGGTAAAATTTAGTGCATGTTCATTGAATTTAATTTATTAAATTTTGATTTTGAAATGCAAGATTAACTAAAAATGTTTTATGATTTTAATAAAATTGCAAGGTCACAGTGTTGAGACTGGATACACCGGCCCCCCACCAACTTATTTCTATAGTACACTTATCGCTAGGGTATGTAACTAGTAAACAATTATAAATTTATTGCATGTTAATAGCATTGTTTTACAAATGGTAATTTAATATGCGATTTTGGATGTTGAACAGACTAATATTGGAGGTTTTGATGGAACACTTCCCAGTGGTGGTGGATTTACTCAAACCTACACAGAGGTAATAGAATAAAGAGTTTAACTAATGAATCAAGTACTTAATATATTTGTGTAGTTTATATGCACATCGTTGATTATGTTGTATAATTTGTTGTTCTATTTTCAGTTGTTGCATGATGATACACCTTCAAATGTGACGAGGGCAATGGATATTGGTGTGACATCTGGTATAAAAATCCTCGATGGCTCTAACAAGAGAGGTATGAGGCAAATTGATAAATTTACATTTACATTTGTTGTTATAGATGATAGTGAAAAATCAAACCATTATTGATTCACGTAGTTTAATTTCTATTTGTATGATTTATACAGGGCTTGAGCACACCTGAGCATGGGCATGAGAATATTTCCCTCATGGAGAGAGATCGTGAGATGATGGTAAGTGATTATATTGTCAAATATATCATTTTTTATAATGTAATTTCTATATATTCATTTCTTTACTTCATATTGTAACAATTAAAACTTCACAATGAACTAAACCCTAGGAGGAGTAGCAGGAGCACTCCTCGAGTGCAGCAAAAATGAGTGACAGGCCTATCACCATCCGATCGAAAAGAAAAGGGAAAGATCTTATTTCCAAGGCATGGTGAGCAATGAATTTTGATTCCAGAGCCCTTTGATGTATGCCTACATGGCAGTTTTATACATTTTTTTTATTGGACATATTTGACATTGTATGCCTATATGGCATTCTTGTAAGCCTATATGGCTATTTTGTACATATATTTCATACTTATATCGACATATATTGATGTATGCCTACATGGCTATTTGGTTAATACAAATATCTTTTATCGATGCCTATCCATATTTGCATTTTTAATTGATGGTTCAATAGATATGAGTTACTTTTATTCAAGTGTATACTTTACAACTTATGTTTTTTTATGCGTATACCTTGTATTTGTGCATATACTTTGTTTTAATTTTTGTATACTATGTATTCATGTGTATACTTTTTGAGGCTTATGTGTTTTTGAGTACTTATACTTCCCTTATTGACATGTACATGCTTGACTTATTCATGTGTATAATTATTAATTGGTTAGCCCTAGCATTGATCTATGTCATCCTCAATGCATGATCCTTGAGATGGAGTAAGAACACCCTCAAGGTCCAAAGGAGTTTCACATGCATTCTTCATAGGCTCATTTTGGTAGTCAAACCAAAAACCTCTTGCATCATTGAAATGAAAAAATTTATCCTTTATAGCAGGTTTGAAGCCATTATCATTCTCCATTGGTTATTCATGTATCCACTCCCCATTAATGGTTGCCTCATGACCTTCATGAAACCAATCACTTATCTCATTTGTGATAGAAGAAATGTATAAAGATTTATCTTCCTCCTTATGAACCATTCATTATCATGAGAGATGGGTTCTTGTGAACCACTACTCATGAATCATGGGTCAATGAGTTTGACTTGTAAAACTACATGATTGAATCCTGATAGCAATATCACAATATTTATATATCTAAATGTGTTATTTCCTTCAGCTAAAATTTGTGCTTATACTTATGTGATTGATGTATGTTTGTGTATGGGATCATAGTAATTTCTATTTGATAATGCTATTGTGTCTTTAAGGTTTATTTATTAAAGGGTGCATGAAACAAGTTTTAAATTCTTAAAAATCTTTGAATTTCTTAGGTTTTTCTATTTGTCGAGTCTAGGCTCTAAGCCCAAGTCCAAGTAAAAAAATGGCTTGTCAAGTCCGAGGCAAGTCCAAGTCTTGTAACACTAGTGTGAACACATCGAGGAATAATGTATATGCCGATGAAGAGAGAACCCATCCTTGTTTCTAAACAAACCATAGTATAGATATGGTTGGTCGAGATAAAACATCACTCTTCTGGATAGTTCGAACCATAATCTTTCATGGCTACAAACACACCTTCATTATGTGTGTTCTTGATCCTACTGAAGAAATGGTTGAACATGTTGTAGATCAAATCTTGCAACCCTAAGTCCACAAGAAGGTTACTTGTCCTGATTTCTGCAAATGTCTTTAAGATGTTCATCCTTGAGTAATGCAAACTATTGATGTCATCTAGATCTTTGAAGCTGTTTGCAATCATGTGCAATACTGTAAATGTTAGAGCTATATCTAATACTACAAATGACTACTCAATAAATTCTAAAAATTCTTCTATTCTTTTCAATGTGACCATAATGGAATTCCTTTAAGATAATCTACTAAGCTTACTACCTGATTCATAAAGTAATCTAGCCAACCACTATCATCGGCTGCCATGCTTCCAATGGAAAGTCAATTTAATGCAATACCCAAAGGTTGGTAGGTTCATTCGCTCTAATACCACTGTAATGACTCGAGCTCTAGATCAATAGATTTTCTATTTATTTCTTATTGGATTGACAAAGGTTGTCATCCAATATTATTAAGATAGATAACAAAGTCCCCAAATTATAAATGAAATAAATTATGAATATGAAGTCTAGTTCAAATATTAATTTGATAATGGAAATTTGATAAATAAATATAATAGTTGTTTCTAATTAATCAATTAAAATCATGTGCTAGCTTTGAATATGAATATGCCTATCATTGATATATAGGCCTTGAGAATTGGGATGTCTTTCCTGATCGATACTTTATACTCATTCATCTTACTTTGAGTCCTTTTCGGATTATATGCTTGAAACGTATACTCCCATATTATAAATTTTTGCTCATATAGACCAATCCCACACTAGGTAAATCAATAATAAAAATAAGTCTACATATTGATTACCCTGATCTTCCCTTCTTATTCTCTTTTATACTCAAAAACTACACAATTGAATCCTGATAGAAATATCACAATTTGACACATTGTAGAAAATACCTCCTACTTATCAATTGATGAGCTAAAGGGGATCTATAATGAATGTTTCATAAGGCACAACACTTGCTGAAGGTTTTGCAAATGGGGTTGCAAGCTAAGTGGGCTTAACCTTGGGGAAAAAAGTCTGTGGTTAAGCGCTTGAGCTAGAGTAGTACTGGGATGGGTGACCTCCCAGAAAGGCCTAGTGCCTCACCTCTGTGAGCATCACCTAGATGCAATGAGTGCTAGGTGGTCCATTCATTATCATGAGAGATGGGATCTTGTGAACTCAGCCCTCTTTCAATCCATGTCAGCCTTGGGACCATACAGGAAGCTGGAGGTCATACCAAGTACGGGATCAACAAGTTTTTATAAAAAATCTAAAAAATAGAGAATAGTGTGAATAATTCTTATTAGATCTTCTCCAAAAGTTCATCAACAACCTCCATTCAAGCCTCTCAAGGCTTTATATAGTGTTTTACACCCTTCTCTAACTGATCCACGCCCTCAACTAACTAAAAACCAACTTTCAAAACAAGTAACTATTGCATTTCAAATTTGTTGCTTTAAACAACTTACAAATTTGCAACTTTAGACTCCTCCAACCTAAGGGATCGATCTGGTGGAACATAGTTCATAGTGATTCCATGTGTTTCAGTGTGAAAGAGGACCATGCCTAGCATAAATATAACTATTTAGATGTGTTGGAATAGTCCTCTTGGTCACACAAGTTGCAGAATGAAATTTGCACCACTTTGCAACTTTGCACTACTTGCATTTGATGCTTTTTCCATCAAGTGAAAATCTGCTGCCACGAAAAAACTACTCCGAGATAGCAAAAACCAGGAGAGGTTTTTGTAGAGGAGCCCAACACAATCTTGTAGGATTAGACGAGAAGTTTCTAAGTGTCATGGTATCCGAGTAATAGCATGTTGAAGTTTGTAGCCATTTTGCACTTTGGACCCTTAAGGGATGATCCGGTGGAACGTAGCTCGGAGCGATTCTGCGTGTTTAAGTGAAAAAAAGAGCATTCCTAGCATAAACATACCTATTCAGACATGTTGGATCAGTTAGTTTGGTCACACGAGTTGCAGAGTGAAAGTTGCACCACTTTGCAACTTTGCACAGCTTCAATTTGACACTTTTTCCATCAAGTGAAAATCCGCTGGCACGGGAAAACCACTCCGAGATAGCCAAAACCGAGAGAGGTTTTTCTAGAGGGGCCCAATGTGATCTTGTAGGATTAGAAAATATTTTTCTAAGTGTCACGGTATCCAAGTAATAGCATGCTAAAATTTTCAGCCATTTTGCACTTTGGACCCTTAAGGGATCGATCCGGTGGAACATAGCTCGGAGAGATTCCATGTGTTTCGATGTGAAAGAGGACCATGCCTAGCATAAAAATACCTATTTAGATGTGTTGTAATAGCTTGCTTGGTCACACAAGTTGCAAAATGAAAGTTGCACCACTTTGCAACTTTGCACTACTTGCATTTGATGCTTTTTCCATCAAGTGAAAATCCGCCGCCATGGGAAAACCACTCTGAGATAGAAAAAACCGGAAGAGGTTTTTGTAGAGGGGCCCAACACAATCCTATAGGATTGGATGAGAAGTTTCTAAGAATCATGGTATCCAAGTAATAGCATACTGAAGTCTGCAGCCATTTTGCACTTTGGACCCTTAACAGATCGATCTAGTGGAACGTAGCTCAGAGCGATTTCGTGTGTTTCAATGCAAAAGAGGACCATTCCTAGCATAAAAATACCTATTTGGACATTTTGGAGCAGTTAGTTTGGTCACACGAGTTGCTGAGCGAAAGTTGCACCACTTTGCAACTTTGCAGGGCTTGAATTTGATAATTTTTCCATCAAGTGAAAATCCGCTGCCACGAGAAAACCACTTCGAGATAGCCAAAACTGAGAGAGGTTTTTCTAGAGGGGCCCAACATGATCCTATAGGATTAGATGATAATTTTCTAAGTGTTGCGGTATCCAAGTAATAGCATGCTGAATTTTGCAGCCATTTTGCACTTTGGACCCTTAAGGGATCAATCTGGTGGAACATAGCTCAGAGCGATTTCACGTATTTCGGTGCGAAAGAGGACCATGCATAGCATAAAAATACCTATTATGATGTGTTGGAACAGTCTGCTTGGTCATACAAGTTGCAGAACGAAAGTTGCACCAGTTTGCAACTTTGCACAGCTTGATTTTGACACTTTTTTCATCAAGTGAAAATCCACCACCACGGGAAAACCACTCTGAGATAAGAAAAACCGAGAGAGGTTTTTCTAGAGGGGACCAACGCGATCCTGTAGGATCAGATAAGAAATTTATAAGTGAAAGGGAATAATTTTTATGGGGTTTATGTTGCTGCCCCTATAGATTTTGATGGAAAAGGGCATGAAAAATGAGGTTTCACCCTAGGGTTTGATAAAATATTGCATAAAATAAGGGTTTTGGTTTGGCATGGTGGAGTGAGTTTGTCCTGAGACAAATTGAAGATTTGAGGGTTTGGATACATGATAATTTCTGCCCCAACAATGTATTATGTAAGAAAATCTTACTACAATGCCTTAGAGTTTGTCATTATGTAAGTAAATATTATTGCAATGCCTCTGGCACTCCGTTCTCATAGATCTTTTACAATTTCACTCATTTATTCGAGATTTTTTAAAAATTTCTACATCATAGGTGCTCATTATGAGGTTAACTTCAATTGAGTAACTTGGCATTCCCTCGCCAAGCTTCACACGCTCTTTTATAATGGCTTGAAATCAAAATTGAGATTTGTCAAGATCATCAAAATAAGGATGTTGCATTGCTTTTTTGGCTAAGATTCTCTTTGATGGCTCTTAAATCAGTATTTTTTGCAACGAGAGATCAATCAATTTTTAGTAGTTTACTTACAAATATGCAAGGTAAAAGAGAAAAAGAAAGAGCATCCAAAATGGAAATGAAATAAAAATAGATGGAAGGCACTTACAAATAGGCATGCAGGTTTCACAACTTAGTCACTCTTGGTCATACATCTTCACTAGGAATTCCAACATACCTATTGCACACAACACCTCTCATGAACATAGTAAGTTGAAATTTTAGATGCTCTTATAATGTCTACATCATAGCTGCTCATGATAAGGTCAACTTCAAATGAATAACTTGAAATTCCCTCACCAAGCTTTGCACACACTTTTCTAATGGCTAAAAATCTTGATTGAGATTTGTCAAGATCATCAAAATAAGGATGTTGCATTGCTTTTCTGGCTGGCATTCTCTTGGATGGCTCATATATCTGCATTTTTTGCAAAGGGATACCAATCACTATAAAGAAAATGATAGAATTCGAATCAAACAAATTAATGTGAATACAAGTATAAATTAATAATAACCAATGTGCATATACTTACAAATTAATCCAATGAACCATCCGAGTCTACTCTACTGTTTATTGTGTCAAGTATAGCCTCATGGTCAGACTCATGAACCTTCCACAAGGTCTTGTTCAAAAGTCTACCCCCATATTTGGTCAAATGAACATTGGATGCCATGACAAGGTTCGAGTAATGAAGAATCTTACGATGCATGTCAAAGTCCTGAAATAGCCAATGTTTAACACTTGAATGTGGGTACCTTCTAAGCCATGTTCCAGTAACCACAACTGAGCCTGTAGGGTATTCGATTTTTTCTCCATCTATAACTGGGGCCTCTAATTTATTTTTGGCCTCAACACAATGACACAAGTAATAGTTTGTTCCCTCTTCATTGTCTTCATCTGCAATAACTGAATAAACATGCCCTACATTGATATGTGTAAAAAATATCTACAAATTTGTCAACATTATGAATAAAGTACAAAGTAAGATAACGATATGGAATTTCAACAACTAAGAAAGTAGATATATCATCTGATTGAACTAGATCTGATACGTGGTCAAAGTCGACCAATGCTTCCATCTGTGTCAGTTCTAATGCCATTGGAGGGTGATACATGTGAAGTGGGCTAAGATAACTTGTGAACCATTTGTCAACCCACTCCCCTAACTCACAATCATTCCAGGCTTGCATTGTACATGAAGAACAAAAGCATGCCATCTTTCGTGTATCGATACTCCATGAACCTGCATTTGAGCTAAGGAAAGAGTGTACCTCACGCGATCATGTTAGTGTACAACAGTCTTCATATGGTGCAATATTAGTATCATCCATCAACCAAAAAAATCTATGAACTGAAGACATACCTTCATTAGCTGGACCCATCAAATCATTACACCACTCAACGATTGATTTTGTATCTATCAACTTTCCACTGTCTTTATACTTTAACTCTTCTCATGCTAATGCTCTTTTCATGCATGCTCCTGCACCATCATGCTCCCCCTTTCCATGTCCGGCCTCACAAAAGTTCCACATATGTTGAACACTTGTAATGACATGCATCCTGCACAACCAATAGAACATGCATGAGTTCTTGAACTATGTTGCACAGTTATCGGACCATATTATATGTTGATCGTATTCTATGCCCTTCTGAGCCAAACCACTATAGAACATCTGGAAGAAACCTTGCACGAACTCTAGAGAATGCGTGCGATCATCACTAATTTAAAAGTGGTACTCCCTCAATACCTTCCTTTGCTCATATGTACTATCAGATGCATGAATGAATGCTATGTGCACAAATATCAAAAATTGTGTGGAGTTGTAATACTATGACTGCACCTCATGTTGTGGTTGTAGAGTGTATTTCTCCGCAAAGTCAACCACACACACTATGCTTCCAACTGGAAAGGTGTCCTTGCATAGCTTGAATTGCGTGACCAACCATCGGGCTCTATGGGTATGCATTTCATACTCAGATAGTATATTGTCACGAAATTTGGTCATAAATTGGTACACTGGAATCTTCTCAATAACCAACTCACACCTTTTTTTCTTGAGACCCATCTTTTATAACATATGTCACTGTTTCATACTTCTCAAACTCTACTAGTTTTTGTCCCACCTCATCTATGCTTTCCATATGTTGACATACTGGCATACGCTGGAAGCCACCGTAATGCTCACATGAACCATCCAAGCATGTTGTTCAATAGAATATCTGGCCATCCTCTATTTCACATAATTTTTTTGATAAGAACTCTCTTGAAGATTTTGGTGGGGCTTGTATGCCACAATCCTGCAAAACATCATTAGTATGCAAATCTAAACATATAGAATGATAAACATCATAATGGTTAGAAAATTCAATATGTAGTCTACAACAACAAGTAGTGCATGTGTAATTTATCTTGACATAAAAAAAATTAACCATTTCAAAAAATATTTGAGAAATACTAATTTGAGGATAATTATTTTCAAATTTTCGAAAAAGTTGGATTTGAGTCATATCCAAAAACTGCTTTGGATGTGGCTCACGATTCTGACTACCAATTCTCCTTCTTACCACATCCCTTTGATTCAGAGATGGCCTTGTCTTATTCTTCCAATACTCTTTAATTAGTGTTCTCAAGGCTTGGACAATTTATTTATCTTTTCGTGATAGTCTCCCTATTAGAGTAATTAGGTATTTACTTTATTAATTAAACAATATTTGTTTAGTTACTTAAAGTTCCCTTTTGCCTCTTTTCACTTAAGCTAACATTAGGTGCATTAATTTATTAATTATTATTGTGCAAGCCTAGGGTTTTCCTTTTTAGGGTTTTCACCTATATGTGGTTGAAAACTATCTTTTGTATCATTAATTCATTTTACATTTTGGGTGAATACATTGCTCCACATTCTTGAGTATTTTCTTGGTTGCTTATCTTTGCTTGCAAAGGTCATTGGGCTCCTGTGGTGTTGTATTTTTTCAACTTCAATATGGTATTAGAGCTTCAGATTTGCAGCTACTTGTTCTTGTTTTGAGATTTCGCATTGGAAGTAAATCTAGGGTTCTAAGGTTTCTTCTTGTGGATTCAACATACTCCGATTTTTAGGTTCACTTTGGGCCCAAACAAACAGTGCCATTGGATTCCTAGTGCCAAAAAACCCCTAAATCAACTATCAAATCGTCGATTTTGGTTACAGTCAACCAGGGATGCAAAAAAAAATTTAGGGTTTGGCCATACGGCCCCCTCAGCAAAAAAAAAGGCAAAAAAAAATAAAATAAAATAAAAAACTAAGGTTTTTTATTTTAATTTTTCCACGGCCTGTTAAAAATCTGTTGGCCACCCATCCGCCGCCAAGTGGCCACCAGCGCTTCGCCGCCACCCGTGCTCTGACGCCACCCCGTGCTCCACTTCCCACCGGGCTCCGCTCGGCCGCTTCCACCCTCGCTCCGTTCGGCCTCTGCCGACTCCGTCTGAGTGTTAGGTTTTCAAGGTAGATATCTAAAAGCTAAACGTAGATTTTATCAAATAAACTAGAAATAAAATCACACATAAAATTAACACAGAGAATTTAACGTGGTTCATCCAATGTAGGTTACATCCACCAAATCACAACCATCCAATGATATTATTAACCAATGCAAAACCCTATTACAATATCACGAATAATCGCCTGTTTCTTATGATACTGTAACTCTATCCTAAACCCTTTATAAATTAGGGTTATACAAAATCGGGGTTTTTTTTCCCTTTTTGTGATTTTTCCCTTTTTCAGTAATTTCGCGAAAAAGCAAGACAAAAAATTTTCTCGGGGGCTACCGCCCTCGAACCCTCGTTTTCGGGGGCTGCCGCCCTCGAACCCTCGCCTGGGGCCTGGCCCAGCCCCGGACCCTGGCGAGGATACATGAAGAGTGTATAGTATAGAATGATCAGTCTCCACATACCAACAATCTCCCACTTGGAGACTGATCAGGCTCCACACCTAAACAATCTCCCACTTGGAGACTGAACCTGGACGACACCAGTGCACTTATAGCTCCCACTAGAAATAAGCACCTTGGACCCTGCTGCTTTCTTATACTTTAATTCAACCTTGAAGGCCAACTGAAGCTGAAGAGGAGCTCAGCTTCTCCCTTATCACTGCCTTAGTAAACATATCCGTTGGATTTACATCTGTATGTATCTTTTCCAGCTTTACCTATCCATCCTCCAACACTGACTGAATGAAATGATACCTCAACTATATGTGTTTGGTTTTAGAGTGCAAGGCAGAATTCTTTGCAAGATGTATAGCACTCTGGCTATCTGTAAAACAAGTACTTTTCAGCCTGTTGTTTTCCCAACTCTTCCATGAAAAATTGCATCCATATCATCTCCTTTGCTGCCTCTGTTGCAGCCACATACTCTGCCTCTGTGCTGGATAAAGCAACCACCTTTTGCAATCGAGATATCCAACTTACTGCTGTCCCACCAACGATAAATACATAACCTATGGTACTCCGTCTGGTATCAATATCCCCTGCCAAATCTAAGTCAACATAGCCTTTTAAATCTATATTAGAGCCCTCAAAACATAAATGTTTATCTAGTGTACCTCTCAAATACCTGAGAATCCATTTCACTACATTCCAATGCTCAATTCCTGGATTACTCATATACCAGCTAACAACTCCTACAACATGTGCAATATCTGGTCTCGTGCATACCATGGCATACATTAAACTACCTACAGCTGAAGCATACGTTACCTTGGACATTTTTTTTTCCTCCTCTTGTGTCTTTGGACACATATCTTTAGTCAATTTTACATGACTGGGCAAAGGTGTGCTGACAGCTTTTGCATTCTCCATATGAAATCTCTGCAGCACCTTTTTAACATAATCAATCTGAGATAAAAATAATTTCCTGTTTTTCCTATATCTTGTAATCTTCATACCAAGGATTTGTTTTGCTGCCCCCAAATCCTTCATAGCAAATGAATTTGCTAACTGTTGTTTTAACTCCTTTATGTGATCCATGTTAGACCCCGCTACAAGCATATCATCAACATATAAACATAAAATAATGTAGCTATCTTCACCTAGCATCTTAAAATAAACACAATGGTCTAAATTACACCTATTGTAACCTTGCTCAGCCATAAAACTATCAAATTTAAGATACCATTGTCAAGGTGCTTCTTCAAGCCATATAAGCTTTTCTTCAATCTGCACACTAGTTTCTCCTTACCTTTGACCTCCAATCCTTGTGGTTGTTCCATATAAATTTCCTCTTCCAAATCACCATGGAGAAAGGCAGTTTTAACATCAAGCTGTTCTGAATGCAAATCTTCAACAGCCACAATACTTAACATAGTACAAATAGAGGTCATCTTAACAACTAGAGAAAATATTTCATCAAAATCAATACCTTGTTTCTGTGCAAATCCCTTTATAACTAATCTAGATTTAAATCTTTTCTTACCTCCATCCTCCTCTTTCATCCTATAAACCCATTTTTTTGCTAAAGCCTTTTTACCTGCAGGCAACTTGCATAATTCCCAAGTTTGATTTTTCAACAAGGAGTCCATTTCTTCTTCCATTCCATGCTCCCACTGAACCTTGGTATCCACCTGCATAGCTTCATGATAACATTCTGGTTCACCAGCATCAGTTAATAGAATAGAGTACAAAGAGGGAGAAAATCTTTTTGGAGGTCTACTTAACCTTGAAGATCGCCTAACATTCACTGGAGTTTGTGGTATTTCTTGTTGTTGTTGTTGCGGAGCATGAGGAACCACTAGAACATTGGTGTTTGTAATATCATCCAACACTACATAATCCTGTTCTTTCTTCTCATGTTGCTGCAGTAGATCTTTGTACAACACTTTCTCATTGAATATGACATCCCTGCTTCTCACAATTTCCTTATTTTCAAAATCCCAAAGCCTATAACCAAATTCATCAATGCCATATCCAACAAATACACATTTCCTTGATTTTGCATCAAGCTTGGTTCTATTTTCATAATCTACATGTGCAAATGCTTCACAACCGAAGGTTTTCAGAAAAGAATAACTCACCTTCTTACCTTTCCATGCTTCCTCTGGAATACCACAACCCAAAGGATTAGATGGACCTCTATTAATTAAATAAACAACAGTGTTTACAGCCTCTGCCCACATGTTTAAAGGTAACCTAGCATGCAATCTCATAGTCCGTGCACGCTCCATTATTGTTCTATTCATGCGCTTAGCCACTCCATTTTCCTGTGGAGTCCTTGGAACCGTTTTCTACCTACAAATACCATTAGAGGAACAATAATCTTCAAACTCTTTGCTGCAATACTCACCACCATTATCAGATTTGAGACATTTCAACTTTTTACCTGTCTCATTCTCAACCAAGCTTCTCCATTTTTTAAATGTTTCAAATACATCAGATTTTTGCCTAATTAAATAAATTCATACCTTCCTAGTTGCATCATCAATGAATGTGAAATAATAATGAGAGCCACTGAGAGAAGATACCTGAGCTGGTCCCCATACATCCATATGCACAAGCTCCAATTTCTCATCTTTCTTTTGTTTTTCATCCTTGAGAAAACTAACTCTCTTTTGTTTTCCATAAACACAACTTTCACAGAAATCCATATTAACACATTTTAGACCTGGTAAAACATTCTTTGAATGAAGTACTTTCATACCTTTTGCACTCATATGCCCAAGTCTGTTATGCCATAGTGCTGATTCAGAATTCGCAGCAACTATCTGATTTTCTTCCTGCTGAACTGCAGCAACTGTTCCTGAACATTGATTTTTATCTGCAATAGCTAAAGTAGAAGGAACAGTATGACCTGTACAAAGATATAAGGTGCCTACTTTCACACCTTTTGCTACTACTAAGGCACCTTTTGTAACCTTCCAATTTTTATCACTAAATGTAACAACACAACCTTCATCATCTAGTTGCCCTGCAGAAATTAAATTTCTTTTTAGCTTTGGAACGTGCCTTACCTCATGTAGTAGCCAATTATTCCCATTCTGCAACTTGATCTTGATTCTTCCCTTTCCAACAATCTGATAGGGTTCATTATCTCCCAAATAAACTAGCCCAAAATCCCCTTGGACATAATCAAGAAAATAATTTCTATGGGCCATAGCATGAAATGAAGCCCCTGAATCTAACACCCAAGAATCATCAGCATTATCAAGAGAAAGAATCAAAGCATCCTCATCAGATTTATTACTTACCACATTTGCCTCTTTATTTCCTTCCTGTTTGTCTCCTTTATTTTTTCAAGACCAACAATCTTTCTTTACATGCCCTGTCTTACCACAGTACCAGCAATCCCTCTTGTCTCTAGATTGGGACCTTCTGTCCCTTGATTTTCCTCATGACTTCCCACGACTCCCAAAATTGTTTCGTCTCTCATTTGTTCTGCCCCTGCTTTCTGCATTCAAAACACTGCCTGGATGTTCCACTTGAGCTTTTCCTACGAATTTCCTCGCTCAAAATAACACCAACAACATCATCAAATTTCAATGTATTTGAACCAAAAATAGAATTGCTAACAGCCATTACCAAGCTATTCCAACTTTCAGGCAAAGAACACAGAATCAAAAGAGCCCTAACTTCTTCATCAAAGTTTACTTTTACAGAAGTTAATTGACTGGTAACTGTATTGAACTCATTTAAATGATCAGTAACTGATCCACCTTCTACCATTTTCATATTAAATAAACGCTTCATAAGAAATACCTTATTCGAAGCGGAAGGCTTTTCATATAACTTTGCTAGGGTTTCCATCAACTCTAGAGTTGTCTTTGTAGTTGTGATATTGAATGCCACCGATTGTGCCACGCATAAGCGAATACTGCCAAGTGCCTTTCTGTCCAAAATATCCCAGTCCTCATCTATCATTGTTGTGGGTTTCTTGGTTTTCCCTTCCAATGGCCACCATAAATCCTTCTGATAGAGATAATCCTCCATCTGCATCTTCCATAACTGATAGTTCTGCCCATTGAACTTATCAACCTTCAACTTACCCTCGTCTGCCATTGCTCCCACTTAACCGTGAGACTTTCCTGCAAATGATAATCGAAAACAACCCGCTTTGATACCACTTGTTAGTTTTTCAAGGCAGATATCTAAAAGCTAAACACAAATTTTATCAAATAAACCAGAAATAAAATCACACATAAAATTAACACAGAGAATTTAACGTGGTTCACCCAATGTGGGCTACATCCACCAAACCACAGCCATCCAATGATATTATTAACCAGTGCAAAACCCTATTACAATATCATGAATAATCGCTTGTTTCTTATGATACTGTAACTCTATCCTAAACCCTTTATAAATTAGGGTTATACAAAATCGAGGTTTACAGTATAGAATGATCAGTCGCCACATACCAACACCGAGCTCGCCGAGCTCACGCCGACACCCCGCGGGCTCACCAACCCTTGTCGACCCCTCCAACCCCCGCGGGCTTTAAACCCCACCACCAGGGTCATATGAAGAACCAGGGGCCGCGCGACCAACACCCAGCCGCCAGCCCCCTGGTCATCCACATGACCAGGGGCCAAAGACTTTAGCCCTTGAGGGTTGTGAACATTTTTTTTAAGCACATTGGAATAGCTTGCGCTAAATCGGACGTAAATTGGGCATTTTTTCTCGGATTTTCAAAAATGAGATATCGTCGAAAAGCTGGTTTTGACGCTATTCCAGTGGTACTAGTTATTTTTCCTGATTTTGCAATCTTATAGTCTTTTTTGCTAGTCAAAGTTAGAACTTGGGTTTTTCACTCCAAGGGGCGTATCTTTTGTGTCCAAACTCCATTTTGTGCAAACGAATAGGCGTTGGAAAGGTATTAAAGTGATCTTTCCAGATATATAGTCTATTTTACCATAAAATTTACCAGGTATTTTTTATTCAGCTTTGTGTGTTTTTACACTTTGCTCAATTACTTGGTTATTCTGCCTCCTACATGAGTTTTGTTTGCGTTGGATGGGTTATGTTGATATGCTTTATCATTGCTAAGATCATTAGTCTCTGAATTTTTCATTTAAAGAGTTATCATGGGTTTTTCTACTCACCCTTAATTTGTTCTTCTGGAACGAGGTAATTATGAGTCATGGGCAAAGTATATACTTACACATTGTCAGTGGCTTAATATTTTGCCTTATTTGTATGATCTCATACCTAAACCAACAACTTTAGAGGGCAGATTAGCATGGGATATTATTAGAAATCACATAGTAGGACTTATATTGTCTAGTGTTGATCATGACACTGTGTTGGTTATATTGGACATTGATTGTCCTCACCCACTTTGGACACATCTTTGGGAGATCTATGGAGACCCTATTCTATCTCCATTCCCAGAGGATCCTACTTCAGATTATCTCTTACCCATTGCTTGGAGAGAGAATACACCATTTGATCATGATACTTTAGAGGAGCTTGAGTATTTAGACACCCTTACATGTTCCGATGGATCAAAGGCTTGTCTCACAGTTCCTACTCTTCAGACTAAGACTTCATCAGCATCTCTTGTTGTTCTTGATTCAGTGCAACAGAGAATCATACATCTTCTAGACATAGCTACTTTGGACTCTTATGTTGCAGACATATATTTCTTATTTGTTGAGTCCTATATTGCAGATTTGGAGGATTATTTTGAGGACATTCATCTCCTCTACCTTGACATTCAGGTTATCACTGTTCGCCCACCATTATCCATGCATTCAGAGGTTGCATTTTAGTATTCTCCACATCAGTTTAGATTTGGCATTATTTATTTCAGTTCAGACAGTGAGATTCTTTAGCATCCTATCATGGCACACATCTTGAGACAGATTGGTTCATCCTTCTTCACAGGGTTTCTTCGACATTTTCCTTTGGATCTATTTGTTCCCAAGGGGAGTAATATCTTTTTCCGCTTCAGGATCTCCTTTTGGATTCTACATCAGGCATCTACCATTATGACAGGAGTTTCTTCATTGTGGAGGGGCCTTCTTCTCTCTTTCTATCTCTCCTATGGAGATCATTGTACATGTACTTATATGATAGAAGTTGTCTATGGGGGGTATCATGTTATCCACCTCCTATCCTTCTTTCATTAGTGCATTGCATTCCTTCCTTGCATTCTATTTTGGGGAGGAGTTTTGTTCCCACTGGGTTTTCTCCTTTACCCCATTTCATTTAGTTTGCATTGATTTTGTACATGGGTACCTGATCTGGCCTTGTTGTTAGGACCCATTACTTTTGCTTTCAGTAGCTTCTTCTAGGTTTTAGCTTCTCCATAAGTCTAGCTTAAGGGGGGGTGTTAGAGTAATTGGGTATGTACTTTATTAATTAAACAATATTTGTTTAGTTACTTGAAGTTCCCTTTTACCTCTTTTCACTTAAGCTAACATTAGGTGCATAATAATTAATTACTTTATTAATTATTATTGTGCAAGCCTAGGGTTTTCCTTTTTAGGGTTTTCACCTATATGTGGTTGAAAACTATCTTTTGTATCATTAATTCATTTTACATTTTGGGTGAATACTTTGCTCCACATTCTTGAGCATTTTCTTGGTTGCTTCTCTTTGCTTCTCCTTGTAACAGGTATTCTTTGCTTGCAAAGGTCACTGGGCTTCTGTGGTGTTGTATTTTCTCAACTCCAATACTCACCAAGAATTCCCATAATTCATTTAAATCATTGCCCTCAATTATTTGTCGCCTTTGAATGGCTCTTGATAAAGTTTTTCTACTAATTCTCATTTGTTCACTAGTCTTTTTAATTAGATGAGCTCTCTTTCTTTGATAGCTTACCAAAGTCGATGTAATGACACGTCAGGTGACATTACTATCCTTTGAGTATGAGGTCTTACCCACACTCTCATAAGCATCCATTAGATTCTTCACAATAGTGTCTTCACTCGATGCATTCGATGTTCTCAACCCAAGAGTTTTCATGATGTTCCTATACTTTAAACCCCGCATCATTTCAAAAAATAGTTGACATCTTGCAGTCTCATTTAGCCTTTCAAAGAATCATTCCCAAATCTTATCAACATATCTTCTACAAGTTTGTGTTGAAATCTTACCTTCCATGTGCTAAAAAATTTCATCATCAATATTAATCAAATAATTTGGCTTTCTACACAAAATTCTAGGTGATCTCCTAGGTACATACATCTCAACATTAGGAATTTCATCAATATTTAATTGAGGTGGGCTAGATTGCGTACCTTCAATCAAGGTGGAGAAGAAGACATACCTTGAGGTTCACATGGGGATGATGGCATACCTTCTTTTTCAATTCCGAGTGATAATGTATTCTCAACTTGAGATATGTTGGATGGTGTCCAACAATATTCACTTGCGGTACATGGTGTCCCTCCATATTCACTTCCAGTAGATGGTATCCACCCATATTCACTTGTGCTAGATGGCGTCCCTCCATATTCACTTATGCTTAATGGTGTCTCTTCATATTCACTTTTCATTGAGGGTGTGTCTCCAACTACGGTATCTGAATCTGTCTTACGATGATGCTTTCGCATTCATGCCTGTTGTGCTGCCAATTCCCATTCTCTTTTTGATGGTTTAGGTTCCTCTACAATCAGCTTGTTTTCATCAATTGTTTCCAATTTCTTCTTTTCACGATATGTTGCCACCTGAACTCATTCATTTTCTTTGAAGGTTTCGTTCTCTTCGTCTGTTAGTTTCCTCTTTGTCTTTTTCCTCGGCATGGCGGATAATTTTATCTGTACCATGGTAATGAGACGAATATTAGTTCCTAAAAAATTCCATTCAAGTTAATTGAAAAATATATGTCATTGAAGGATTCATTTAATAATACTTACAATCATCGTGTACAAAAGTTAACCTACCATAGACAAATGTGTACAAACTATGGAAGCATAGACAAAGTTTTTATATGATTTCAAAGGTGGTTGTTTTTTAGTTATATGCATTGGGGGGAGTTGGTTTTCATTTCAAAAGGTTTAAACAACCTCCATTGGCTTGAAGGGAGGAGTATTGTACATTTTGAAATCCATTTTTTATGATAAAAAAATGTTGTTTTCTAGAAATTCACTGGTTGTTTTGCACATTCCTGCACTTGTATGGATCTGTACAGCCTCCCCTTGATACAAAACTAATATAATATTGTATTCACATGTCGTAACTCTCTAATGCATCAGTTTTGAGGTCTTAACAATACATTTGAATGGATAAATTGACAATTTTCTAAAACTGCTCATTTCAAGCCAATCAAGGGTTTGAGTAGGATTTAATTATGAAATGACCATCCCACCTACTATTATCACTTGTTTCTCAGTGGGATGGCATGTAAATTGTTATATTAGGGTCTTTTATTGTTTAAAATTCCTTGGAATGAAACTAATGACAATAGGATGGGGTTCTTAGGCTGAAACAAGCACTTTTCTATGAGAATTTGAGGAACCAAGGAGTGATTTTGAAAAAAGTGTTGGAGTGGTCTATGTAATGAAATTTTGACCTTGTGCAGGGTATTTTGAAGATTTTTGATTCTTTGGAATGGTTTGGGAAGGCCCAGGTATAGGAGTTTCTATAAACCCTCCCTCTTTGCATTGAAAAATGGGGGTTTTTGTATTGGAAGCCTAATTGAGCGGGTAAGGTCCTAAGACCTAGAAAATATCTTGTTTTGAGACCTAATTAAAGACTTTTTTTGGGTTTGGAAGTCTGGTGTGAGGATATAAGGGTAGTTCCTTTGTAAAATTGGCATGCTTGGAGGCCTATAATAGTGAAAAGGCCAGTTTTCTTAAATTTGTCCCAAAGGAGTCATGTGATGGGTTAAGGTATGTCTTGCAAATCTGAAATGGGTGCTAGAATAATTCTTTTATTTTCCTGGTGTTTTGGAGTTAAGGGCCCAAAACTAGTTTTGCACTACTACTAGATTCCAAGGGTGAAAAGTGGGAAATAGTGTTTATGTTTGTTGTCCAACTTGGAGGAGTGTTGGGATTGGTCCATAAGGCCTTTTTAATCTTGTTAGATGCCTCTTGAAGGCAAGTTTACATCTTGAATGGTTTTGGGTCCTCTAACTCTGCATCAAAAATGAGTATCATAGACTGAAGTGTGTGCATGGTTTGGGAGATACATGTGACAGTTTGCAGATGCTTAGCTACTAGTAATGTGGATAGTGAACAAAGGAACTAAGTTTGTGTGTAAAGGTAGACTTCTGAAAGGTTTCATTTTTGTTGTACTAACGCAAACAAAAATTTCTTAAGAAAATAATGGTTTGGTTCTGCCTTAAGAATTATAGTTTGTGTTTGTAAACAATGGTGCCAGTATGGAAGATTTAAGACAAGTTGTGAATGACATAATCATTGGTTGATGTTTTGAGGAATATAGTTTATTGTAATCAGTTATTTTCAATATTTTGAAGGTGTTTTGAAGGTCCTTAAGGAATTGGGAAATCTTAATGCTAATTTGAGTATATGAATCAAATGTGTTGTGAAGGGAAATATAGTTACAATGACAATGTAAGGTTATAATGACAAACAAAAATGAAAGCAATCCATAATAGAATGAAAGAAAATGTGTAAAGACTTCACATACCTAAAAAAATAGAATTTCAAATGGAGGAGTTCAACCCAATTATGTAGCCTTAGCTTCTTATTTCTTCAAACTCCACAATAATTTGACTTGTTCAAAAGCTTGTTCGCCTCCAAACTTCAATTGTATATCAATTTTCAATGGAATTCAAACTTCAATTGATATTATATGTCTTTCAACGTGGAAACTCTACTATTTCATGCAAAGGTGGTAGAAAGATCATGGAAAAGGTGATGGAATGTGAAAAACATGCTTACACACTTCACAACATCATAAAAAAGAAACTTTTTGTTGGAGCATGTGCAAAACCAAGGGAATATGCAGACTGTGGGCCTTGAAATCATAGGTATATTGAATTTTTTACAGTTTTTAGTGGAGTAAAACACGCGCTTACTTTATAACGTGAGCGCGTTATGTGAAATATGGTTTTCTTAATATATTTATTTTCTCCCTCTCTATCTATACCCTCTATCCTAATTCTATATTTGTCCCCTGCACCCTTATAGTAGAGGAGATAGAGGTGAGTGTGTGTGTGTGAGGGAGAGAGGGAGGGAGAGGGAGAGAGGGAGAAAGAGAGAGTGGGAGAGAAATAGGGAGATAGGGAGGGAGAGGGAGAGGGAGGTAGAGGGAGAGGGGGAGAAAGAGATAGTGGGAGAAAGAGAGGGAAGGAGAGAGTGGGAGAGTGGGAGAAGGGGAGAGTGGGAGAAAGAGAGTGTGGGAGAGAGTGGGAGATAGAGAGGGAGGGAGAGAGGGGGAGAGTGGGATAAAGAGAGGGAGGGAGAGAGTGGGAGAGTGGGAGAAGGGGAAAGTGGGAGAAAGAGAGTCTGGGAGAAAGTGGGAGGGAGAG